>CAJOBZ010000033.1:2537500-2959362 GCA_905332375.1 Pieris macdunnoughi | reverse complement strand
AAATACTTATTCAACATTGTTTGTAAACAGAACGTGATATATAAAAGCTACTGAACCGATTTTGATGAAGCTTGACCACAACTAGAATTAATATATCAAAATTCAACAATATCGCGTACATTCAAGTCTGATTGACTTTCGTTGAAGTTGGTTAAAATAGCAACAAAAGTTATCTTATTGAAATCAAGGTAGGTTTGAAAAACTGATTTTTTTGTGTAAGTCATATTATGCCTAAACACATCTTACATATTCACATATTCTTAATTCTTGTGGCCAAAGCCGTGTACCGAAGGTCTTAGATGAGACCTGGTAAAGCAATGATTGCACCAGGATCATAAATGAAAATGTCTCCCCCATGCCCCAATTTGAATTGTTGACTATCTCACCTTCAACAACTCTGAGGTTCCCGTCGTCCAAGCACACTCGTCCGTTCACTATCACGTACTGAGGACTGCCCACTACGTGTTGACCCTAAAAAAATGGGTTTTAATGATGATAGCATTAACACAGTTTTAAAAGCTGGCAACGCACTTGCGAGCATTCTAGCAATGTGAGTGTCCATGGGAGGTATCACTCAACATTTGCCTTTTGCTTTATAAGTCATAATCTAGTACTAACTAGGTAAAAACCTTCAATTATAATCTTATGAAAGACAAAAATTAAAAAATTAAAGAATACTGAACCACCATACAATTCAAACTTTTTTGATGTAACCTTATGGCGTTTGACATAACATTGGTAGAATACGTGCTGCAAATATCGTCAAAGAGGATGTATCGAAAATGAATATCGTTATCGTATATTGATAAAATACATATAAAATAATAATCAATAAATTTATTTAAAAAAGGTAAAATATGTAATACTTATAACTAGATCAGCACATTACACCAAAAAACTTTTAGAAATGAAGACAAGAAGAAACTGTATGATCTAATATGTAGCTATATAATATCTTTATATAACCGATTTGAATAATTTTTTTTTGTATGCGTTTGGGTGACGCCCTGGATGGTTTAGATCCACAAATCAGCCCAGCAGATGGCGCTGCAGTCGGTACTATCATACTTTTTTTAATATACTGATCGCTTGAAATATCATGCAGGACAACGTCTGTCGGATCCGCTAGTACAGTATAAAACTAAAAGTTTAAAAGGTCGACAACGCATTTACGGCAGTTTGAGTGTCATCTATATGTACATTTTGGAAACAAATACAACGTACTAACGAAACCAAGACTACACACAACAAATATCTGATTGTAAATCTGAGACAATAAATTTTATCAAAATCGGTCCAGCCAGTTTAATGACAAACACATCATCTTTTGCCTGTTAAAATTTTAAATTACTGTACCTCAAATATATTAAAATCAACAGCATGATGGTGCGTAGCGGCAGAAATGGTTCTCTCCAATCTCGGGTCCCAAACCACTACATCCGCATCACTGTTCACCGCAATACGACCCTTTTGGGGCCACAGGTTGAAGATGCGAGCAGCGGTTGTGCTCGTCACCGCCACGAACCGGCACGGGTCCATTATACCTATAACATATATATAATATATGTTCTAATATATAAAAGTCTCGTGTCACAATGTTCGTTCCCATACTCCTCCGAAATGGCTTGACCGATTCTTATGAATTTTTTATACATATTCAGTATGTCTGAGAATCGGCTATTATCTATCTTTCAAACCCTTAAGTGATAAATGTGTCCAACTGTCCACCCCATTTTTTTTTTTTAATTTCTTGTTTTTATTTTTTATGATACAGCATACAAAAATACATACAACCCTTAATTTTCATCTACCCTCTACGATCAACCCCTATGTTTTATTTGTTAGTTAAGAACTTATAACTTGAACTATGAGATTTATATAGAGAAAACTCACAGAAAAACCTAAAAAGTTTTCATTCCGGAAAACCGAACAGTCTCTGGGGTAGCATAGCAAAATGTTCCATGTTGGTTGTACTAAAAAGAGAAACGAAGTTCGCGGGGACAGCTAGTTATAATTAAAAATAAATGAAAAATAGCGTTATTCAGAGCAGTGGCAGAGTTATAGTGGATTTGCGAGTATCTGAATTTTTCAAAAATGTCTCTGAATACTCGAACTCATTAAAACACATGATTATTCGAAATATTACGATGGAAACGAATTAATTACACTGTATAGTAGAAATTTAAATAATTTTAGCACTTATTTACTATTATTATTTTAGTCAGGAATTATTTCGCTAATTATGACAGTATTTAGCCGCCCGTTATCTAATAATTTATGAAACCTGTTTTTTTATGTTTAAGCATTAGTTTATAACATTCATATAAATCTAAAAAAGGATATAAAAAAAATATATGTTTTTGCAAAAAATTAAGTATGTCGGCGTCACTTTACCTGTGTTAACAGCCTTCTGCCACAAAATGGCCATTCGATCTTCAACACCATTCACACCATTTGGGATTTTGGTGAAATTGCCTTTGCCCAACTCTTTCTCCTTCTCATTGAAAGTGCAGTTATCACTGCCGATTAGTTGGAGGTCGTCACTGGAATATACAATTTCATCGGAATATGACGCATAAAAAATCATAATTACTAGAAACATCGGCTTGCATTAATGGGCGATGTATGGTGGAGGAAAACATTATTATGCCTTAGACCCAAAAAGTTGACTGCGTGTGACTGGCACAGAAGGTTGCATCTACCCGACTATTAAGAATGAATAAATGATCACTAAGCAGATACAAAATCTGTGGGCAAGACGTAGAGATGTAGAGCCACTGACATTATTAATAGTAATAATAATTAAACCCTTTTTTAGATAGTCTATTATCAAAATTTATAACACATGTAACATTTAACATTAATTAGAATATGTTGTTTTAAAAAATATTATTTAAAATTATTATGGTCTTCGAATATTTGGTCGGATATATATCTGATATAAAGCTCTTAAAACGTTAAAAACATTAAAAATTACGCAAAAAAAGTTATAAAAACCACTTTTATCCGTGAAAAATATTGACCCAAAACATTTATAAATTGGTCTTATACTTACTCAGCAAGCGCCTGTACGATGGCTTCGGGAGTGGAAGGATCAGGTCTCAGAGGTGGAGATAAGACGTGAGCGGCCGCGTGACGGAAGCAAGCGTTCTTGTAATGGGTACCTGTAATTTTATATAAATATATTAAATCGCCTTTACGCGGTGTAGGAACACAAAATAAGAAAATTTAACAAAAATATGATAGAAATAATTTTTCGATTAACATAGAAATTTATTATGTATTAATTATTTATTTTTATTAATTTAAAGTCTAACATGTTTCTGAGTCTATTACGTGAAAATAATAAGTATAAAATGCTAATAATATATACCACGACTTATATTTCGATACCACATTTGACATTAGCATTACTGTCATTTTGTAAAATACCACATATAATAGTGTAGTGATGAACGCAAAAATTTATAAACAATCGCGATTTATGTTTATGTAATCATAATATTGGTGTGCCAATTAAATACTAAATTATTGATTTTTATTTAAATAAATACATAGTTATTTATTAATTAGTAACCGCTGCTTTATTTTATAAAAAGTTAATATTTTTCATGTTCTTTCACATTTTTTTTTTCATTTCACACACAATTATTAAAGAAAACTCTCAGATCCTTAATAAAATTAATTGTCATAACTAAATTATCCGTTCAGAAATATTTAATTTCCTGATATACTTAGTTTCTATTAAAGTAGTAATTGTTTAGATATACTACTATAAACCGGAACAGAGGAATCGATCCGGAAATATTCCATTTCCGTATCGAATAATTTCGCAACGTCACTACTTAGTACTTGTCAAATCTGGAATCGAATTAAAAGTTTTAGTATATATAATATAAATTTCATGTTTTAAAAGGATCACTTCGATATGACTGAGAGTCGACATATACATATATGGAAAACATACACGAGATTTAATACAAGTGTTTGTCCTTTACTTAGTTTTTACACAAATTTAAGAGGTGGTGGTTTTATTTATTATTAGCGGTTGCTACTATAACGGAGAACAACATTTAAGCGATTGGAGGTCGTATTTTCCAGGGAACACCTCCACCTTCCACATGTCTAAAATGCTTAGATAAGCTGACCGTGGAAGGCTTCCAGGCGTATTAAATTCCAAAAATATCACATACATACAAATTGATATCTTTTTTTGGAGTCGGTTAAACGATTGACGACTTTTACTTGAAGTTAATAATATTTTTCGTCTTCCTTCGGTACTCCTGCTTGACCGTAAAGTTGAGTTAAAAAAGAGTCAAGAGGATATCCAATATAAAATGGACTCACCGTCAGTACCAACTGTAGCGGCCAAGGTTTCACCGTACACTGGTGGTCGTTGACGCGTACGCGCGATCCGTAGAGCCTTTACGGCGCTCTTGGACATCATGTGAACAATGTATAGGGGAGAATTTGCCTGAAATACGAGTAATCTTATATATATAAGTCCGTGTCTCGGTGTTTGTAACTAAACTCCTCCGAAATGGCTCGACCGATTTTCGTGAAAATTTTGTGTGCATATCTATATCATATCTGCGAATCGGACATCTATTTTTCATCCTAAATGCTAAGGGTTCATCCCTTAATTTTTATTTTTATTTGTTTTTATTTTTTTATGGTACAGCATACAAAAATACATACAACCCTTAATTTTCACCCCTCTACGATCATATTACCACCCCAATATTTTATTATAGAAGATGGTGATTTTTATTAAACTAAAAAAATGTTTCCTAGAAATAATATAATTTCCAAACAATGTTTGCCGGGTCAGCTAGTATTTTTATAGAAGTTTTGAATGTTATGTTGACAAAAGTCTTTAAAAAAATATTATCGACTTTGATTAACATTGTTAACCAAATGAGAATGGTGAACGATTAAATGTGAAGGAAACGATCCTGGGTTCTGACCATAGGACAAAGTCAAAGTGAAAAAAAAATTCATTTCTAACTATTTAATTAAAATATTAAAATTAATCTTGAACTTCGATACGAAATATTCAAAATTATGATTATGAGAAAGCACAAAAATCATAAGAAGAAATCGTTAGAACATGTAGTTAATAAATGTCTAAACACAAGCGTACAAAATATATATTTATGGCCTAGTCGCACGCCTATCAACCCTGAGGTCTTGTGTTTGATTCCCGGCAATACCAATAAATTTTTCTGCGCAATTAACACTTTCATTTTCATGTATTTAAAATACAGTTAAGAACAATATATTTCCATACCAAAAAGGATTTTTATTATTAATTTGTACCTAAAATATTCTTAAGTTTATCCCATCAATTTATTTAGATCAGTTAATTATAAAATACCTGGTTGGCGATCACACAAGCCCTGTTGACGGCTTCGGCTTCCACTTCCTCATCACGCGAGAGCTGGTGACCCTCGGGTCCTGTCACTCCAGCCTCGAGGAGCTTCTCGGTGTTACGAGCTATAATGTTGCCATTTTCCGCGTGCACCTGTAATTACGTAATGAAAAGTTTTAAACATATGTATATATATTGACGTGACTTCAACCAATTGGATTCAAAATCATTTATTCATATAGGTAACACAATGTACACTTATGAACGTCAAAAAAAAAATATATATGAAATGCTTTTATTTTACATTTACTGCCAGTTTTCAAATCAAGAGAACGGAAGAGAAGAGCTGGCAATAAACTCTCCGCTACTCTTTTTTCACCAAGTTTTTTGTTTTACACAACGTTTGTCAGGAGCTGTAACCATTATACCATGTTCCACTTGACATCTTAAGTAGTAAATAATAATAAAATAAATTAAAAACAAAGAGTTGTCCTCTATCAGCAGGAGGCATGGGAACAACACGCAAATACATAGTCGATTGAGGTTGTTTTTTTTATGAAGAGGAAGGGAAAAAAGAAATCTCAAATAATATACAATTAATTAACTACGGTTTTATTTTCAAAATGGCCAGTATCATCTAGCAGTTGGCTGATAGAACCTTTTTTGTTATAAGGCAAAAAAAGTAACAGTTAATAATTAATATCCATATAAAGTAGCTCTCTCAAATTGCTTCAGTGGCAGGCTAATAATGAATACAGAGACAAAAAATCTCTAAGCGATTTCTGAGAAAAATTTCAGAAGCCTATATGCAAGTGTTTGTACCCCTGAGCCTAGACATAAAGTCTATCTTGTGCAGCTGTTTTGGACACTGTAGTATGAGTAGATGAGTTATGAATAGAGAAAGCAATTGCGTCTGCACGTATGAACTCGTCTTAATAGAGAAGAAGAGGCCACGGTCATGTTAGCCTAAAGAAAATTTCATCTTTTATATGTAAACGATGGACTTAATATGAAATTAGATAAATATTATCAGTATCAAGCAAAAGTTGCATAAGATTAACTACTATTAACGCGACATACCTGAGCCAACGCCCTCAGCTCAGCACAGGTTTCCATGGCAACCATCAGATCGTAGTCCTCCAGCATCCAAGCGTCCTTATATGCCATGAACATCTTGAAGGAGTTCACTCCGTGTTCAGCCACCAGCTGTTCCATCTCTTTCTTGACTGATGGTGACCACCAAGTCACCCCTACGTGGAGTGCGTAGTCGCAACATACCTGTGTTACAAGAAATAATGCTGTTGAAAGCTTGAGTTAAGTTAAAGTTTGACGGTAAAACTATATTTATCTCGTACAAGCTGTTTTAGAAAACTAATTTAAAATATAATAATTTTAATAATTCAAACTTTGACTTTGTTTTGATAGATATTACTGGTGACCCCAGAGCTGGTGCTTTCTCGCTCAACGAATAACCAGCGCAATACAAAGAGGAAATGCCAGCATTAAAGGTACACTGCCACAGAAACTAAACTTTTTAAATTTGTTTTAATTTTCTATTTATTATTTTTTAATAATATTACTATATAAGTTAAGAATATTGTAAACACTATATTTGTGTGTTGAAAATAAATGAAAATTTGAAAAATATAGACATAGTCTGATTTCCGATGTTTTATGAAACTTGTTTATTATTAAATTTAATTAATTTTGCGCCCACGACTCACGTTTTAACTAAAGCGTAGTTGTATTCTTTTAACAAATACGCGACATTGTTTTATACCATGTAGAGAAGCAGCAATAATCATGTATAATAAATATATATAATTAAAAAATAAATCACTTACTTTATTGTCAGCCTTTTGTCTCCAATTGGAATATGCTTCTAATAAGGACTGACCCTTATTTGGAAGCACGAAATCAACTGAAAATAAAAGTGTTAAATTACATAATTTTATAATAATAATATATATTATAACTGTATAGATGTGGGAATACACTGTAATACAATTAATATATATTTGAGGCGAAAACTAACTGTTGTCTCTGGCTGAATGACCAGCACTGTGGAAGTCTGCTCCTCAGCATGATGCTGAGCCAGGGCCAGTTACAACCACAATGCACACACATTACGCACTTAAAATGTACCTTATTCCTTTTTTTCTTATCATAATTTTTTATGATATTTATTTTTGACGTGACAACGTCTTATAATTCGATGGAGCCGGCTGCACACACGAAAAAACATGACGCATGCGGCGTTACCTCGCTCTGAGGCGTTCCATTTAAGGCTTGAAGGGCAAGCGAGAGCGCGGAACGAGCGACAAAGAGGCACAATCGGCCTCCGCGTTCGGCAGCGTTCGACATCTTTATTGTATATAAAGTATATATTTATCGTATTATATCGATTATATTATAATCGATCAATTCAATTGTGATTTCCATTCACCTCCTCTATATCCATACAAAATATCTATCAAACAACTAAAATTAAAATTTTCTTTTGAAAAAAGCAACCATTCCATCAGTATTTTCTTATGATGTTGTCACGTTCAACTATCGTCAGTAAACCGACTTTTTGATTATTATTATTATATTGTGTGTGTTTGTTAGTAATAAATGTTATGTCTATGTCTATATTTTACAGATTTACAACATACTTCAGCTATAAGCAAACTTAACAGTCAAATTTGTTAAGTGAACTAAACATTAATTTTTTTTCAAATCGTAACAAAAATCTGGTTTTTGCTGGAATGAGAACTTCAGGAGAATAATGATTTCCCAGTTCAGTTTAAGTAGCAATAAACATTAAGCCGGTTGCAGACCGAAAACTAAGCTATGCCAAGGCTAAACTAAGCTATGCCAAGCAAGCTAGGCTAAGCTAAGCTAGAAATAAATAGCGTGCACACCAACAGCTAACCCAAAGCTCAGTCAGTGTTGCATAGTATGTGCAAAGGGTGTGCGGGGTAGCGCGAGGGGCTTAGCTTAGCTCGTGTAGCTGCGCATCGGCATACACAACTAACTTAGCTTCGCATATTTTAGTTAGCTCCCATAGCTGAGTTCGCATAGTTTGCGGTCTGCACACAAGTATGGAAAACTGCGTCAGCTATGCCAGCTAAGCTAAACTAACTTAGCTTAGCTCTTGGTCTGCAACCCGTATCATATTGATAACTAGCTGCCCCCGCGAACTTCGGTTCGCTTTAATATGATTTCTTTACTTACCTTACCTTTTGTGTAGCTACATAACATTGTAACATTTTGCTGACTTCAGACTTCCTCAGAATTGAGTTAGTCGTCTTCAAAGTTTTCGATAGATTTGTTAATAGACGTTTAGTAATAATACAACAATAAAAATGCAAGTAATTTCCATGTACTGTAGAAGATACTCACTGATGGTAGTAGTGCCACCAGCTACCGCAGCCTTAGTACCCTTGTAGAAGTCATCAGCAGTCTTGGCTCCCATCATCTCCAGTTCCAAATGAGTGTGGGGGTCGATACCCCCCGGCATCACCAGCTTTCCAGTCGCATCGATAATGCGGGTGCCTCCAGGAATTATTAGGTTACGGCCGACTTGTCTGAAAAGTACAATAATTATTAAAAATGTTTGCACCTCGACGCGCTGAGTGAATAAACAATCATACTTCATGTTGCAGAATGATGGCAAAAATTATGGTTAATGTACGGTTCCTGGGACATCGGGTGCTTTAAATAATAATAATTGAGGATTTTAGTTTGACTTAACCACTCGCGTACATCAATTGAATAATAAGCGAAATAGTTAAATGTTAATTGCTATGTAACGAATGAATGCAATGTAACAGTTGAAGAGAGTACCTACGTCTGGCTATACTCTCGGGGCTATATATATATTAAATATATATATATTAAGATAAGCAAGCAAGGGAAAAATGAAACAACATAAATATAATAAAAAAAACAATAAATAATAATTGTTTTTACCGTCTATGAACAGTAATATACGACACATAAAAGAAAATATAATAGAATATATATGTGTATATATATATATATATATAATTTATTGGCAATTGGCATCTGGAATCGTCGCAAAAGTGCTATTAGTTGCACTCCCTTAAACGTCAGCATTATACGCATTTTAGTCCCATAAATATTTCTAATGTGATTTAAACGCTTGGTATGTTAGTAAGACGAACTCCAAAGTATTAACGTAGAGGGCGTCGCAAGTAGAATTACAAAGATTCCTGGAGCTCACGAACTATCCACTATCGTGGCTTAGTGAGAAGATTGAATAGGAAAAAAACATTTTGTAATAAAATTTGGCAATAAAACGCCCCAAAGTATAACTATTAATTTGCAAACTATTAAGTAATTTATTTCACCTAATTATCAAATTCTTTTCATAACTCACTGGAACGAATTCACTTTTTTATTTAACATTGCTGAGTCACGAATCGTTTGGGCGTGATTTATTACCAAACAATATAATTAAGGGATTTAAAAAATATTAATAGGGTTAATAGAATGTTTGGCCTCATGAAATGATGCGGGAATGGGCCTAATGATATTAATGTTGTAATATATGTGGTACTTTTGTGGGATTTAAGTACGTAGCAAATGTTTATAATTACTTTTCACCTTTTGACTTTATTATTATTATAAAACGTCGAAAATGTATCATAAAACCCAGAAGTGTTTTTTATAAAGAATAGGGGGGCAAACGAGCCTACGAGACGCCCATTTTTAGTGGGTGCGTTGTCGGCCTTTGAGGGAGAAGTGCACTCTAACTTTGAATAGTTGGTGGTCGTATCACTCAGGGAAGCCCCCACCAGGAGTCGATTCCATAGTTCGATAGTTCGCAAAAGAAAGTGCCTTGTGAAACGGACTGTGGAAGACTTCAACGTGATGTTGATAAAATTTGCATTGATACGCCTCGTACAGTGTTGAAACAAGGCAGGAGGGATCAACCCAAACAATTCTTTGTATAACAAAACGTTACTTAAGTATATCCTTTAGTATACGAGCGAGACTTCTGGCAGTGTGTGTCCCTTGGCGGTATCACTTAACATCAGGTGAGAATCCTGCCCGTTTGCCAATGTACTAAAAATATTTAAAACTGCGAAGGTAGATTAACAGTTCTGTGTATATATAATATACAGACTTATTTTCATTTCTTTCTGATCCCCACACTTATATTTTTTATGAAATAAGCATTGGCTATGTACCTATAAAAATATTTTCACATAATAAGCAGTTTAAACAATAACAATGTCTGAAAAGAACAATCCAGTTAATGATATAAATAGCTTGTACTATGATTAATGACAACTGTCACTTGTTTCTCATAGCCCATAAATACGACTATTTTATAATAGCTATAAAAAAGCTATCAAAATTAATGATTAAACACTGATTTATAAATATACCCTTTATGTGAAGTAATAAGTTAGTTTAAACAAATACTTTATAATATAGCTGAAGAGTTTGGTCGTTTATAGTAGTTTATTAGTGCATATAGTTAGGTATTATATGACAGTTGCATACACTACTTTATTTAATCTCATGGCTATAGGTTTCCAAGTCATAAAGTCGTAACAAGTTTAGAATGTCTGGAGAACTATGTTAAGAACGTCATATATGCTAGGGAAGTGTCTATAAGAGTCGAACAAATTAATCATAAAAGAGAAAAGGATTACGCATCATTCATTATCGGGGTACCAGAATATGAATATGAGTTATTATGTAAACCGGATAATTGGCCTATTAATGTTGAATATTGTGACTGGGTGTGGTTTCGGAGATCACCAAATAACCCAAAACGATGGAAGTAGACCTATTAAGATATGTTACCAAAATGTGAGGGGTCTTCGGACCAAGTTAAAGGAATTTTATATGAGTGTCTCATCAATCCCTGTAGATTTGTTTGCAGTTACGGAAACAGGATGTAATGATTCTATAGCTGACGCTGAGTTAGTCCCTCCCAGATATACGGTATTACGATGTGACCGCGTGGATGGGCGCAAGCATGGTGGCGAATGTCTCGTGGCTTCCCCACGCCTGGAACTGCGCCGCGTAATTTTGCCCTGTGATTTGCATATTGAATCTCGCCCGTTTGAAATAGTTTGTGCAACTGTCTATTTAAAAAGTAGATTTATGTTTATGTTATGTATTGTTTATACTCCTCCAAATACGAATGATGTTGAATACTTTTTATTGCTCAAAACAAGAATTTTGTTCCAAGTATGATGATGTATTAGTGATCGGTGACTTTAATTTATATTCTTGTTCAAACAATGTAAATACTTATTTTTGGAATTACTTTAATAACTATTGTGAATTCAGTCAGTGTAACAATATACAAAATGTTAATGGCCGTCTATTAGACTTGGTTTTGAGCAAAGGTAGGGGAATGCAAAGCGTTGGGGTGTGTGAGATGGATGAACCTTTAGTACCTGTAGACGATCAGCATCCACCGCTTCTTGTGTGCGTGCGTCCACGCGTTTGGGCGGTTTCTTCAAGGGATGATGCGGCAAAAACGGGTGAGCGCTTGTTACAGTGGAATTTTAAGAAAGCTGATTTTAATGCATTGTATTCTAAGGTTAGAGAAGTGGATTGGTCTGATGTATACTCGTCTGATTTAAATCTGAGTCTCAATTGCTTCTATTATAAGTTAAACTCTGTGTTTGAGGAATGCGTGCCAAAAAATTCCAGGAACCTAGGATACTCAAGGTATTTATATCCAAAATGGTACACAAAGGAGGTAATTAAAAAAATTAAACAAAAAGCCACGCTGCATAAGAGATACAAGGTCACTAAATCCCCAGGAGATTACAAAGAGTATAGCTGTTGCAGAGCTGAAGTCAAGAAATTAATTGCATTGGCTCTGGAAAATTATACTAAGGCTGTTGAATCAAATGTGATTGAAGATCCCAAGTCATTCTGGAGATTTATTAATAGTAACAGAGTCAATAGAGAACCATTGGGTATTATTGAGAACGGAGAGGTTCTACCGCCGGATAGGAGTGTTAAAGCATTTGTCGAGTATTTTAGCTCTGTGTATGTTACGCAAAAGCCAAAGCTTGACGTCAGCGCAGCTGTGGCCGGAGCGGGTTGTTCAAACGGGGCTGCAAGAGTCCACGTTGGGAGCTTACAGTTAAGCGATATACAGGAGGCACTTAAGCGACTTAAGCCAAAAAAGGCAGCAGGCCCGGACGGTATACCGCCTTATATCTTGAGAGATTGTGGCGTTGTACTTGCTGAACCACTGCTACACATATATAACCTGTGTCTGAAAGCAGAAACATTTCCCACGTGTTGGAAAAGCAGTCGGGTAATTCCAGTTCCTAAAGTAGGATGCCGCGATAAAGTAGAACAGCATAGGCCGATAGCTATATTGTCAAGTCCGACGAAGGTGTTCGAAACGGCACTTCAAAAGTGCATACTTAATCAAGTGAGTTCCCAACTCTCAGAAGCTCAACACGGTTTTCGGTCTACGAGGAGTACCACTAGCAACCTCTTAAATTATATGGCTAATATTAGCCCAGTAGTGAACAGTGGAAAGCAGGTGGACGCTGCCTATTTCGATATTAAAAAAGCGTTTGATTTGGTCGATAACGACGTGCTTTTGCAGAAGTTTGCACAAGTAGGATTCACTCCACACTTATTGAACTTCATGGCTAGCTTTATGGAAGATCGAACGCAATACGTGGAATACGCTGGGTGTAGGTCAGAGGCTTACTTTACGAGA
This sequence comes from Pieris macdunnoughi, assembly GCA_905332375.1. Lineage (NCBI taxonomy): Eukaryota > Metazoa > Arthropoda > Insecta > Lepidoptera > Pieridae > Pieris > Pieris macdunnoughi. Next base: position 2,946,268 of record CAJOBZ010000033.1, on the reverse strand, counting down.
TCAGGCGTGACACAGGGCAGTAATTTGGGACCGATGGAATTTATGATAATGCTGAATGACCTACCAAAAGTTGTCAAGAATGCAAAGTGCTTGCTTGACAACTTGCGTGCTCTTCGCTGATGATATTAAACTTTACATGCCCATAGAAAGTACAGACGACTGTATGCGGCTGCAGGAAGACATTGATCGAGTGGTAAATTGGAGCAGGAGAAATAGATTAGAGTTTAATTTGGCGAAATGCAAAGTCATATCTTTCTCGAGAGCACGATTTCCCACTCGTTACAATTATACTATTAGTGGTCTAACGTTGGCTAGAGTATCGGAGGTTAAAGATCTAGGAATATATTTTAATGCCAATCTTGGGTTTGCGCAACACGTCGATAAGACATGCAAAAAGGCATACAGAAATATGGGGTTCATATTGCGAATAGCTTGTGGCTTCACAAATATCAGGGCGATTAAAATTTTATACAATGCGTTAGTCAGAAGTCACTTGGAGTGCAATGCAATGGTGTGGGCCCCATATGAGGCTAAATACAGTCTCATGCTAGAGCGAATACAAAATAAATTCACCCGTTACCTCTACAAGAGACTGTATGGAGTGTATCCTTTGTATCCACTTATGTACCCGACCCTGTTTGTTCTGGGTATGGTGGGATATGACCAGCTACGCCTCAGAAGAGAGCTAGCCTTGTCGGTGTATATATTTAAGATACTTACGGGTCGGGTTCATAATCCGGATATAATGGAGAGACTGAGTCTACGGGTACCAAGTAGAAACCTGAGGCGGAAGTCTCAACTTTTGGATGTACCGCGCGCACATTCCAACTTGGTTAGCGAAGCACCACTCACGCGAGCAATACACATAATAAATAAGATTTCTCTTAAGGTAGACCTATTTGTTTGTACACTGGCTGAGTTCACAAGAGTTGCTTCCTATATTATTAGTTATAAGATGTAGGTATATAAATATATATATTTTTTTAAATGTTTTATATCTAGGTTAATTGGTGTGGGTATAAATGTTGTGTCGTTCTATCGAATTAGTAATTACTGTAATGATATAATAATGATATGGAATAAATAAATAAAAAACATTTGTTGTACGCTTTTCTTGATTTTTCTGGCAAAAGACTATTCGTCAGCTTCGTAGCTGTTTCTAGAATGTCAGGTGGAGTTAAATTAAGAAAGAAAGCTATAAATTATGGCAGATGATGGATGTATGGGGAAAGTGTGTTACATTTAATAGCTGCGTCGATCAATTTAAAAATATCCGTAAGAAGAAAGAACGTTTGTGATTCGAGAAATGTATTATTTTCAGTAAACTGTTTTTTTTTTTATTGGTTCACGTACTAGGACTAGGGATAGGACTTTGGACAACTATTCTTTAACAGACTACAACAAAAAACCCAAGGGGGAAGCTCCATCCATTCGACCATTCGAAAATTTAACAAGAAATTGAGTGACAACATTCTTACCGGATAAAAAGTTTTCAATTATATATTTAATAATTAAAGTATAATATTATAATTACATATTTAAAATATAAAAGTTCTGAAAGCGTTTACCTACTTGGTAAACAGCTAAAATCACATTTTTCAAAGTGAAATTCTCTAAGAAATATTTACTTGCTTTAAACGTATGTCCCCAATTTGTTATTATATTCAAATACAATGTCACTGTGACACTTGAATGTCAAAATTGACAGCCCATATATGGGGTTGGTGCGGATGTCAGCTTGTTACCGCATTAGCGACTTCCGGTGATGCGCGTGCAGTATGAGCAACGAATCGCGTTTGTGTTCTTAATTTAAAATAGTTGTTTACGACGCTTCCTTATTAAAATTACACATTTACTGTACATTGTTCTCAGATTAAACCTTGTGGATGATGTATTGCTTAGGAGCTGTTTACTTAGGAGGAAACCTAAAAATACATAGATTATCGATGATCATTGCCTTAGGCTTATGGCAAGATATTAAAATTAATGAATAAGTCTATAGGAAGGAAGTTTGTGTTTGTTGGACTGGACGTTGGAGCTATTGGGAACTACGGCGCCTCCTTACTACTAGTAAAAATAAAGGCCAAATTAGCAATTGTATGGGCTTGGCTCGGTTACGTAAGAAAATAACGATATTTTTGTCAAGTATTTGTATACGCAATACGACAAGTGAGTTACCATTTCTCGCTCGAAGCCCTTGATTTTTATAAACTAGCTGACCCGGCAAACTTTGTTTTGCCGTGTACCTATATTATTTCTATGAAACATTTTTTCGTTCAATAAAAATAACTATCTACTATAATAAGAAAATAGGGGTTAATCGTAGAGGGGTGAAAATTTAGGGTTGTATGTATTTTTTGATGGCACATAAAATAAAATTTCGTCCAAAAAATAAAAATTAAATGTTAGGGATGGACAACCCTTATCACTTAGGGGTATGAAAAATAGATAGTAGCCGATTCTCAGACCTACTTAATATGCATATAAAATTTGATAAAAATCGGTTGAGTCGTTTCGGAGGAGTATGGTAACTAACATTGTGACATGAGAATTTTATATATAAGATAAATTTAGACAAATTTTTGAAAAATGATGTTCCATACAATTTCTTTACACGAATACTGTAAAATATTAGAACGAAGTGTTCTTTGTTTTGTTCTAAACACGCCCTCAAATCTCTGCTAAAGTTTTTCATACAAATATTGAATTCCATAATATATTGTTAGTGCTAAGCTGAATTATCACTACCACCTACTTCGTAGACGAAAAATTGTCAGCCCATTGAGGGGTTAAGTGAGTTCACCGCATTATCGCGAGTACTTGCGTAAAATCAGACCGGGAGACGCAGCATCAGCTGGGCTATTGATTTTCCGTGTTTACTACGCGCATGCGTATAAGAGCTAGACAATATACAGATTTTCTCTTTTGAAATCTGGTAATTCAATCAATAAATATGGCTACATAATTTGAATAATGTATCTTCAAGAGAATGAGAAAAGTGTCTTCATAGTGAAATGTCTAGAATGAAGTTTTTCAGACATCGAATAATCGCAAAATAACTTGCCCAAAAGAAATCACTTAGCAATAAAGACTAAAATTTTGTAATACTTTAAATAATAGTATTTAAAAAAATGAGGGGTAGAAAAATACGAAACAAAAGAAATTTCAAAAAAATTCATATACCCGTAAATGAGTTCGAATTTTAAATATATATTTGTTTTAAAAGCAAAACAAGATCGCGTGTTCGAATATAAGTTGCGGTAATCTTGTAAATTGTAAGTTTATGACACACACGCGATTTTATCCTCTCGTAATATATTTATAAAACTATAAATTCAAGATCTAGTGTTAGGGACTAATGGTAAGATTAAGAAACGAGACAGCGCTAAGTCCGGCTCCCGTAAGAAATAGTTCACGGAAAAATATTACCTAAGGACTCTTCCTAGAGAGTGTCCTTATCACTGAGTGAATTGGAATCGCTATTAAGACATACAGAGCTGGTACTACATAACTTCCAAAAGTAATAGCGATTCGTCGTTTAATTCACCATTATAGTTATATTCCGATTATAATTAAATTAATTTTTGGAAATTTTTAAATCGGTCTATAAAAAGCAGTTCCAATTGTTTTATATTACATATTTTGTTCAACTTATTTTTCCGACGTTCATAATTAGTGTACATTAAGATATTATATTAATTAATGATAATTTGATTTGATTTAAATATGTAAATAGCATTAAATACTACATTAAAAAACGCACCGGACGTCCGGGTGGAATTTCGTATTCTGCCTTGACATCCAAGATGAAACGTCAAGTCATTAATCCGACAATTCTTCTGATCACTCTCCGTGGTAATTGCGGTAGGAGATGAAACTATATAAAATACTAGTGGACCCCACAGACGTTGTCCTGCATGATATTTAAAGCGATTAGGATATTAAGCAAAGTATGAAAGTACCGACTGCAGTGCCATCTGCCGGGCTGATTTGTGAATCTAAACCATTCCCAGATCCCCTTGAACACACACAAAAAATTTCATCAAAATCGGTCCAGTCGTTTGAGAGAAGTTCAGTGACATACACACTCACAGAAGAATTATATATATAAAGATATCAAAAATTTTACCGGCTAGCCTAAAACATCTCTTGTACTTGTAAATAACCATAGTAAGCAGGAACTAATTTGGTGCAACATGACGTAACTGACACAAGGTCAATTACCTAAGGTAAATTTGAAATACCCATGGTGCAAAATTATTATGGAGATAGAACGTTGAAGAAACGGGTTCCATACTTGCTCAATAGTTTACCAGAGGACATAAGACGTGAGCCTTCACTTGACAAATTTAGAGATTTATTAAAAAACCATTTGTTAAATATGCTGTAGCCATTAAGTAAATTAATTGTATTAGTGACTTAATTTAGTGATTTAGAAGTTATGTTTATTTAAGGCGAGACACCTGCAGGCAAACTGCGTAAGCAGTTTTGCGGGGCATGGTTTGAATTAAGGTGTAACTTTGTTGTGAATAAATATGTTTAAAAAAAAATACAGAGACCCCACATCTCTACATAACGCCAAGGGATGAAGACGCTTGGAAAGATTGGTTGTCCACGATTTGATGTACATATGTTTATTACTATAATTACTTTGTTAGAAAGGAAAAAGCCATTACAATATTTTATATTTACATGCGTTGTCGTGCGAACACGCAATTTGCAAGCCTTCGCATAAATAGGCAATGAAAGGGAAATCGATTTTTGAACACGGAACAGAGAAACGTATATTTTCGATAGTGAAAACAAATGAAAACGAACATCGTCTATTTTATTTAAAAATTCGATGTTTCATCTCATAAACTGTCTCGCTGTTTCTTGCTAACCACAACTGTTGAAAAGCACTTCTACATTTACGTTACTGCCGATGATATCATTTCTATTAAATCAATTTAATGATAAATGGATCAAAATACTTAGCCATTAAAATAAAGATTTATTTTTTATTTACTAAAGTTTACCAGATCATACATAATACTTTACTTTGTATATATTACAAAGTCTGATCTGAAATGTATGACAATTTACATAAATGTTACAAAAATACAAATAAAATATGTACAAGATAAAATAAAAATACCAGAAATTTTTTGATAAGCAGATAAAAGGTGAATTTTAATGAGATGAATCTATTTAAATATCTATGAATAAAAACTAACATAATTAATATTTAATTAAAAATTCCATCTCCTTTCATTCGTAAGCTGTTGGTCAAATAGAGTTTGTTACCGTATTTAAATGTGTTGGTATAAATACTGTCTTTTACTTATATTTATATCAAATTTAATAACATTTAGTGTCGAAACATTAAGAAAATTAGTTATAAATAAATACATAAATCAGTTGCGATACAACCTCTTTTTTGGGATTTGTCAATCTAATAGGCAAGAAGGTGATCAGCCTCATGTGCCTGACACACGCCGTCGACTGTTTGGGGTCAAAGATGATTTGATTCCTTTACCGTTCGAGCGAATGTTAAATGCATACATGGAAAGAAAGTCCAGCTGGTGCACAGCCGAATATAGAACCTACGACCTCAGGGATCAGAGGCCCACTAGGCAATCACTGCTCTAAAATAATTATATTCTATAAATAAAAATAAAAATATAATTCAATAAAATAATTTCTTTTGTTGACACTATATTATTGTTATGGCGCTTCTAAACGGGCCATGTTTTGCTGCAATTGATGGCTGCACTGTTGGCAACTAATTGCCCGGCCATTACAAAAATATTTTAATGCAGCTGATGGCCGAACAATCTATGGCTGGGCAATGTGTTGTGGCGCGTCTAAACGGGCCATGTTTTGCTGCAATTGATGGCTGCACCGTTGGCCACTAATTGCCCGGCCATTACAAAAATGTTTTAATGCAGCTGATGGCCGAACAATCTATGGCTGGGCAATGTGTTGCAATATGTCTGCAATAGTATGGCACATGATGCAGACTCCTAAACGGGCTACACAAACCGGCAATAATGGCTGACGAAATCACACTTGTCGCAGCAGCTTATATTGTTTTAAAAAAGAAACAGAAAAAGAAGAGATTGTGGATTCGACCTTACTTAAATAGGCGTGAAACTGTAGACAATTTGAGTCTAGAAATAAGTCTTGACTGAAACAACAAGAGAACTGGCTGTGCAATATTGCAGTTGAATTCGATAGCCTAGCGATCGTCCGGCCACCCATCGGGGCAACATAGGCCATATGTGGCTATACAAAACATGTTTGGCTATATGGCCGGGACATTACTGCAATATTGCATAGTGTGGCTGCTATTGTTTGCAATGTTGCCGGCCAGTGTTGCAGCCATCAATTGCAGCAAAACATGGCCCGTTTAGACGCGCCATTGCAATATGTCTGCAATAGTATGGCCCATTATGCAGACTCCTAAACGGGCTACACAAACCGGCAACAATGGCTGACGAAATCACACTTGTCGCAGCAGCTTATATTGTTTTAAAAAAGAAACAGAAAAAGAAGAGATTGTGCATTTGACCTTACTTAAATAGGCGTGAAACTGTAGACAATTTGAGTCTAGAAATAAGCCTTGATAATAAATTTTTCAAGATTGATAATAAATTAGTAAAGTACTAGCATGTCAGATGCAGCTGATCGCAAAACACAGAATATAGCAACAGGCACACTTCACTCATCGCAAACGTCATGTCGCGTAGAAAAGGATGCCATAACAAGGAGAGTGACTGAAACAACAAAAGAACTGGCTTTAAAATATTGCAGTCGAATTCGATAGCCTAGCGATCGTTCGGCAACCCATCGGGGCAACATCGGCCATATGTGGCTATATGGCCGGGACATTACTGCAATATTGCATATTGTGGCTGCTATTGTTTGCAATGTTGCCGGGCCACAGTGTTGCAGCCATCAATTGCAGCAAAACATGGCCCGTTTAGAAGCGCCATTAGATTACTTACTAATAAAATTCAGTGCGTAATTTAGTTATGTTCAGTCGTAAGTTAACTCCATTAATAAATCGTTTGAATTGAATTGTACCTATCAGTTATGTAAGGAACAGTAATAAATAGGATTATTACGATTTCACCTCAATTCATGTTTGTTCCCAAAAAACGTTTGTTTCATCTGTCTCTTAACATAAAGAAACTTCTTCGTACATACATTAATCGTAATTATTTCCTGATATAAAATGTCATCAGATCAAGAGAAAAGAGCAAAAACGACCACAATACACTTTCACGTTTTGCGCAACCCTAAGAGTACATAGCTAATTGGAGCGGGTGCTTGACCTGCTATTGTTCGGAAAATGGAGAAAATCAACAGTTTCTATACATTGTCGTATGCAGTATGGGACGTTGACAAACTTGCGTCTAAGATTTTAGAGCCTCGACTCTATAAATAAAATATATTAACAACGTAAGGTCTATTAAAGAACGTTTTAAGTCAGGGGTCAATCAAACAGCGAGCTTCTTAGAATTAATAACCGTCCATAGACACATATAGAACCGTACCGTCAAGAACAGAGGGCAAACGGGCAGGAGGCACCTTTTGTTAAGGGACACTCTCAATGCCTGGTGTAGCGAGTGCGTGGCCTTTTAAGAATCGGTACGCTCAGACCACATAATAGTCCAATTTTGTTTGGACTATTATGTGTTTTATTCCGAGAGTAGTATTCAATAAAAATATTATTTTACTTATTCCAATATTATTAGGAAATAATTAATTTTAAAAGTATAGTATTTACAATATTAAAACCGACGTAGTAATAATAATAATAATATTATAACAAATTTGTGTACCTTTAATACCGGTAATTCCTCTCTGTATTGCGATACTTATTCGTTGAGCGAGGAAAGCACCAGCTCTACTGGTACTATTTACCAGGCGGTAACTTAAATCGTTCGTAATCTAACCGTAAGTAGCTGTTCGTGTGTACAACGGCCTAAGCAATTTTTGCTGTACATAGCATTATGTTTTTCTAGTCCAATTGTTTAGTTAGAGGTAAATTTAACAGCTATGCGTGTACGCATTAAACCACAATGTATCTTCGGGAATTCTTTTTATTCTAAATCGACTTTTATAGATTTCGTATATTAAGAAAGTTTTAGTATTATACGATTATTTTTTTATTAACGGGCAGACTTTTATGGGCAACCTTTTCTGCGAATGGTACGATCTTTTTTTGAAGTCCCCTAAGTCGGGATAGGAATAACTACTAGCACCAGACTCCACAGAGAAGTCACAGGTCTTTGACTAGGGAGGCCTCAATCTGAATTATAATTAACATTCACTAAAAATAAAGAAGAAGGTGCGCGGCAGAAAGTGCCTTAAAAAATATGTCTAAGCCATGGAAAATTTTTAATCACAAGCTATCAGTTATTACCACGAGTAGGATCTATATGACTTCTGCGACTAATTATAGACATTACGACTTTGAATTAACCACCGAAAATCACATCATTAGTTCAATGTTAGTTCATAATTTTATACATTGTTGCTAGCTTAGAAAATACGCCGTCAATGCTGAAAGTAAAACCTCCACGAAGCCGGCTTTATCTCAATTATAAAACGGACAAATTGAAGCACTAGAAATGACTAATCAACTGCATACTAGGAAAGTGCTTACCGGAATACCGCTTTATATTGTACTGTATGCAAAACAAAAATAAAAAGATTTTGGTAAGGTTATACACACGTCACTCTGTATCTTCTACCCCTTTTACCATGGAAAGTCTTCAGCTGAGTTTTATCATCGGACGTCGAGGCAGAATACGAAATCCCACCAGTATCACATCGTCGTCCGTCGTTCGAAAACTGACCGTTTTTGAAGGCAATTTTAGCAGGGCACCACCGCTATGTGGAACCAGCTGCCCACTGAACTATTTCCGAACCAATTCGACTTAGGGTCCTTCAAGAAAAGAGCGTACCAATTCTTAAAAGGCCGGTAACGCACGAGCCCTCTGGCATTGAGTGTCCATGGGCAGCGGTATCACTTAACATCAGATGAGACTCCTACCCGTTTGTCTCATGTTCTATAAAAAACTAAATATTAAATATTGAAGTTCTTTGGGCATATCTCAAGGAACGAAGATTCTTTACAGATTCATCCACGGCCATGCCAGGGAAAACGTGCGTGATCGAAGCGTTGGACCGATTTAATTGCAACAACTGGATCCACGCTGCAACAGTGTCGAGATGCGAAACATAGATAACAATGGAGGTCTATATGCGTACCTGGCCCACACCAGCGCCATGTCCGCTACCATCTGTTCAATTAATTATAATGGGTTATGTCCAGGGTAAACAGCATGTTGGTAGAAGGAAAAAATCATAGCTTCGTAACGTTAGGAAGTGGTCGGGTATGGAGACTGCGGAGTTGCTGCATCTGGCACTAGACAAGACACGCTTCACGAGACAGCCAACCTCCAGTAATAGAGGGGCACCAAAAGAAGAAAATATAGTGATGCCACCAGCGGTTCCGGGACGTAAGAACGATGTGGGCCAGAAACCGACCACGATTACTCTTAAAAGAGTGAAATCTAACCTTTAGAAGGCCCATTTCTGGTCACTACGTATAAAAACGGTAAATAAAATAGACGCAGAATTGTTAGTATCTGTACCCCAATGCTGCCTCCATGGCTTCTAACATACAAGTATATGCGAACCTTCATCTGGTGATGACTGATTTTTACTTGCAAATACTTTTCGTACTTTGTTAATTACTTGGTCATATTTTCTCATGTTAAAGTTACTAGAAATATAATAAAAAACTACATTTAAGAATTATTTATGAAAGTTTCAAATAGGCAAAACAAATGTCAACACGACTCTGGGATCATAAAATCCTGACATCTAAAACCGTTTTAGCCATATGCGACCGGGGTTTGACCACTAGTCCGCAGATATTAATAGATGCACTAACAAGTAACCCACGTGAGCTGACGCACACCGTTAGTCATCTGGAAACTAGATTTAAATAAGCCACCATTCATTGCAGCCAAGGTTAGGCTTGCCCGCTTTTTCTTTCACTTCCACGCGGCATCTTTAGTTAAGTCCTTGGGAGGGTTAATATAGTATGTACATCTTTGCGTCTTTTTGAAGAAGATAAATTACACTTATTTTCCTATTTTTATATCTATTTCATAATTATTATGCAAGAACCCTTCCGCAGGTGAAGGCCTCCTTTAAGGAACTCCAGGTATCTCGGTTTTGGGCGAGTTGCAATCAGCTCGAGCCAGCCGTTTTATTGACATTAGTCAAGGATAAATGAAGTTTGGAATGCTGAACAACGAAATACATGGAGTTGTACAGATACGAGTGAAATGAAGTGAGCCGGAGTTCAAACGCACGACAGGGCCTATAATCTAATTTATAACGGGTGTGTCACGGTGTTTGTAACTAAACTCCTCCGAAATGGCTCGACCGATTTTCGTGAAATTTTGTGTGCATATCGGTTAGGTCTGCGAATCGTACATCTATGTTTTGTTCCCCTAAATGTTAAGAGTGGTCCACCCCTAAATTCTTTTTTAAGATACAGCATACAAAAATACATACAACCCATAATTTTCACCCCTCTATTCATATCTAGATCAACCCCTATTTTTTATGATTAGTTATTTTTATTGTACTAAAAAAAATGTTTCCTATAAATATACATTGCAAAATAACGTTTTCCGGGTCAGCTATGTACAATAATATAGTAGAAGTCTTTAAATTCTTTTAATTTAACTAATGTTTAAGTGAAATAATGTTTGTCATGAGTTTTCGAACAAACGTTTTCTTTAACTCTATTAATTCAACTGCAAAATCCACAATAACATCTTTTGTCTAAATGAAAAACTTTACAAGCAATTGAATACAGAATGATTTAATCCATTAGGGAATCGTACAAAGGCGTGGCGACCCTATTCTTGTCGAGGTCAGCGAATAAATAGTGCTAAATTAGCGTGTCAATTTAGTCCGCTGAAAATATTCTTTTAGGCACAACAAAAACTAATTAATTGTTCAGTTTCTATAGGTTTTGTTCTAGGTTTTTCACCTGCCTATATGATTAGGTTTCTGCTTGAACACATTACTGTATATTTTTGAAGTGTAATAATTAATTGTCATAATCTTCTCTTCTTCTTCGGGGCTGGTGAACAAGCACTGCGTCGCTACGAGCCATGAAGACTGCTATGCTTAGTGATTGTCTACACGATCAAAAGAGAAGAAGAACGAATGGCCGATGGATAAAAGAGTCCTGGAAAACCAAGGACAAGTATGTGGACGCATGACTTGGTGAGAATTAAAGAAAGGTGCTGGATGCAGGAATTGGTCACAGTGGAAATTAATAAAGAAGAGGCCCATGCCCAGCAGATACGACAGCCTGACGACCTTTACCTCGAACCCACGACTTCTGAGTTGAGATCACATTAAAATACTCTTCTACAACAAAGAGGAAAATGAAAATATACTTCGTCATTCCCTCGCGCACGCACATCAGAAAACAATCTGATTAACCAAAAAGTGTTGCCATAATTAAAAACGATTACAATCGGAAGGAAATTCACAAGACATAAACAATAAAAATTACATCACCGGGCAAAAATAACGGCACAAACAACCGTTGAATAGCGTGTACAGAATGTATAATTAATTGGTTTATTAATGAAAGTGCAAGAAACTTTTACTATGGAAATGTTTTACAATGCAACGTCATATGAAAGATATGTATACTTAATGCTCCGGAAATAAGTTTAAAGCTCCAAGGTTTAAGGCAAGACTGTATGTCAAAAACTGTTGTTCTCGCTTACAAGTCATAGTCGATCCTAAGGCAATGTGTATTGAAATGTATGGCAATTAACTCACTTCAAGAATTTATTGCCAGTTATTATCTTCCGTTCTACGCCCTTGATTCGAGAACTGGCAGTAAATGAAAAATTAGAAGCATTTAATGCATATTTCTTTTTTGACGTTCATAAGTGTACATTGTGTTACCTAAATAAATGATTTTTGACTTTTTTGAAGCACAGCCAGGACCAACGGTTCCCTTTGTGGAGTCCGGATACCTGGCACGCTGGTGACGGCACCAAACAAATGTATACGAGCAAGCTACATCTCACTTACTAGTCCATTCTCGATACGTAACCTGAGAGAACTGACTGCCAGATAGTAGCTGCTGGCAATTTCATTTGGCTACCAAAGGTAGCCTAAATAAAGAGCCTAAGAACGCGTTGATGTTTACGTAAAGACAATTTTTTTTTCCTTCTGTCGCCACTATTAGATAGTTTAGAAATCCGACAGAGCTAATTCAAGTCGTTAACCATAAAAGTATATAATTTATTATAAAGCGATTTTTCAAACAAAACTTATAGATTATCACGGTCTACATCTGGTTTGAGTGATTAATAGTTGGATGGTTCATTTACTTAAGGCAGTGGCCCACCCAGATAGTAATACGGAAGTCGTTAAAGATATTCCCTTTTAATTCCATTTGATGTGTATGACATTTTAAGGCAATTCGGTTACGAAACTATTAAAACTAGCCTACTAATCAACCATACTAACATATGGAACTATTGCTAGACCCTAAATATAATAATCTATGAACCAAATAATTCTTTTTTTAACACTTTTCCTAATTTTCTCTGCATAAAAACCTACTTCAGAGTTAAAATAAAAAAAATATAGTCTGATAATTGATCCAGCTGTCTTCGAGTTTTACGCTTAGCAAGGTATTGTGCGATTAATTTTTATTTATATATATATTTCATTTGATACGTTACAATTTGAATTTAATGATTATATGATATCTAAGCTGAATTGTTTTTAATCGAACCTAGGTCTAGAAGGAAAACATCGTAAGGAAAGATCCAAAAAGTTGGAGGCGTGTGTCAGGAACAGAAGGCTGATCACCTACTTGCCTATTACGAGTACATTGACAAATGATCATGAAACAGATTCAGAAATCGGAGTCCCAGACTTTAAAAGGTCGCGGCGCCACTGTTTAATTTTTTTTATTTATATTCGCTTAATCTGTAATGATGACCTGTCAAACCTTGACACAAAAATCCCTATAGCGGAACAGCGTGAAAATGTACAAGTTTAAAAGGATTGGCCCTAATCAGTCAGCTGCACATTTTCAATGCCAGTGCATTATATACCCGTTATGTATTGAAGAATATCCGCTCGAACCTATTATCCCACAGACTGTAATAGTCACAGATGTCAATGCCATAGCTGTATCCTTTTGTTCATAGACAAGTAATAAATCATAGTTTTGTTTACATTCAGTTTTGTCAAAACCAAATGTCAGATAAATATTAATCATTACAGATAAACAACAGATAAAATTTAAACCTAGATAATATTATCTAGATAAATTGACTAGCGGCTTGGCACTGGGCATTTATTATTACAATATTTTGCGAGGAAGCTGATATTTTTATGTTTTTCCTCCAACTTCGATTTTGTTCCCTTTGGAGTAGAGACTCTTGGGCCGAGGGGTTTCAGTGATTTAAGTTGGCGTTGGTAGATAGTATCGGTGATCCCAGAGCTGGTGCTTTCCTCGCTCACAAAAGTCGCATTAAGCCAAGGAAATGCTGCCAGCGATAAAGGTACACAGGGACGAAACTTTTTAAATTTATTTTAATTTTTAATTATTTTTATTATTACTTGTAGGTTAAGAAAATTGTATTATAATTAAATGTTTTAATAAACGAATAATTATCTCTTTATAATATTTGTATAAATAACACAGCATGATTTAAATTTTATCGTTATTTTTGGATTTTAATATGACTTTCACAAAACAGCTTAGTAATAATGCTGGTGTATATATACGTATATTGATTTTCTCTGATCTAGAAGAAGTTCGTACCACCCGCCGCGTAGCGTCGATGCATGACTACTTTAGTTATTAGATAACGTTAACATAACGTTTTTGACCTTCGGGAATCATACATAGCGTTTAGGGTTTTCAAAAACCGTATCGCAAGGGGCAGATGGGCAAGACGGAAACTTTCAATGCCAGAGGGATATCAGGGTGTTACCGGCCTTTTGAGAATCCAGCTCTTTTCTTGAAAGACCCTACGAATTGGTACGGAAATACTTCAGTGGGTAGCTGGTTCCATATAGTGGTGGTGCGTGGGAAAATCTGCCTTAAATACGCTCCGTTGTAGGCAAACGTCCAGGTGATACGGCTGAAACTTCGTATTCTGCCTTCACGACCGATCAGTCAGTTTACCTAAGTCTCGCAAATCTTACCTTAAGACGCGGGCTGAAGCCACTAGGCCCACACTTCAATGTGTTCATATACATTTCATTATAACAATATAGCGTGTAATTGACCACTTTGGGGTACCCATCAATATACTGAACTCGGCAACTATTGCTTAATGTTTTCTATCGATCGAGATTAAATAACGCTCGTTCTTTATCTGCAGTTGAAAGAAAACTGGGAAAAGAGGTTTTATTAATTACTGTTTATTGAATTAATTACTTACTTGATGATTCCATCTTCGATGTACACATCAGCGTCTTCCATTCCATCATCATTGATGACCCGGCCATTCTTGATCAATAGTCGGTTTTGGGAGCTCTGTAAAAAAAGTATTTTATTTAGCAAAAAATAAGCTGAGTTTCTATTATTCAAAATTCGTATTATTAAAGCACATTAATAATAATAATTAATTTGCAAGAATATGGTTCAGAAATTTGATGGTGGTACAATCAAAACTTCGCATATTCTATTAATTCATATGCCACACATAATGGCGTGCAAATTTGTCTTGATAGGTAGAATTCATAAAATTATAGTCAATTCTTATATTATTAATTACATCATCACATTATTTTCAAATTAACATTAATAATAATGTTTCACTCTGTTTGCAAAAATAATAAGTAAAATTCTTATACTTAGATTTCATTTATTTATTTAAAGTAAGCTTAATCGCTGTTAATATATCCATAAAGCGTAACAAAGAAACAGGATTTCGTACTAACATTAGAAGTACAAATAATAAAGAGGCTATTTAAGGCATGCAAAAACAATAGAAGTATTAAAAAAATACGATAAGACATTAATTAAATACAATTCTTAAAATGTTTTTTTTAGGAATGTATAAAATCCTTTTTTATTATAGACAAAGTGACATTCCACCGCTTCAACGAAAAAAAGGCAATAATTTTAATATCACTCTTACTTTTATATTAATTCCAGAGACGGTATTGACAGGATCCGGCATCGTAGACAAAAGAGCGGGAATTTAAAAAGTATAAAATGTCAATAATCACTTTTTCAAAATGGCGGACAATATGGCGCGCGCCGTCCGCGGGACGCAGACTGAAACTGAAATGCGCCACCCGAAATAGAAATACTCCCCTCGTGAAGCATTTGCACGTAACTATGCGTTTTCACGCATGTCCTTTAAATATTATTGAAATTACAGGGAATTCCCTAAAAATCACTATTTCAAACTGTTCTTGGAAAGAGAAACATAGATTGAGCAAATAAATGTATTTTTAATCTGTACAACTGTCTGGTCTGTGTAGCTTGTATAATGACGTAATTAATCAACTGGGTATCAAATTGTGATTATTAGCTTATATTCTATGTATAATATTCAAGATTATTAATAAATATTTATTTATTGTCTACAAATTATTATTAGATATTACAATACTTTAAAAAATTAAAACAAATAAAAAAGTTTCGTCCCTGTGGTAGTGTACCTTTAACGCTGGCAGCATTTCCTCGATGAATTGCGATGCTTATTCATTGAGCGAGGAAAGCAACAGCCCTAGGATCACCGGTACTATCTACCAGACGACAACTTAAAGCTTTAATTAGCGCCTGTGCACTTGAGCCCTGACCCAAGATTTCGTCACTCAAAGGGAACAAAATTAAAGTTTGAGGAAGGACCCTTATCTGAGCCGTTATTATTTTATGAGACTTACACCTATATCATTTAATATTCAAACATGTAAACATCGGAAGTGGAATCGCATACGTGAGTGATGTTTACATACAATACCGACAAAATGATAAATAATGGTATTTCGACTGTATGTATCACATTAAGGGAATTATTTTCTTTGACATAATGAAGAACCCTATGTCGAATCGGTTCGCAAATACTTCAGTGGGCAGCTAGTTTCACATAGTAGTGGTGCGCGGCTAAAACTGCCGAAGAAACGCTTAGTTGTGGAACGACGGACGTCAAGGTGATACGGGGGGAATTTCGTATTCTACCTCGTCCGAACAACTCCATTGAACACTCTCCAATGCGGTAGAAGATGCAGAGAGACCCCACATCTCTACGCATTCAGTCTCTATTTTATTCAGTTCATACCAATTTTAACATTAAACTTTTGAACCACGTAGTTCCAAACGACAGATATTCAAATGTAAAAAGCTAAACATAAAAATACTACAACTGAATAGTAAATACGTATTTAACGATCGTAAACCGCAGAAAACCAATTAAAGCTTAAATAAATCGTTAAGACAATGTTACCAGTTAGAAAACTTTCCCTTATTCGTGATAAGAACTGGAATGAGTGAAAACCAAACACTTTCCCGTTCGATACGGTCAATCCGAGTACGAGTTTTACTTCTAAACATTAGTTTCGCTTATAATACGGATTTGACAGTTAACTGAAATAAGGTATTGTGGGTAAATAAAAGCGCAAAACGTAACAAAAGTAATTTGTCACACAATAGTACAGCGAATAAATATTGAAACGATTTTTTAAAATCACAGATTAAAAACTCTACAGTACTCTCAAAAGTATCCTTTTGGCAGACATAGGTTAAAAAATAATTTGCCACATTTATGGTACAGCGAAGATAGAAACGATTTTTTAAATCACAGATTAAAAACTCTACTGATGAAGATCCTTTTAGCAAACATAGGTTAAAAAATAATTCGCCACATTTATGGTACAGCGAAGATAGAAACGATTTTTTATATCACAGATTAAAAACTCTACAGTACTCTCAAAAGTATCCTTTTGGCAGACATAGGTTAAAAAATAATTTGCCACATTTATGGTACCTACAGCGAAGATAGAAACGATTTTTTAAATCACAGATTAAAAACTCTACTGATGAAGATCCTTTTAGCAAACATAGACAGTAGACACGTCTACATTAAAAATACGCAAAGGCATGAGCAATACACATGACCTAGCCCTTAAAGCAATAATATCAGACATGAAATTATGTATTCAGCACGGAACTGTTTAAGACCTGCTTTATTCGATACACGCAGCGTAAATCAGGATTAGGCTGTTTGCATACGTACCTACCATTTTTAGGCGACCATTTATATTTTAGTTAAAATTATTGTGTATTATTAATTGTATATGCAAACATGAAATAAAGACAGTGTCTTATATTGAAGCCTTAGCGTAAGTAATCTGTAATTTCAGATTGTATAAGCCGATAGTGCAACTTTCATTTAAAAAAAAAGTTGTTGACCATAGCTAACTGTAGGGTGTCGGTTTTTTTGTGACGGTGTGCGCGCACTGTAAGAATTTTCTCTCATCTTTTTTCCCTAACGCGCCAAAAGTATAACTTCAAAAAAAACTTTAACTAATAATTTTAATTAATAAATAAATCGTAATATAAGTGAAGGAATTATAATATAATTAACATAAATTATATTTAAAATCTATAAAGAACATTAGTTAGTTGGTATCGACAGAGTGGAGAAAGACCTGCTGGACCCCTGTCCTGTGGCAACTTCTACCAAAGCCACATGGGAGCGCTAGAAGTTTCTGATTTCGAAAGCTCAGACTTTTTAGGGCGCAGAGCCAGTGTTGGCACGGTTAGCTTTGTATTTGCAGCACGAATGCCTTATTTGTCTTATCCGTGAATTAAACGCCAATGTGTTAACGGCCTTATTTTTATTAAATGCAATTACGCAGTGCGGTTTTGCCTCACATTAGTTTTGAAAAGTTTTCAAGCAAATACGAGAGGTTTTTAATTTTGTTGCACGCTCGTTTGTGAGACCGTTTTGAAAACTAGTATTTATTTTATTGAGTTGTTGATATTTCAAGAGTGGATTTAATGATTAAATAATTATACAAAGATTAAGACTTTGATAAAAATACTTAAACTCAAATAATCGGAGTTTAATTTAGTTTTTTATTACGTTTTAGATTTCAATACTTACTTTTACCAGAATGGCGGCTAGGTCTGGACAATATAATTATTTGCTACGCGTACATATATGTACATAAATTACATAACCACTGCTGCGACCTCAAATCCCTTTCGGCAAGACTACAAGATTGTTAGTAAATATGTACACGCGTTAGAATTTATACTTCTTTGGCGTAAAAAGATAAAAACATTTCAAAAATTTTAGTCTTCGTTTGTAGGAAAACCGACAGTAACAATAGAAAAAATGCACTTAATACATTGATAGTTATATTATAACACATTATCTAGTTAAATAAAGTTTATTTAAATATCACAAAAAAATATTAATACTTAATTAAAGAAATAGACATTTTTTATTTTAGCATGCAACTTATATTGATATTTACTATTTAATTCACGTCCATTGGTTGGAGTTCAGTAGACATGCGAGTTACAAGAGGCTTATGATAGCTAAAGTATGATAAGTAGAAACATTGTCTAAATATCGTACAAATACAGCATCAATAGTTGTATAAAAAAAATAGTGACTATAGCTAACTTCAGGGTGTCGGTTTTTTGTGGCGCGCGCGCATCTTAAAAATTTACTCTCATCATTTTTCCCTAACGCGCCAATAGAAGTATAACTTAAAAAAATTAGTTTATAAAAGCGACATAAAGAATAAGAAACCAAATTACGTAATTTAGAATCGAAAGTGTTAGTTTAGCTAAAAGCTAGTATCGTGTTGTGTTTGTTTAACCGAGTTTAAGAAAGTGTTTTCCGGTCGCGAACTACGCTGACGATTATTCAAACGTTAAAATATTACTATAATTTTAAGTTAACTTTCAGGGACGAAAATACCCACAACAAATATGAATAATAATTTTGTATGTAGCATATAACATTCCGCATCCACCGTATTCTCCAGATTTTACCCCCCAGCGATGTTTTCCTGTTACCTTAATAAAATTCTCACACAAGACATTTTGCGCTGATGAAGAAGTATTCGCCGAAACTAAAGCCTATTTTGTGGCCAAATACAAATAGTACTATAAAAATAGTATGCAAAAATTGTATGACCGCTATTACATTGAATAATAAAATTAAATATAAAAAAAATATTTTTTCTACTATATTTTCTAAAAATATTTTGCCTACGAACTTTTCAACCCACCCATCACATTCATGCTATGTGATCATTGATTGAAATTCCAAAAAATATATATACCAAACATTGTCAATTTTAATGTAAGTGATTACATGCTTTATATAATTTATAACAATTAAAAACTTGTATTGTAACAATTTAAAATCAAGAACTTTTGTCCATGTAACAAGCTACAAAGTTGCATGAACGAAGACGGTATCAAATAGTCACTTCTTACGCTCATCCAAAACACAAACGCTACTTTGAATAAAAAAAATAGAAATTTTACATTTCAATATAATTTCCTAATTATATATTTGCGGCTTGGTAGATGTCAAAAAAGTTGCAAGAAATCGTCGAAAATGATTTGTCACTGTCAACTATTTATCTGACAATCACCTGTGCAATTATACCTG
Organism: Pieris macdunnoughi; assembly: GCA_905332375.1. NCBI lineage: Eukaryota > Metazoa > Arthropoda > Insecta > Lepidoptera > Pieridae > Pieris > Pieris macdunnoughi. Next base: position 2,926,547 of record CAJOBZ010000033.1, on the reverse strand, counting down.
TTAAGTATACCCTAGGAAGCAACATTTCCTAGTTTTTATGTCAGGTAACAACAATTGCATTGACATAACCTCGGCATAGGCAGATGTTTAAGTTCACATGGTACAAAGCTAGTAAGTAGGAACAAGTCTACATCCGCACTCAGAGTAGACATTAGCAGACTTATAGACTTAAGCTGTTAGTTCTCTGTGGTGAACGTAGAACTTATCTGCTCTTCTTTAGCCATGTGTTTGACATCGCTCAAATAATTTTGCTATGGCTTTTGCTTCTTGGGCTTTAGAATAAATCAGTAATGTAAGGCACAAATAAGCATGGAAGCCTAAATTAAAATACAATACAATCTAATATATAAAATTCTCGTGTCGCGGTGTTTGTAGTCAAACTCCTCCGAAACGGCTTGACCGATTCTCATGAAATTTTGTGTGCATATTGGGTATGTCTGAGAATCGGACAACATCTATTTTTTATCCCCCTAAATGTTAAGGGTAAATTATTATTTTTTTAATTTGTAGACATTTTTAATTTTTGAAGTTATACTTCTTTAGGCGCGTTATGAAAAATTGATGAGAGTGAAATTTTACGATGCGCGCACCCGTGACACAAAATTATCAGAATACCATAATGACCTTAGTACCTTATAAACAAATAAAGGAGTTTTAATTATTTTTTCAAAGAAATTTAGCAATCCTTTTTTACAAAGACCTATTGTTACTTAGTTAAAAGGTTATGAAACATACCTAGTTATTAAATTGAATGAATAATATTTAAAAAAAAAATATTATTATTATTATTAATATTAATTAATAAATGAATAATATACTAAATATTAAATATTATTAAATTATTAACGTTAAATATTTATTATTAATTATTTAATATTTAAAAAAAAAGAAAGCCAAAGAAGTATAACTTCTTACGCGCGTACATAAGTACACTTTTTTTTATAATACAGCACTAAAACCCCTCTAAAAATTAAATCATTACAACCCCTCTTCGATAAACCCCTATTTTTTATTTTAAATGATATACATGGCATAACGACGTTTGCCGGGTCAGCTAGTATTTTTATAAATATACTAGCTGGGCTGGCGAACATCGTACCGCCTAACAGTCTATTCTTTATTTTTTTTTAATACTTATTCTGCTATTCGGGACACCGGTCTAGCTAGTAAGATAAAATAAGAAAGTTGATAAGACAACAAATACATTTGGTCAAAAAAATAAAATTTACCTTCCCCGAACCCCTCCACTAACACTTGAACTCTATGATATGGTATTAAAGTTCAAATTGACTTTTAAGTATTATTACGAATATTTTGTATGGGAAAATTGTTTTTAGACTTTTTCACTCATTTTTTTAAATTTTTCTCTCCGTAAGAACCATCCTCGTACTTCAAGGAATATTATTTAAAAAAATCAGACAAATCGGTCAAGCCGTTTTCATGTTATGTCGTGACAACGGAAAACGGGTTTCATTTTTATATATAAATATATATGTCGGAACAATGGCAGCTGACATTAACACCATTGCTCCTACATTATAAATAATAAAGATTATGATATTACTACAGACTATCAAATAGTCTGTTAATTTGCAGATCCATTAATATTGACAAATCAAAAAAACCACAGGACAGTTTTGAACTAATTTGACTTTGATGTTATTAAATTATAATAACAATGGCAGTTGATACCAGCGCCATTGCTCAGAAATATATAATACAAATGTTAATACCAACTAACCAACAATTAGGAAAATATTGTGACATGGACGTATGATTGTCTATTTAAATAAATAAGTATTATAAAAGGATGCAGCCGTTACCGTTAACTCAGTTATCAAATATGTAAATAATTATTATGTATTGTAAATTTATTTGTAAGGACTCCTCGATAAGCGATTTTAAAAATTAGAACTGGTGGAACATTTTTCCTAAGAATGTTTTAAATTTAAATGATATTTTTGATTAATTATTTTGTCTTACTAAATCGAATTTAGTACAAGACGACACGACGACGACGTTGAATTTTGACGTAATTTATTTAAGAATCCACGAAAAAGGATATTTACAATTTTTAAATTTAATATATATAAAAAAACTATTACCGTAAAACATGCCAACATTGCCCACATTTTTAAAATAAACTTAAATATTTCAAGTTTTTTGTATGTTGCCCCCGACATATTTTTTTATCTGTGGCAATAGTAAGATCATATCCATGCGTTGATTCAAAAAAATATAACATTAGTTATTGTTTTCCCCAGTTTATAAACAATTTTTAAGGCGGGCAAAGTTATCTGGACTTATAGCCAACATTGCCCATGATGATTTTTAGCGGAACTATAGCACTTATTTGGAAGCTATAAGAACTAGCAAATGCATTTTGGCAATGAAAGCGTTCTCTCAAAAGATTGACTGGAAATCATAAATATTTATCTACTAAAATTAGTGGGCAATGTTACCCTAATATTTTTTCACTTCTCCATACAAACGGTTTGTAACGATTTAAATGTGCTAGGGTTGTAATATTTGAGTGAAAATACATAAGTAGAAGAAAGTACGATATAATAAATAAAAATTAAAGATTTTTATTAAAGACTTAAAATTGATAACAGTTAGAGATCTCGTCTTTTTTACAAAAGACAAAAAACAACATTTAAAAAATTTGAAAAAAAAAACAAGTGCTTATAAATAAACAAAAAAGAAACTTAGAGACGTACACCTCAAAAGTTCAAGGCGTACTTTTTATGTCATACGTAAATTAAAAAAAATTAACAATTTTATGAGTAGGTGAAAATGCAAACTTGACATTTTTAATTATTTTTATCTTATTATTACAAATATTCTTTGGAGAGTACAGTCAAAGGAATCACTTCAGTCATTTAACATAATAATTTTATTACTAAATAAGAATTGATATAATAATCAATGTTTATAAAATTAATTCTAATTGAGACCTTTAGTAACTTTTTTTGCCATAAAATTAAATTATTCTTTGGAAAATGATAGTCTTAATTAAATTATTCAGTCATTAACTATTGAATTTAAATTAATTAATTTCAAAATTCACACAAATTCCGTCGAGTAAACTTTTATTGAATGTTGAAATTACTAAAATCCACGTGAAATAATATTCGACCACGTCGAGTAATCGTTGGCTCTGGTAAAACTGTTACAACATCTTCTAAATGTTTAATGGTGCAAATGTCATCAACTGTTGGATATGAAAAGGTCATTCCTGTATCACATTTTGATTCTTTAACTTTTCGTAAAAATTTAACTATAGGATTCTCACTATTAATCGAAAGAACGTTACCTACAAAGTGTTTTACACTCTTTTTTGTAGAGAATTTAGCAATGATCCAGGCATTTTCTTTAAGTTTCTCTTGATTTTCAGAAAAATATTCAATTTCGTGTAATCCAAAGGAAGTATTTGGGGGTTCAAAATTTTCCTTCTCTTCTTGTTTTCGTAGAGTTTCGGCTATGTAAAAATCATTTATAGTTTCGTAATCATCATCTGTGTCAACTGTTATAAATTCATTACCCGTAGATACCGAACTCGACTCACTATCGTATCGGTTTGATTTTCTTTTGATTTTAGTACGTCCTTGGACGGACTTTTTACATTTCGAATTGTTTTTACCCTCTTTGGTTCTATTACTACCCGTATATTTTCTAGTATGTTTCTTATCTATTTTCTTCGTTAGTTTCTTTTTTTTCTCCTGCAGGCATTCTGGTAAATCGTTTTTATGAGTAGCTATAAACGGTTTATTTTCAATCTTACAAGAAGCTTCTTTTAAAACACAAACATTAGTTGATGGTGATCCTGCTTTAATGAGAACATTGGAAATAATGCGTATTTTTTTGTTAGAAGAACTATTTTGTACAGAATTGTCATACTTTTTTCTTGCCGTCAATGTGTTTGTAATACTATTTCTAGAATTATTCAAATGTAAAAGATCGGTAGATGATTTTGCCTTTTCAATGCGCAATGATTGGCCTAAATAGGAATTAATTACATCGATACATTGTTTGCTAAGGCTTTCAGGAATTTTACTTACCTGACACTGAGGGATATTGAAAGTCTCTTCCAAGTTTTTAGCATAATTTCTAACAATATAAAGGCCAGTTTGATCATCTAAATATAATACAGATTTATCGTTTCTTTTTTGTTTCTTATTACTCACCTTAGTGGATTTCTTTTTTGTTTTCTTATTGCGAGTATCGATATTTAAATCGTTAATGCTCACTGATTTTCCTGGCTCACAATGAATTTTTTTATTTCTCGGTACTTGCATTGGCTTTTGCGCTCTGGTTTCTCTTAAATAATCCACTAGTACTTGGTCGATTCCAAATGACATTATTTCCTCTTGCATCTCAGGAATCTTCTTGAGAACTTCATGCGGATTTAGTGGATATATTCCCGATGCCCGAAAGCCACTTATTATGTTAGTTTTTTCCGTTATCTTCATTGTGTTGGTTAATTCACTAAGCAATTTCGGAAAATGTTTTTTATTTAAAGTGGTTTGAGTCGGATTTTTGAGCTTGTACTGGTAAAGAATTTTACGCCAGCACCTTTTCAAAGGCGCAAAAAATGCGACATCTAGTGGTTGCGTAAGATGTGTTGATCTTGGAGGAATGAATACAAGTTTAATGTCATGTTGCTCACATAACTCTACTACTTTAATGCTCAAATGGCTAGATAGATTATCGCAAATGGCAACTTTTGTCCCGACAGTTTCTTTTGCCCACGTAAGAATTATAGTTTCAAAATAGTTTTCAAAAATTGCGCTGTCAAACCAACCTGACTTACTACAATTATATCTGGTGTCCGGTGGTCCTCCATTGACCCATTCCGAGTATAAATTTGTTGCTTTGTAAACAATATACAAAGGAAGGCACCTACCACTTGCAGTGGCCGTGAACATTAGGGATATGTTTCCTTTGGTGGAATTCACTATTCTCTCTGGATATTTTACACCCCGTCTATAAATACACTTAGAAGAGCCAGGGTCATCGGAAAGGTTAGTTTCATCGAAATTCACGATGTTTTCAGCTGGTATGTCTTTCAATGTTGTATTTAAATTATTAAAATACATGTGTATTTCTTGAGCTCCCTTTTCAGCTCGCACCTTTGAAATATTTTGGGTAGTTCTCAGAGTCAATTCATCAGCATGCCTTGCCAAAAAGCTTTGTACCCATCCATCACCAGGAATTTTATTCTTAAAAATATGATCTCGTGAGTTCTTTTTGATGTATTCGTGAACCAATAGCTTCAGATCTAATTTTGTAAGCGGAGAGCCGAAATTGCTAGAAGCTTGTAGGACCTTAATGATTTTATCCTCTTCTTTATTTGTTAGTACAGTAGGATGTCCGATAGATTTCGTGTGCACTTGTTTTATTTTATTAACTATAGTCCGCCTTGGGATTCCAAACTGTCGTTGAGCATCTCTTGTTGAGATTTGACCTGATTGAACAGCTTCACATGCAAGCATCAACATTTCTTCTGAGTAATTTTTATACATCCTAGACCCAAGCTCACGTCTTGACTTTCTTTGTCTAAGACGAGGTTTATTTTTGTTTTTCTGAAATACAAAAACGAAACAATTATAATAACAACGTACAATAAGATAATATTTTTTTTTCTATTCATGGACCTACCTGAATAGACAATTAATCTAGTAGGTAAGGTAAGCTACTAATCTATCTACTTACCATGTACCAACTTACCTCTATACTCTATACTCCAAATTAAAAAAATAATGACGACTAAAACGTAAAGAAAGATAACCAGTATCTCTTGAGATGATGTAAGGATTCCAACGATACATCATACATAATAATATGTATTTATTTTATTTCTATATAATACTATATTATGTGGAAGGCTGGTGAAATAGAAAATACAACATACAAACATAAACTCTTAAAACATTACTCTCATTTTTTGGCAGTCATATAAAATGAAATTAAAGTGACAACCCTAGAGGTTTTATGACGGCGGGCAATGTTGACAATGATACTGCTGCACATTACTGAGTAACTTTGCCCACTATCATAACTTATGTAAACCGTGAGTTACAGCAACGAAACTATCATCAAAATACTCATCAAATTGTTTTACATGTCAAACAATCCATTAAACGTACCGGTGTTTTCGCCATGACGCACAATCCACTTCCAAATATCCACGGTAATTTGCCCGCAAAAACACACCCCGTCTTCAACAAGTGCCGACAGATAACTGAGTCTAGTTGAAAGCACACGTGTTATTCTAGGTTGCCACACGTATATTTTATTTTCTACCAATATTATCAATGTTGTCATAAGTTTGATACTTTTTTTGACATTAGATGATTTCCTTAGAAATTGTATTTTGGGCAAAGTTTCCCCTGGTGGCAAAGTTGGAGTATTTTACGGTACACCAATATATACGAAGAACATTGTAAGTATACAAAGACAATGAACTAATAATGTTGTTCCGTCACCGCTTATAACCATTCAGAAGAAATATATTAATTTATAAATTGCATATTTGTATTTCTTAATCAATTCAAAAGGGCATTAAAGATATATCAGAATGAGCCTAGTAGACTAAAATTGGGACGGCTGATGGCGACGTGTATCTCGTTCGTATATATACTGCTCAAAACAATTAGCGGAACAAGATTTTTCTCCTTTCTATTGCTTAAACTAAAATTAGATTTAAATTAACTTGTACGCTATTTTTTACCTTGTTAATTTGTTAATTACTACAATTAATAAAAAAATTCAATTTGTATTTTTTTATTAAAAAAAAATTAAAATGTGCATTGTAGACGAAAAACAAAGTGACGTCTTTGAATTTTCATTACTTTCTAATCACAGAAAACACATTTTAAGTAGTTTTTTTTCAATCTTTTGAGTATTAATAGAAATTGAAGTGAGCCTTTTGAGTATTGTTATTCATTGAAGCGAGTGAGTTTAGGTCATAATGCCAGATCTGACTGAATTGCATGTCTCCCGAGCTATAGCTTTGCTTGAAGAGGGTCGAACTATGCGTTATGTAGGAAATGATCTAGGAGTAGCCCCTTCTGTTATCTACAGACTTTGGAAGCGATACCGTGAGACGGGAGAATACTCACGAAGGCGTGGTCAAGGTCGAAAGAGAAAAACTACACGTTTGCAAGATCGCTACATCGTCAACTGTGCTTTACGTAACCGCACCACAACTGCATCCACAAATTTGGATGTGGCTCTGTGATGGTTTGGGGCGGAGTTAGTTTGGACGAGCGCACAGATCTCGTCGTTGTTCCCGGGCGCTTGTGTGCTCAAACTTACATTGAAAATGTGCTCGAAGATCATGTTTGGCCCGCAGCATATGGTATGGGCCCAGATTTTCTTTTAATGCAAGATAATGCCAGGCCGCATACTGCAGCCATCACGTCAGATAACTTACGACAGCAGGAAATCCGTGTAATGGAGTGGCCTTCCCATGAGCCCTGACCTAAATCCAATTGAACACATTTGGGACTTGCTTGACAGGCGCATCCGGAAGCGTCCGATTGCACCTCAAACACTGCAGCAGCTCACTGAAGCGTTGATTGAAGAATGGGAGCGAATTCCACAAGAAGATATTCCGAGAATCATACGAAGCATGCCGCGTCGTTGTCAAGCCGTGATTAGGGCTCATGGAGGCCACACACGTTACTGAAAGTCACTAAAGACGAATATTCAAACGATATAAGAATATTTCTTTGATGGACCTTTTTTATCACCAATAAGTTTTTCGTCTACAATGCACATTTTAATTTTTTTTTAATAAAAAAAATCAATTTGTATTTTTTTTATTAATTGTAGTAATTAACAAATTAACAAGGTAAAAAATAGCGTACAAGTTAATTTAAATCTAATTTTAGTTTAAGCAATAGAAAGGAGAAAAATCTTGTTCCGCTAATTGTTTTGAGCAGTATATTAAGTTTCACATGTAAATAAAAATACATTTTTTGTAATGAGAAATAAAGTTCTTTAAACGTTAATCTTGTTTATTGTCGTTTATTATGATTGTATAATTTATTTTACTTTTATCATATCATAGTCATTGATGTATGTCGTGTATTCTCTGTGTTCAGATTAAGGTGACCAACTATTTTATGTTCAAAAACAGTACACTTTGCAAGTATTTAATAGGTGAAAAAACGATAAGAACTTTATTTTCTTTTAAAAACATTGGGAGTGGATTTTTTTAGCTAAATGAGGATGTTCGTCTAATAATGTAGCCACATCCGCATCCACAAATTTGATTGTTAAGACGGCAGATAATGTTTTTACAGAAAGTTGCGACTTCTCAATGCTCCCATAATCATTCCCTAGTGAAAATACCTTCAACAGCAGCATTAGTGCCTGGACAACATAAGGAAATTTCTATTAAAACTAAATTATACAAATGAGTACTTTCAGAGTACAGTATTTAAAAAGAGTATAAAACTCAGTGTTTCTTTAGTGTACCTTTTAAAAATAAATTTGATTGTTGAAGTGTGTGTGTTTATATGTGATTTGAATGTGATTTCTTTCGAAAATACGTTTGTGAAGCAAACACGAAATTATTCTTCAAGTTTGTTTCTATTATTCGATTCAACACGATTATCCAAAGAACCTTGGTATTCCAAATAAGTCGAGCCTCACAATGCTATTGTACTAACTTACGTCACCTGAATCGCGATTCCATATTCGCCAAGTGCTGTCTTTAGAATTACATAGTTCTAAAACACATAGTATTTATATACTATACTAGCTACCCCTCCAAACTTTGTTTCTCCTTAATGTGATTTTACTTAGGTAGGCTAACTTCTTAGTACATACCAACATGGAACATTTTGCTATGCCCCAGAGACTGTTCGGTTTTCTAGAATGAAAACTTTTTAGATTTTTCTGTGATTTTTTCTCTATATAAGCCTCAGAGTTCAAGTCATAAGTGGTTGATTGCAGGGGGTGAAAATTAGGGGTTGTATGTATTTCTGTAAGCTGTATCATAAAAAATAAAAACAAAAAGAATTGTCTAAAAAATAAAAATTAATGGGTGGAACACCCTTAACATTTCAGGGGTTTGAAAGATACATAGTAGCCTATTCTCAGACTTACTGAATATGCATAAAAAAATTCATAAGAATCGGTCGAGCGGTTTCGGAGGAGTATGGGAACGAACATTGTGACACGAGAATTTAATATATTAGATAATATAAGAGGCTTTCCTCTAACATCGATTTTGTTCCCTTTGGAGAAGAGATTCTTGGGTCGTGGGGTTCAAGTCAGCTAAGTTAGTTCAGTTCACTAATTAAACATTTAAGTTGGTGCCTGGTAGATAGTACCGGTGACCCCAGAGCTGTTGCTTTCCGCTCTCAACGAATAAGTATCGCTGTGGAAATGCTGCCATCGTTAAATCGGCCACAGGGACCAAACTTTTTAAATGTGTTTTAATTTTCTATTTATTATTATTTTTTTGTATGTTGGAAATAAATAAATTACATATATGTATGGGTAATATTATGTTTCATTATAAACAGAAATACTTTAAAGTACAAATTAATCTAATATTTTGACATTTTGTAAACACTAATGTTATGTTATTTTAAAGTAGTCTGTCATCGTACGCAAAACACTAACAACAGTAATAACAATTAAGTAGAAACAAGCGTAACATCCGCACTCAGAGTAGATCATTATATATAGCAGGCTATATTTGTTTTTCAAAAACGATAGAACTAGATTTGTTAACGACTGATTAAAGAACCTAGCTTTTAGTTGTGAACGAAATCACATCTGTTAATGTATAAGAACATCTCTTCTCTTCTTTAGTAATGTGTATGATGTATAAAAGTACTGTCTATCCGTCCGTCTACGTACACAGCAATACACTGATAACATATAAATCATATAACTTTTATTGGTGTAATTACAGAATAGCTTAAATAGAAAAAAAATAAAAAATTTACTCCAAATGCACTTCATATAATATTTCTTATTGGTATTAATTCGTTTTGTTTAAGAGAAATGTATTAAAATAATTATTTTACAAGGTATGAATCGGTGCCAATCTATTGCAGTGTGTGTCTAGTGGTTTCGTGTGGCTCGTCCCGGAAGTCGAAGGTTCGAGCCACGGCTGTGCATCACTGACTTTCATGACATTCAATAATTAGGAAAATATCGTGAACAAACATGGCTTGGCGCCTTAAACCCCACAGAAGGCTGATCTTGCCTGTTAAGAAGAATAAATCACGATACACATACATAAATCTGAGGCCCAGACCTAAAACGTTGTAAATTATTGTAAACCTTAATGGCCATACAAAAGGTGTTTTTCCTAAAATTTCTCCCCATGTCTACTTCTTATTTCAACTTCTACATTCGACTTAAAAATATGTATGTTTCTGTGCACGAAATCTAAAATATAAATACAGGAAAGAATTATGATGGAGGAGCTATGCTGGAGCATGCACAAAACTTAAATTGTGTTAATTTGATAATGGTACAATGGTATAATATGTATCATAATAATGGTATCATGATAGTTTTCCCCAGACTAATAAACAATAATATTTAAACCATATCTTAGAAGTGGCCAGCCATAGTTATTATTCACCCTTACTATGGCCCCTCATTGCGGTCCCCCGCATTTAAAACTAATGGTTTTTGCAGCGAAGTAGCCATTTTAAAACAGAATTGCCGACCTTTTAAGTCGCGAGTTGAATGCTTCAAAAGTGTTTTGTAAGTGTTAAACGTGGATATCCACGTTTAACACTTACAAAAAGTGTTAAACTACCAACTGAAAATATTTTCTGTTGGTAGTTTTATGAATACTATATTAAAAATGTTATTAATAAATATTAAATACATAAGAGCTGTTGGTTTCCTCGTTCAACGAATAAGTATCGCAATACAGCGAGGAAATGCTACCAGCATTTAACTGGCGCAGGGACCAAACTTTTAAAATTTGTTTTAATATTATTTTTACTATTACTATGTTACTAATTATAAAAACTGTATATTCGATTGTTATGATTACTAATAAACGTTATTTGTTATGAATCTTGGACAAAAGTTTTTCTAGTTATAGTTAGCCTAAACAGAAATGTGTTCCTTGCTTCTTGGTCTTTAGTTTCACGGGACTTAAACAACAACCTCTCTCGTTTATATGAGGTATATTAATTATATAATACAACATTACATACTAATAAAGACGAAAGATTTATATTTCTGTATGTTAAGATTGATTAATGATTCAAAAAAATTTTTTTTTAATATAACAGGGGGGCAGACGAGCTTGCGGGACGACCAAAAAGGGCAGTCTACGCAGCCCATAGACACCCATTTTTAATGGGTGCGTTGCCGGCCATTAAAAACTACGACATTACGACATTTCACTACGACGTTATTCCTAAGTATTATTATTACTTAATTAACTGTAAGTTAAGAAATTATGCTGAGGCAATCCAACTTCTTGATACAACAGGAGCAATACGTCTAATGATAACTAAACCTTTGAGTTAATAAACGTAGTGTAGTGAATATAAGTGCAAGTGAAGTGTCAAAACTATTCACTAGTATTGTAAATTTCAACACAATATTAGTTATTAGCCATAATTATTGTAAAGGATAGATTGTAATTCATGTAAAATCGCACTCTTTTGTGAACTTTTTTTGTAAGAGACTTTATATCCTAAGAGCCCAGGGCTCTTTGCTTAGGCCAGACCTTCGTCATTTTATAAAAGCTGAAAGTTCTTCTGTGCGTCTCCCCTATACAGGTAAGAACGACCAGAGACTATAGAGTTTGGGTAGTGGTTACTTTGGCAGATAACAGGTAGTAAAGGTGTATAAAATAGTAGGTACCTTAAATCCCTTAAAGTATAAAGCTCAATTTTTTTATATTTTATTAGGGATAACTTTATAAATATCGTCATACATTGCCGGACACTTATGACAGTTGCTTCCCCCTGCCAGACACCCCTAAACATTAATTAATTATAATTATACTTTCGTTAGAGTATAAAAGCTAAATTTTATATATGTTACTTGGGGACCTATGAAAATATCATACCTCAATAGCCGGACAGTTTCAATGGTTTTTACACCCTGCCAGACACATTGAAAGTCCGCTGTAGGTCCGAGCGCGAGCGCTTAGTCTTTACTACCTGTTATCTGCCAAAGTAACCACTACCCAAACTCTATAGTCTCTGGTCGTTCTTACCTGTATAGGGGACACGCACAGAAGAACTATCAGCTTTTATAAAATGACGAAGGTCTGGCAGTCCTGGGCTCTTGATCTATTACTTACTTTTAAGTTTAATAAGAAGTGTTTTTACATACTACAGATGACAATTAGGGTCTGTTTCACAATGTATGGATAAAGTACCAAATAGCTATGCAACACATAAATCATTTGGAAGATAAATTGTTCTATTTGACATTCATCGGACTCATAACTTTTGATGGACTTTATGTGACGAATAGCGCTATCTGACAGTCGTGAAACGCAACAGTAGTGTTTATCCTACAAATAAGTAATAAATAGCTAATTTGGAACTTATGTGGAAATTATCTGTACATTGTGAAACGGACCCTAAATGTTTTAATATCCTGCGTATCGCCATCTACTATTTACATAATATAAAAAAGAAAATTCCAGCCGTAGAAAGCCTAGTCTATTGTACAATAAATTTAAAACATAAAGCGAACAAACGACAACGAAATATATAATACTATTTACCTAAAAGTAAACAGATTATATATAAGTGTTATATACATATATTCTGTTTACTATTATTGTATACATTGTGTTACTATAAGTACAAAATTAGTCAAAACTGACGAAAATGAGTGTGGGAATGAGGCTTTGATGAAATAAAAGCCTTCATATGAATATGTACTCACGGCGGGGTATTTGAATTTCGTAATTATCACGTACGTGACGATTAGCGCATGCGTAAGATGGTGTAAGATGTTCACGGTTTGGCCGAACACGGCACGTTGTCTTATATTTAGCTCTGATCCCCGAAATGGGGCATGGAGCACAATACGTTTGTTTAATTGACAGAGAACGCAGAGCAGTGTTGGTCTAGGGGCTTCAGCGTGTAACTCTGAGGTCGTAGGTTCGCATTCCGGCTCTGCACCAATGTAAAGTTAATTTTGTGCGTGCGCATTTAACATTCGCTTTCAGGAAAATATTGTAAGGAATAGCATGCAATAGACACAAAACAAAAGTCGACGTGTGTGTCAGGCACACAGGCCTATTAGAAAGATAAATGACCACGAAACAGATACAGAAATCTGACACAGAAAAGAGTTCAGAAACTAAAAGGTTTTATATTTTATTGTATTTGTGTCCAATCCCGATTCCCAATGTTTTTCGAGCAAATATTGAAATAAAAAATTTCTGTCTATGTGCGCATTTAACAACAGCATGAAGGCAAGAAGGATCACCTACTTACCTTAATTATAAAAACAAATGATCACAAAACAGATACAGAAGTCTGAGGCCCAGACTTTCGAAGACTGCAGATCTGATCCAGACCTTTAAAGACGCTATTTTTATGTTTCATTAATAGTTTATTAATTTAAAAGTAATTACAGCTACACATATATATATATATATATATTTAAAAAAAGGGACAGTTATACAATATACAAAGCCAAAACTGATTGCATTGTTAAACAAAATATACGAAACAGATAACATAAGTCAATTAAGTACATAATACGAAACTTTTGCGAATTACGCAGATAATTCGTGTTCGTACAGTTCGATCGTTATTGATCTTGAGTCGTACCAATATCGATTCGATTTTTTTTATGTTACAGGAGGCAAGGCGAAGGCGGGCTCACCTGATGTTAAGTGAATCCGCCGCCCATGGACACTCGCACTGCCAGCCTTTTAAGAATTGGTACGCTTTTTCTTGAAGGACCCCTAAGTCGATGTTCCAATGTCTTCCGAAATATGCATTGTTTCGCTGTGTACAGTATAAAGTACACACGGTAGTTAAATATAATTGTCTCATGACTGGGAATTTGTGTGTTGATACATCAATCGCATTGCAGGCAGACGAATTTCCATAGAAATTCTTCCAGGCAACGCTAGTAAGAGAAAAAAAGAAATATAAGTGCAAGAAGGGCGTAACCAAATCTTATAAAAAAGTATTAATAAAACCAACTAAAAGCTTATCTCACGGATTCATAAATGGCGATGCAATAGAAAAGAAAAGGAAATACAAGAATTACAAAAGTCACGATTGATCAGGATAGGATATAGTTAAGAAATGTATATGCAGAAGAGTTTTAAAAGATGTTAGGGAGGTAGCCAATCGTATGGAGCCTATTCCACAATTTAATGGTGTAATGGTTGCAACTCCTTACAAACATTGTGTAAAACAAAAAAAATTGCGATTAAAAAGAGTGGCGGAGAGTTTATTGCCAGTTCTTCTCTTCCGTTCTTGACTTGAGAACTGGCAGTAAATGTAAAATTGGAAGCATTTCATATATGTATATTTGTTTTTTGACGTTCATAAGTGTACATTTTGTTACCTATATGAATAAATGATTTTCAATTTTGAATGGCGGAGATCCTAAACGAATTGCCTAAGAAGGATGAGCTGTAAGATGGAATTTCCAATAAGCATTTATTAGAGAAGCGTAACAGTTATAAGGGCCTGAGAATTTGAAATGATTTAACAAGTTATCGAATGTAACATGCGTAAATAAATGTTAAGATTCTTCACTTATGTTACGGTTCGTAAGCGTTACGGCTACCCGCGCGTGAAATTGGGTTACGTCTTGGAGTTAGGTACTTGACCGTTTGTCTAGTAAACAGAGTCATAATGAGTGTAACACACGGTCATTTTGCGCTAACTCCCTTCGCTACATCATAATAATTAATTTCCGCGGAACTATTAAAATAAATCATTATGATACAGACTGATTAGTTTTTTTGTCTATGAAAAGTCTGTGTCTAATCCACATTAAGCCAATTAGGTCTCACAATAAAAAATGTAAAGCAGCGATACTTGTAGGTGTATTACGTAAAAATTGATAAATATAATCTTTGCAATAATAGCAGAAATATTTTTTGATCCAATCCGATAATATATATTTATATATGATAACGTTTACATATACAAAGTTATATAATATGTCATATACAAAATGAAGAAAAGGCGAGTGTGCAAATTGTGTTTGGTATGCATACACATTGTATGTAAAAAAAATTGTAATAGGCAAGACACACGCCATCGACTTTTGGGTCTAAGGCATGCCGGTGTCCTCACGATGTTTTCCAACTCAGTACAAGCGTTAATTGCGCTCACCATAATCGATTCGATTAATTTACCGAGAATGTCACATCACTATAACCAATAGAAAACAAGAATGTCACATCTCCTATAACCAATAGAAAAGTAGAAAATGGGCGTTTCACAATCGTACGGTTTCACTTCGATAGATTACAATCTACCGAATAATACGTTAAATTGTAAGCAGTTCGTTGAGGTTCACAATCTTTCGACAGTTTACAATCTCGCGAGATAGATTACAATCTAACGGTGTTGACAATTTTACGGTGACATACATTTACTACCAGTCCGCAAGTCAAGGGCGTAGAGAGGGCAAGAAGAACTGGCAAGAAACCACTCTTTTTAATCGCTAAGTCTTGAGTCATACCAATTGTTTGAACTGGAGCAATTATTATTATGTTTGTAAAACGTTACGATGCGGGGCGGGGATTGAATTACGCGTTATTGTTAATATTATTTTCTACTTAAACCACATAATAGTAACTAAAGAGTCACTAGGTGGTCACGAAACGTTTTACTAGACTTGGATACAGTACTGTACTTGGGTACTGAAAAACGTTACGGCGAGTTCATGGGGGGTAAGGGGTCAATAATCTCCAAAAATTGCGTTAAGTAATACTTGAACGTTCCCTATACCATTTTACTAATAAATAGTGTTATGCTTGTGTTAAAACATAACACGGACTGATTGGAATTTCTCCTATTGTGGCTCCATTTCCCACAACACAACTAAACCCTAGAAAGTTATAAACCACAAAACATTGTATATATTACGCATTCCATCTTTGGCTATATCTTTAGTATAATTGTTTTTTTGTTATATATAATCTATGTTAGCTGTATTATTAAATAAATAAATGCAGTAAAAAGTATAATAGAACGCCTTTTATTAATAATTAAATGAATAAGATCAATACGAGAAAATGCTGTCAGCTAATAAAATCCATTAAATCAATTTATTGAAGAGAAATTCTTTAGGCGCATGAAGGTAATTTTTTTACGGAACGTCACGAAGATGTGCAGCGTTTTTGTCGAAGAAAAGGGAGAGAGCGATTGAGACCGATGAAGAGCGAGTGAGAAGGGCGAATTACCATATAGAAAGTTAAAATTTCAAAATTAAAATTTCGTAAAAATAATTTATTTAAATCTAAAATGACGAGTTGTTAATTAAAATGCCACGTGTTTTTAAACAGGCGGGTTTAAGATTTCTTATCGATGTTTTCTTTCACCGTACGAGTGTTTAATGCGCACATAGACAGAAAGTTGGTGACACAGACATCATTGGTGCTGGGGATCGAACCTACAAAATAAAAAATATTTTTTTGTTTCTGACGAAGACTCGGCTATCGTTGAGATAATGAGGACAGTAAATATTAACAGTGTACACAGTACGTGTGCTGTTTCACAATAAGATTAAGTAGATTTTATTATGATAATTTAAGTGGCCTAAACAGAGAACAGACTTAGGCGCGAAACACACAGGAAAGGCGTAAGGGGAAGGCGCGGCGCAGGCATCTTGCCGCTTCAAAATGCGTCAATACAAAATGTACGTAAGCGGCACATTGTTAATTATACTCAAGCGGCGTGGCACAGGCACGTCACCAATATCTTCGGTGTCTCTGCACATTAATGAGTTGCAGCAAAGCGAGCGCATCTTCGTCATCTGAAGAGGAAGACAGGCTATCTCGATAAAGTCAGCCTGCGTTAATGACTCTTTGTGCCGTGTCTTCGCCTCTTTGATATAATTTAAGGCGCATCCGTGCCTTATTGTTCCACGCCGGCTCTGCGCCTGCGCCGCGCCTTCACCTTACGCCTTTTCTCTATGTTTCGCGCCTTAAGAAGTATTTCTCGTTACCTATGAGCGCCTAGATGTTCCGCGATGTTCGTACGCCTAAAAATAGGATAGCGTGTTTTTTTTAAACAACAGGGGGTAAACGGACACGAGGCTTACCTGACGCTAAGTGTCCGCCCAATGCCCATGGACACTAACATTACCGGAAAGCTCGCAAGCGGCCTTTTTAGAATTGGTACGCTCTTTTCTTGAAGGTACTTAAGTCGAATAAAGGTCTACGGAATAAAGGAAACCGGCTTGCCTTTTGGCGTCTGTCAGTCATAGGAGTCTGATCACCTACTTTCGTATTAGATTGACAAAAAATCATGAAACAGATACAGAAATATGAGGCCAAGAATTAAAAAGATTGTAGTGCTTTTGTTTTTTTTTTAGTTAAAACTAAAAGTCAACACATACCAACCGTCAAAAAAATATCATATTGACAGTAAATACTTGACGAAACAGCCATAAAATTCGTCTTTACAGGAATGTTTTAACAGGGTTTTAATACGGGATTCAGGGAAACCTGCGCGCGCGGCTTCGTCCATAAATCATTATTAATCACCCTTTGTACCCTCAGAATAGATGTAGCGAGAAATGCAGTAAATGCACTTCGTGACTTCGCGTGTTTTAATATGGGCTAGTTAATTACTTTTTAGCGAGATGACAGCGGGTATAATTTAAAAGCTATTATGTATTTTTTTTCACTATCGCAAAATATTTTATTTTTGACGTTATACTTCTTTTGACGCGTTAGGGAAAAACGAAGAGATTAAATTTTGACGATATTTTTACGCGCGCACACCGTCACAAAAACCCGACACCCTGAAGTTAGCTATAGTCAACATTTTAGTTTTCTATTGTTAGTGTCGTTTTTTCTACAAACGTAGAATACAATTTTTGAAAATATTTTTATTTTGTTACGCCAAAGAAGTATAACTTCTAACGCGTGTTCATAAGTACACACGTTTTTTTGTTGTTTCATTATCGCACAATTATTTTTCTGCCTTTTGTTGTTTTGCTATCGCAATTTTATTTTTTTCGTTCCCACTCGTCATTGTTAGACGTTCTTCAAACATGCGAAACTACATAGTTATAAAAATTATATTAGTTCCATTTGTAAGTAATTTTTGGTTAATGAATAACCAAAAATTCTGTAAATTTTTCTCCAAACTATGCTTGTTGTAACGTTTTAATATAGGATTGGCGTTTTAATGCGAGCAAAAACCAATTTACAATAAAAGCAAGACCATCATGAACCACTTGGAAAACCCTGAAAACTGCTGATGCTGCTGTTGATACTGTTCTGCGCATGTCACAAATTGTTGCCAAGTACAACCCTTTATATCGAAACCACTGTAGAAGGGACAGCAAAAACAACTCTGTATAGTTTTTATCAGATTTAAATACGTATTACAAAAGTTTTATATAAAATAGGTTCCGGTTAAATGTAAATAAAAAAAAAATCATTTATAATAATTATTATTAGCTTCATAATCTGAAGGTTTTTTGAAAAAATCAAATTAAAAAACTCTGCCTCAAAGGCAAATAACAAAACAATCTATAATTTTGCGCCTGTTTTATGTTTACATGGACAGAATCGCTGGCTAATAATCATTACTATTGCAATAATTATATTATACTAGCTGACCCGGCAATCGTTGTTTTGCCATTTATATTATTTCTAGGAAACATTTTTTTAGTTAAAGAAAAATAACTGTCTACTATAGGCAGCGGCACGTAAGTCTAGCGCTGGCCGATACGTGGAGGGGATTGCTGCGCATGTGTACTGTCGCGCGGGGGACGGAATGCGACTGGAGAGCCAATCGAAACTCTTCATTCCGCTAGCCCCCCTCAGGTACCTTATTTTTTACTTCTGCGCAATAACGGTCAGCGCTAGAGTTTCGTGCCGCTACTTGTAACTATACTAAAAAATAGGGGTTGATCGTAGAGGAGTGAAGGGGAGGAGTATGGGAACGAACGTTGTGACCCGAGAATTTTATATATGAGATACTAAATAATAATTGCTAGCTAGTGGTGTATATATGTAATTAATAAATACCCTAGCTAAACAAAAAATTATGTTGCCGACAGTATGTATTTTTCTTAAGGTCATTCACCGGAACTAAGCAAAAGGACGTATTCCCCTTTTGTTTATGACATATGTATGGTTCAGTAGTGACTGATGAGTTAAGACCCAAGAGGTGTTAAAAAATACATTTTACTTCACGTATACACTACAACTATCGGCAATGCTAATTTTTGGAAAGATTGACTAGATATTTGGTCAATCGCCTAAAATTCCTATTGTTTATATAGATAGATGATTGTTAATAAAAAATATTTATTTATTTATTTATTTATTAACAGCTCAATGGCCAAACTTAGACTAAAAACAATTAAGATTTACAAAATTTACAGTACAGGGTAGCATTACCCTCTTATCCCCTCCAGGTACACTCTGAAACCACAGTATACCACCCCCATAAGCTTCCCAAACAGGTCGCTCTCCGGTGAAGAGTCGAGAAACCCATTAAGCAGTGAGAGTAACCGGGGAATGGGCGCTTGTTATGGGAATATGTATGTTTATATATCTAATGTGTATTTATTACGTTAGTAATGTATAGCTGTCATTAAGAGTCCTTTCGCAATTATTATATTTAGGATATATAAGTATAATTATTACCTATACGCTGTGTTTAATAATAAACTTAAATAATAATGATAAAGGGTCACACGAGGTCAGTGTATTGCATAAATTATTTAACACGTTTTTGACAATATGCAAATTACGTCAACGGAAATCGCAAGTAGTACTTTTATTTGAATATCGAGCAGTTTTTACGGTTGAGTTTTGCAAATGTAGGTAGAACAAACGTTAAAAATAACTGCCGATAAAAACTTAGGTTTTTACCAAATGATAAGCATATCTGAGCGATATTTCATTTAGTAATAAAACTTTAACAGTAATAAAACACGCATAATGATTTTCGTTACATATTTAAATATCGAAGTCAGATTCGAAAATTTGATCTGCAACGAGGAAAATTTCTTGCAAGATTAGATGAAAACATCCCAATAAACACAAGGTAATAACACTAAGAAATATTGAATAATGTTTAAAAATAAACCAAGAATATGTCAACATAATCCTAATAATGAGATAATTCAGATCAAAAGCGGCAACTGCCAACACCCAGGCCGCTCCAATTCTATTACAAATTTGGGTCAATTTTCGTTGATGTGTTCTCTAAAAGTGTGCAATAATTTTAGAGCAACAACCACTACATAATAATAATAATAATAATAATAATTCTAATTTCAAACGTATATTAACATAAAAATTAATTCCGACTAACCTGTAAATGTATGGGCACTTTTTTTACTGGTGCGTTGGTCATTTTTAATATATTTCACTGTCACAAAACACGATTGTTTATTTATAAAATGTGTGTAGGCGGAATTTTGTAGCTGGCCGAAATAATTTATACGCCCGCTAACATACAAAATCCGTTATGAACTGAAGTTCGCTCGCTGCTCTATTGCTAAGCTCAATGCTCACGCAGTTGATGTACTCTGTGCAGGTTTTTCTTATCACTAATTGAATGAATACGCGCATGCGTATAGAACTTTTGTTGATTGGTTGGCGGAGTAAGGTGACATGCAAACTTACTATAAATTTTACTATAGGCTACACGCAGCGGTATTTTATCGTAGTTTCGACAATACTCACTAGATGGCAGTAAACTCAAGTATTGTTTTAGATATTCTTTTCATTGTATTATATAAAACTACTGCTGTTCAATTCTGTAGAAATATAAAAATTTAAATTACAATTTTAGGAATATTTACTATCTATCCACTTAAAGATAGGACTAACAAAAGTATTGCGAAATTCCTATATGGCTTCACAGATGGCGCTTAAATAATGAAATAGAAAACGTCGATTATTGCGACAGGGGAACGTACTATTTCGTCCCCGGTCCCGGCTAAGACCCGACCAAAACATTCAATCGAACGCGCCTACATGACGTGGTGATATATTTCGCGCTTTTCCAATGTAAAATTTTCTAAAAGACTATATTTTTGATCGGAACCTTTAACTGAAGTGCCTGTGATTACACGATTGCGACCCCATGCCTACGTTTCATCTGAAACCAGGATTAACCGTGAGCATTATGCTTTATTTATATGTATTTTGTTTTTCGTCGTAAAAATAGAGAGCGCACAACTGCTATGTCGGCGAAGGGAAAGCCCTTTGTATATATGAAAAATATAAAACGTTAATAAGTTCAATTAATTTTACGCAACCTACGTGTATTCTTCAATAAATTATATACTTTAAGAACTAGCTATTATTATCTTTATATGAAGAGCCTACTCGATACAGTTTTTGATTTACTTATTATAGTTAATAACTAGCCACTTGTCCCGGCTTTGCACAGTTAAACATTAAAGCCAAACAAACAGCTTTTTTTAAATAATGATTGCATTATAATGGTTAAATATTTTTTTAATTTGGTCCAGTAGGTTTTACGGTGTATACTTTATACGTATACACAAATCTTACCTCTTTATAAAAATAGCTGATATAAAGGTAACAGTTTTGAATACCATCGCACTTTTTTGACGATACTAATTATTTAGGAGTCTCGGAGGACCTTCATTGGAACACCTCCAAGTGAGTTTTGCTCCGGAAACGCGTCAAAAATTTTATAAAGATTTATAAAGTAAACTTTGCACTGTAAAACTAATTACCGCTAGTCTAGCATAAACCACATTCAAAATGGCCGATTAAGTTTATAAAATTAATAGGGATGTGAAAAATAATCGATTTTTTTAAAAGTGAAAATCGATTTTTGTATTCGATTTTAATATTAAAAGTAATTGAAAATTCGGCGACCAAATATTCATATACTAACTCTAACCTAACCAATCTAAATAATATTTGTTTTTGTGGACAGCTCCGATCTAAATAGTAATTGTTTATTCAAGCCTCGGCTTCTCGGCGTCCTGGTCGCCTTCGGCGACCAAATATTCATATACTAACTCTAACCTAACCAATCTAAATAATATTTTTTTTTGTGGACAGCTCCGATCTAAATAGTAATTGTTTATTCAAGCCTCGGCTTCTCGGCGTCCTGGTCGCCTTCGGCGACCAAATATTCATATACTAACTCTAACCTAACCAATCTAAATAATATTTTTTTTTTGTGGACAGCTCCGATCTAAATAGTAATTGTTTATTCAAGCCTCGGCTTCTCGGCGTCCTGGTCGCCTTCGGCGACCAAATATTCATATACTAACTCTAACCTAACCAATCTAAATAATATTTGTTTTTGTGGACAGCTCCGATCTAAATAGTAATTGTTTATTCAAGCCTCGGCTTCTCGGCGTCCTGGTCGCCTTCGGCGACCAAATATTCATATACTAACTCTAACCTAACCAATCTAAATAATATTTGTTTTTGTGGACAGCTCCGATCTAAATAGTAATTGTTTATTCAAGCCTCGGCTTCTCGGCGTCCTGGTCGCCTTCGGCGACCAAATATTCATATACTAACTCTAACCTAACCAATCTAAATAATATTTGTTTTTGTGGACAGCTCCGGCGCTACGGGAAATGCAGCCCCTCCACCCTTGCGTACCAAAGCACAGGCATTTTATTCAAGCCTCCGCAACCTCGGCTTTTTGGTCGCCTTCGGCGACCAGCCTCAGCCGCTACAGCTTTCATAATGCCTGTGCTTTGTTACAGCGGGTGGGGGCTGCTCTTCCTCCGCGCCTCCGATTATTTATATACACTCTAGGGGTAAGACAGACAAGACCACGTGGATAGTGGGGTGCTCTGATTCGGTTTTGGGTACTTTTTGGATATTAAAGTAAACACTTTATTCTAGTAAAAATTAAATAATATAGAAAGTTGCAAACAATGAAATATAAGTACTAATTAGAAAATACAGACGAGTAGGTATCGATAATTTCAAAAAATTTCGGAACCCTATAATCTATCAACACGAAATTAGGTTAATTTCAATGTTGATTATTCTATAACTTTAAATTTCAAAAATGAGGAAATAATCGATAAATAAATGAAACGATTATTAACAATCGATAAATTAAAAACACGATTTTTTTAAGTAAACGTCACATCACTTATAACCAATAGAAAAGTAGAAAATGGCGGATTGTTTACAAATTTTAATACATTACACAAAACTTTAAATTTTTTATAAAAATATTTAGACGCGTTTCCGGAGCAAAACTCACTTGGAGGTGTTCCAATGAAGGTCCCCGGACACTCCTAGATAATTAGTATCGTCAAAAAAGTGCGGTGGTATTTAACACCCAACCCACACACACACCTTCAAACAACTATTGGTTATTGTATCAGTATACTCGTATCTATATATATAAAACTAGGAGCCTCGGCCAAGCGTTGCTGTGGCTAAGGTTTCCGTTGTATTACATAGTAGTATACTATTCAAGGGAAACGGCAGAAGAACACCAGTCATGGGGACCGCCATGCTTTTTTGGTGGTTATGCCTTTAAATAGTAGCTTATGTGAAACGTCGGTACTTTCAAAGCAGCGCCATCAGTTAGAATTGTGACTGTCAAATAATGAACAAATAATATTGCGGGTATAAATTAAGGTATGCTATCTTTCAAGTTAGATAAAACTGCACACGGTGTGCAAATTTGATTGAAATCGGTTAAGTAGTTTAAGAGTCCATAGCGGACAAACAACGTGACGCGTAATTTATATATATTAAGATAATACTACTTCTCCTATATAATAAAAAATATAGCTTATTATTGTTACAATCAGTTATTATACTCGTTAGATTAGATAATAATCAGTGGCGCTACAACCTTTTTAGGTCTGGGCCTCAGATTTCTGCTTCATGATCATTTGTCAATCTAATAGGCAAATAGATCAGCTTTCTGTGCCTGACACACGCCGTCAACTTTTTGGGTCTAAGACATGTCGGTTTCCTCACGATGTTTTCCTTTACCGTTCGAGCGAATGTTAAATGCGCACATAGAAAGAAAGTCGATTGGTGCACAGCCGGGGATCGAACCTATGACCTCAGGAATGAGAGTCGCACGCTAAAGCCACTAGGCCAACACTGCTCATATAGATTAGATATCCAAGTTAAAAGCTTTCTATCAGTTAATATAAATTATATCAAAATGTATCACGACTTATTTCAAGTAAAAAAAATAAGTTGTTAAATAAGCTTGTTTTAAAACTAAACTGTAAGGAAAAAACTCAACTAACAGAATATTAAAACGTTAGCAATTTCAGCATACAAAATGCAATTGTGGACTGGCTTATAGCATTTAACTATTAAGCTGAGATAATCTTGAATTATATGGAATAAGTAAAAAAATATTGAAATTTATACTAATTTGTTTTATTTTTATTTTATTTATAATAAATAATTGTGTAAGTATATTGCTACACTCGCTGGCTCGTAGAATAAAATTCTCACTATGTTAGGAGCTTGGGACACATGATTGTTGTTTTTTTTATACAACAAAAGCAACGGGCAGTTAGCTCCCATGATGTTAAGTGACACTGCCATCCATGGACACTCACAATGCCAGAGGGCTCGCGAGTGCTTTGCCGTCCTTTAAGAATTGGTACGGTCTTTTCTTGAAGAACCAGAAGTCGAAATGTTTGTTATGCAACCTGTTTATGGCAATAGTTTATTATTATTATTTTAAAGAACTGAGATCCAGAGAGGTTGCATCTGTAAGCGCTTAACGGCTACATATTATGTAGTTAATTTCATTTTTACTTTATGCATCCTAATATGTGATAAATTCCTTAAAAACCAGTTGTGCTTCCATCCCAAGTCTTGGCCAATTCCTTTAATGTAACCAGCAACACTTAAAAAATAATAGAAATTCAATAATAAAAGTAATATTTACTTACGTTATAAGAAATATCTTATATAACTGAACTTGGATTTAAGCGGTAAAGATCAGACTTAAATAAAATCAGTGGCGGCCTTAGGGGGTGGCGAACAGGGCAATCGCCCGGGGCCTCACGCAACGACCCAAGCAAATTTAAGAAATATCGATTTTTTTAACTTTTTTTAAAATTTTAATATTTTGATTTCGATCCTTAATTACTTATTAAGGGAGCGTTCAAGTATTACGTAACGAATTTTGGGAGGGAGGGGTCCTTTTGTAAAGCGTTACGATGCGGGGCGGGGATTGAATTACGCGTTATTGTTAATATTATTTTCTACTTACACCACATAATAGTAACTAAAGAGTCACTAGGTGGTCACGAAACGTTTTACTAGACTTGGATACAGTACTGTACTTGGGTACTGAAAAACGTTACGGCGAGTTCATGGGGGGGGAAGGGGTCAATAATCTCCAAAAATTGCGTTACGTAATACTTGAACGCTCCCTAAGGCAAATAACGGTAAATTAAAATAAAGTTAGCTAATTCATTCACTCAAAACATAATTGAAAAATGTATTATGCAGTACTCGTACATAAATATCGCGCCTCGAAATACTTCAAGATCGGTTTTTTAATAGCATAGCACTTGGGAGTCGGGGCATAATGTTCTGCTCCTCTATAGCTCGGGGCATCCCCGTGTTTAATTTTTTTCGTTTACTCTTGTCACCTTGGAATTATTTTGGTTGCAGTATGAGTTACAAAATCGTAATAATATTAATATTTGTACAACTTCAAACACACGCATACTTTTCACGAAAGACAAAGGGCCTCGCAAAGACCTGCTGCCCGGAGCCTCGCATTGAGTAAGGCCGCTTCTGAATAAAATAATATAATTTTAACAAATTTATCCAATAAAGATTATATATAAAAACGTGTAGTTTGTTGTTATATGTACAAAGTTAATATTTTCAGCACGCAGCGCGTAATCAGTATTGTAATCTATTTATCTGCCCTTGAAAGTCGAAGATCAATACGTACTGCCAATGTTCTAACCCCCAATGGTATTGGTATAACCACCTAAATAAATTCATTACCGTTTCATTAACACTTGGGACAGTCTAAAAACCCAACGTCATCTATACACGAAATGTTGTATAGTTCTCTGAATAAATGTGGTAGTTTTGGGTCTATTAATTCAAAAGCTCAATATTGAATCTTCAGCTGCTATTGGAAGTTACGGGGCATCATCAATCACTTGATGGTAAGAAAACTGACAGAGCCATTGACAGAGCGCCCAGGGTTGTCTGCCTTTTAAGAATTGGTAGGTACGCTCTTTTCTTTTCAATACTTCTTTATCATATCCAGTGGACTCTCGATAACTTGACACTCGTAATCTTTCGATAATTTGATTTTTTCCGGTCGTTCGAATACTAGATAGATTTTAATAAAATAACTGTTAATTGGTACCCTTAGTAATTTGAAGTTAAAGGGATAATATCTCTATGATTTGGTTTTTATGATCATAGACCTGTCCAGTCTACTTTCAAACGTTAATAAGTCATGTTAATGTTTGATAAGACCTTGACAATGATAAACTGAATTCTCTCACTCAAAGAAGATTACGGATTTCTGTTCGAAATAAAATTTGTGAAAGCATAGTTGAATTTAGGAGCAGTGTTGGCCTAGTGGCTTCAGCGTGCGACTCTCAACCCTGAGGTCGTAGGTTCGATCCCCGGCTGTGCACCAATTGACATTCTTTCTATGTGCGCATGTAACATTCGCTCGAACGGTGAAGGAAAACATCGTGAGGAAACCAGCTTGCCTTAGACCTAAAAAGTCGACGGCGTGCGTCAACCACAGAAGGATCACCTACTTGCCTATACAAATGATCATGAAACAGATACAGAAATCTGAGGCCCAGACCTAAAAATTTTGTGACACCATTGATTTTATAATTTAATTTAATTTTTAATACATAATAATAATATTGAAACAATAAATCACGAATATTGATCAAACTCTTATTTACTTGAGTACCCTCTGCCCCTCGTGGTTATTTAAACGCTCATTATTTTGGTAATTTGAAATTTATGTCTGGTCTGGTATATATTATAAATTTACGGAATTGTCTTCACCAATAAAAGGATCGAGATTTAAATCCATCCAGACAGCTCACCCTGGAAAAAATACTAAACAGTCGAAGAATATTGCGTACTTACGTACGATGCGTATGTTGAAACTGTACTTTTACAGCAAATCTTCTCGAACGACGGATTGGATATAGAACTCGGACGGAAGATATTTCCGAAATAACGATGACGTTATTTCGTCCGAGATGGGCTCTTCCCCATAATAAAATTATTTTGCGAGTCACGCCTACGCACGCATTCGGATGGAGTTTATTGTTTTAAACTGTTTAGTATTAGGCTTTAATCCGCTATTAAATACTGAATCCGAGTATATATATACTTGTGTACATTAAAAATTAACTAAATATATATTAGGCTTATTTTGAAAGTGCTGTTTTAAGATCAGAAGAGCTTGAGATTTGGGAGCCTCCAACTTCAATTTGAGTGGCATCTATGCTGTTTTGTTTTTATTAGTATGGTAATGTTGTTGTAATTTTTTTACAGATAATGAACATTATTATTTATTCTGCTCATCGTGTGTATTTTCAAGCTAAATACTTAACAAATAACAGTAGGGACAATTAGAGTCGCTTTAAGTGCTTATAGCAGTGTAGCATCGACATATAATAGAACATTGCGTTAGTTAAAACAGTTAACTAACGCAATGTTCTGTTAATTACAAGTAACTGAAACATTGTAAGTCATAGTTTTTCTAAACAATGTCACTTAATTGAGCTAATGTAATTGCGTTGTTTTAACATAAACACCTGTATTCGTCATAGAGACGTCCGTCGTTCCACAACTAAGCGTTTCTTAAGGAAATTTCTGCCGCGCACCACCACTATGTAGAACCAGCTGCCCACTAAAGTATTTCCGAATCAATTTGACTTAGGGTCAAGAAAAAAGCATCCGCATTGAGAGTGTCCAGGGGCGTATCACATAACATCGTTTGCTCCGTTCAAAAAAAAGAGAGGTGACGGAGAACGTGACAATTGCGTAGGTTAAAGAATTAATCAGGATGTTATTAATTTTTCAGATGGCGCGGTATAAGAAGACTGGTTTTATGGACGAGGACTCTGGCAGCGTCAGCTCCATACAACTCAACGAAGGTGTCCGGTCGGATGGCACACACATACGATATCACACAGTAAGTAACTTTACCTTTAATTTTCACTACTAATTTAAGTTAAGGATTCCTAGAAGAACCCAAATTACTGACAGCAAAATGAGTGTATAAACTTGATGGCCGTTGGGGCAACAGAGTCCTGAAATAGAGGATCATGGCAAAGCGTTGGACGACCTCCCACTAGGTGGACAGAAAACGTGGTGAGGGTGGAGGGAGGGTGGAGGGAGGGAGGAGAAAGGGAGGCGTACTGTATATTTAAGGTAGAGACTTATGTCCAGGAGTAGGCGTCAACTGGAAGTTAAGGTATCTTTCCTATTTGATCAGTTGAGTAATCAGATTAGGGTAAAAAACCGCCTTCACCGGGGAACCTTTACTGCGTACTTCGCTCACTCCAGTGAGCTTCCGTCCTGCCCTTCAGGCGATTGACCACCCCGCGATGGCCCAAGCCGAGGTCCGAGTCTCACAGGAGACGCCCTTGCGCTAGCCGCGGGAAAAACGCCCATTCAGGCCGAGCTACGCTCGCCAAAACAGCCCGAGCTGAGCTGTAAAGGCCCTTATGGCTAACAGCGAGATTCCTTAAGAAAAATATATTCCTATTTGGATTTGCTAAGGATATCCAATAAACCCTGATCTGCAACTCTTCATGAAACCAGCCTATTCATTATTGACGTATCTATTTAAAGTTTTGGGTATAAGTGAGTTTTTTTAGTTGTGCGAATTAGAAATCCGCCATTCTGAGATCTAAAATCCCCCCTGTTCTCGCCTATGACTAGGTCAAACTCAAAATAACAGTTCAGGCCATTTCCGACCATATGTAATTTGTTGTGGGTAAAGTTAGAAGCCTGAATATTCAGTTACCAAGCAGAATGGATAAACATGGTATATTTCAAATTTCATTTACCTTGAACCAGTAATTTAAGAATTCTAGTCAAATTTCTTAGTTTTGTCACTGATTGACTTATCGAACGAACTTAGGCACTTCTAGCAGATGGCCAAGTCAATGTATTTATTTTAAAGAGAGATTTGTAACATTTATATAGTCAGTGTAAGATGTTAGGTTAGCTAATTACGTAATACCTTAAGACGGAAGGTCCATTAAGACCCTTTATTCAGCCCCTATAAAGTGACCGACTTGGTATTACATAGATCTCACAACTTTGCAGCAAAACTGCGTTGCGAGATTGTGTTTTTTACGTTATGTTTTCGATGGCATACCAATGTAGCGAACATTATTATAATCCCAAGTATAACATTGTTATAATCCAAAATACCATTCGTATCACCTCGACGTCCGTCGTTCCACAACTGAGCGTTTTTAAGGCAGTTTTTGCCGCGCACCATAACTGTGTGGAACCAGTTGCCCACTGAAGTATTTCCGAACCAATTCGACTTAGGGTCCTTCAAGAAAAGAGCGTACCAATTCTTGAAAGGCCGGCTTGCGAGAATTCTGGCAATCTATGGGCGGCGGTATCACTTAACATCAGGTGAGCATTCTGCCCGTTTGCCTCCTATTATTTAAAAAATGGGCCTATTATGGCGAAGTACGTAGCAAAGAAGGTCTAAATGCGAATTTTCTTCAAGATTGGCTGTAGAAATATCAAAGAAAACTAATTACTTACTTCCCTATCAATGTGATTAATGAAGAGTCACGAAAACGTATCCCCATCCACAATAAGCTTTAAATCGACGAACAAAATTGAAAGGAGTGTTCACAAAGTGATGTTTATTGCTTGAACCAAATCGATAACGCCTCAGCGACGCGATTCAATTACTTTTCCATCAGGCGTTATAACTCTTAACAACCCATAAAATTCTCTTTTATTTATTAAAATTGTAAAATGTATACTATACTATACTCATAGCGGTTAAGTAATGTATTTTTAAAGCAGTGGCTTCATCGTGTGACTTACATCCCTGAGGTTCGCCACGGGGTTCGATGCCCGGCCGTGCACCAATGGACTTTCTTTCTATGTCGCATTTAACATTTGCTCGAACGGTGAAGGAAAACATCGTCAGGAAACCGGCTTGCTTTAGACCCAAAAAGTCGGGCGAATGTCAAGCACAGGAGGCTAATCACCTACTTGCCTATTAGATTGACAAATAATCATAAAACAGATTCAGAAATCTGAGGCCCAGACCTAAATAGGTTGTAGCGCCACTGTTTTTTTTTAAATATTGTATTCATGCGTCTATTATAAGCGCAAATAAAAATGTAAATCAATTAATTAAGTAAAACTTATTTTGCGTATATAAAGGTAAATTTATTATGGCGCGACTAAACGGGCCATGTTTTGCTGCAATTGATGGCTGCACTGTTGGCCACTAATTGCCCGGCCATTACAAAAATATTTTAATGCAGCTGATGGCCGAACAATCTATGGCTGGGCAATGTGTTGCAATATGTCTGCAATAGTATGGCCCATGATGCAGACTCCTAAACGGGCTACACAAACCGGCAATAATGACTGACGAATCACACTTGTCGCAGCAGCTTATATTGTTTTAAAAAAGAAACAGAAAAAGAAGAGATTGTGGATTCGACCTTACTTACATAGGCGTGAAACTGTAGACAATTTGAGTCTAGAAATAAGTCTTGATAATAAATTATTCAAGAACTAGAATGTCAAAAGCAGTCATTTTTACGTAGTAATCTAACGTTAAATACAGGTGATCGCAAAACACAGAATATAGCAACAGGCACACTTCACTCATAGCAAACGTCATGTCGCGTAGAAAAGGATACACTGTGCCATAACAAAGAGAGTGACTGAAACAACAATAGAACTGGCTGTGCAATATTGCAGTTGAATTCGATAGCCTAGCGATCGTCCGGCCACCCATCGGGGCAACATCGGCCATATGTGGCTATACAAAACATGTTTGGCTATATGGCTGGGACATTACTGCAATATTGCATAGTCTGGCTGCTATTGTTTGCAATGTTGCCGGCCACGGTGTTGCAGCCATCAATTGCAGCAAAACATGGCCCGTTTAGAAGCGCCATAACAATTTTTTTTTTTATGGCCGATCTAAGAAATAATGAAGTAAGTGTTACACCACGTTAGAATCCTTATTAAATGCGCGAACTTTTAAAGCTGCTTGCCAAACTGGAGTAGTACATTTTTTTTCAGGACGATCAGTTGAACTAGTGCGAAAAATTAATTTTGAAAACTTGGTACGGTATAAAATGACATTTTCCTACAAGTTGGAGTGATCGGCACAGGGTTTAGGATCATAGGTTACATAAAGCACTATTCGGGATGACGTAAGAGAAAAAAAAATTGGCAAAAAGTAAATATTTGTAACAACAGGAATGAAAAAACTGTCACATGGTGTACATTTCCTGGAATAAAAGGAAAATTTCCATAACTTCAAAAATACATGACTTAATTTTCTTTTTTAATTTTTCTGATAACTGGTGTGGCATTACCTATGAGAAAATTTCGACTTGACGTCGACTTTTGGGACACCCTGTATATTGCAGAAGCAAACTTGGCGTAAAATAATAAATATAAAACTCTGAAATAATAAATATAAATAGAAATATATTCTGAGGGTAAAGAGCGGCCATAGGGCTAATATCTGCTGCATTTGTTTGCAAATTTCTAGCTTTCTTCGTAATTTAATGCTTTTGAGAAAAGAGAAAGAGATGAACTGCTTCCTGATGCGTTCCTTGTTTAAGCGTGTGATTGAAAGCCTTGAAATCGTGCGTTCAAATCTCACAACAATGGATATTTTTCTCAAAAGAAAATAAGAAAAGAATAGAAGAAAGTCTCTCTTGCTCTCTTTGCCTCATCTGCAACTGTACGACGCCAGGTTTGCTTGTTCGCCACGCTTCCACTTTCCTTGCGGGTTTGATTCGAACACATGCTTTGTGATATAATTGGTGTCTCTTCGAAGTGTATCCATATCCACTTGCGTCGCTTGATCTGCTGGCTAATCGGGGTTTCTCAGCAGCGCTCCCAAAGTTGCTCGTAAGAGATCATATCGGGCCAGTATATACTCAGAATACGGCGAAGACACCGGGTGACGAAGAATTGGAGCTGGTGCGAGATGTCGATTGTGACCTTCTACGTTTCCCACCCAAAAAGCATTTTCACAGATTCGACGTTGGATCCGAATATTTTGACCTTGAGTCGATGTGTCAACATCCGTCACTGCCATTCAGGATGAAGTTGTGCGAAGGTTGCTCGGTCCATATAACCGGAGGTTTAACCTGGTTTTTTTTTTACAAATCTTGACTTATCAGTGATAAATAGTCGTAGACAAACGAACGTTTCTATCTTTTACGTTTTTTTGCTCTCGTATGCTCGAGTAAACAGAAGTATAACAAGTTAAAAGGCTTTTTACGTAATTACGTATAAGTTTCACATGGAAATATACTAAGAACAAAGCAGTGGACTAAGTTCTTGAACAAATATTAGTTGCTAACAAGTGGAAGACACGACAGGCGACTTGGATATTTTTATGCAAATATTCTGTATACATTGTGCTGTCAATTTGTGTAGGTTAATAACTTTTTAAATTTGCATTGAATTAAAAATCACAGTTGGATTTAATATTTAATTTATTATATACAAACTAAATTGTTAACATTAATATGTGTTGCTTAGACCGTATAAAAAGAAAAAAAAACTTTATACATAACTAGCGGACCCCACAGACTTTGTCCTGCATTATACCTATTTCAAGCGATTAGGATATTTAACAAAGTATGAAGTACCGACTGCAGCGCCATCTGCCGGGCTGATTTATGAATCTAAACCATCCAGGGCGTCACCCAAACGAATACAAAAACATCATTCAAATCGGTCCAGCCGTTTAAGAGGAGTTCAGTGACATACACACGTACAGTAGAATTATTTATATATATTATGTAAGCTATCCTATCTTTTAAGTTAGATCAAACTGCTCACGGTGGGCAAATTTGATTGAAATCGGTTAAGTAGTTTAGGAGACCATAGCGGACAAACAACGTGACGCGTAATTTATATATATTAAATTAACAAAATAAGAAATGTTGACATACGCAAAAAAAACAATGCCTTACAGATGCACTTAAACACGCTCTAAGGGCAAGATGGAAATGGGCAGGTCATATTCCTAGAGCGCGGGATAAAAGATGGACACTAGAAATAACGAAATGGACTGGACCTACTGGAAAGAGATGTATAGGACGACAAAAGAAGAGATGGACAGATGACATTATAGAATTAGCAGGGAAAAACTGGATGAACGTTGCTCAAGACGAGAGAAATGAAAAATATGGAGGAGGCTTTTACCCTAAAAGGGGCCATACAAGAAATAGACCACAAAAAAATAAATCTAACATTAATTTATACTAACACAACTAATACTAATATTAAGGAATGCAAACTAACCAATTG
The DNA here is from genome assembly GCA_905332375.1 of Pieris macdunnoughi. Lineage (NCBI taxonomy): Eukaryota > Metazoa > Arthropoda > Insecta > Lepidoptera > Pieridae > Pieris > Pieris macdunnoughi. Next base: position 2,892,838 of record CAJOBZ010000033.1, on the reverse strand, counting down.
TTGTAAGGATTAATAAAGCTTTAACAATAATAATAATAATAATAATAATAATAATAATAATAATAATAATAAAAATACTTTCCGTTTCAGCATAGGACAGATCGAAGATGTTCTTTAATATTGTTAGTGAACGTATAAAGTTTTTAATCGTTAGTGAAAATTTTGTTTTTAAGAAAGTGATTAAAGATGAAAGGGACTCTGTTGGAGTAAAGCGTTGCGCGAAGTCAGTGCGTTTTTTGGTTAGCTTATATAGTCTTACTCTACCAATCGATCTTTTACACAAAGTTGCTTATGATGTCATAAGACTTCCTGTTCAATACGAGGTCGTTTAGTATGGTTTTATTTACAAATTATTAGAATAACTATATTATTTGGTATTGTGGACTTCAAACATATAGCAAGCGATAGCGAGACGCAATACAAAATAACATATGGCTTATTGAATACAGAAGAATTACGCAGAAAACTCCCCTGAAGTTGGTAGTCACTGGTACGCCAAGATCCGCTGCTGAACCTTTTCAAGAAAGTTCTAACCCCTAACGTAACAAAAACAGTGGCGCTACAAAACTTGATCTTGGCCACAGGTTCTGTTTCTTTGTCTAAATAGGTAATCTTTTTGTCTACCACACGCCGTCGACTATTTCTAAGTTTTTCAGGTTTTAAGGGTCTAAGTTTTTCTTTGCTGTACGACGGAGTATTAAATGCGAAAATATAAAGATCCATTGGTGCACAGCTGGTATTCGGACCTACGAATTCTCAGACTCAACCTACTAGGTCACTGCTCTTTACGTAGCATAATTAAGGCCTTCTGAAGCTTTCAGTACAAAAGTGTTTAACAATGAAATGATCTGTCTTACGTTAGTTATTTGTTAAAATGTTGTGCTTAATGCCTAGTGATTAAATAGGTCAAAGAAGATGCAATTAGCTGTGTATTCAGGTGTTCAAATTGGCAGTATATGCTGAAGTACCCAGCTAGTTGGCTTTGTAAACATTATTCGTTATTTTTCAACGCTTACGTTAAATAAGTTTGTCTATGTTTGTAAGAAGATATGTGTAACCCTGGCAGCATTTCCTCGCTGTATTGGGATTATTCGTTGAGGGAGGAAAGCACCAGCTCTGGGGTCATTATCATTTAATTTTTTATACTATTTTCCTTGCTGACTGCAAAATCATGGATTAACTAAGACTTTGTACTAACATTGCGTTGTGTATATAACCAACGTTGAAAAGTTACAATACAGCGAGGAAATGCTTCCAGCGTTAAAGGTATGGCAGTGTACCTACCAGCAGGGACCAAAATTAAAATTTGTTTTAATTTTCTATTTACCAATTTTTAATTATTATTATTATTACTATGTTGGTGAAGAATATTGAAAAGTTAATCATGTTTTTATAATTCAATAACAAAAACAAATATTAAACGTCATTAAGGCAATGTTCTTTTATACACCTTTAAATTTTGTAAAGCTTAGGTTTCCTAGAAAAGCGGTGCCGACAAGTAACGTCCGTCATTTTACGGTTGTTAATAACGGCCGTCTTTACTTTTTAACATAATGCAAAAAAAGCATTTTCGCTCGTCCAAGTCACGTTTCCACTCATTGTATTAGGTAAATATGGCCACCGCTACACGCGAAAAACGTTGAACTAATGTTTATCACCGCTATGACGGCCGTCATGCAAATGACAGCACCGCTATTTGACGTTACGATGACAACGTTCTCTAGAAAAAACTACTCCGTTGTTATTTATAGACAACGTATAGCTGACGTCTCCCAACGTTACATTGCGACCGTTAGATAACGGCACCGCTTTTCTAGGAAACCTAAGCTTAACTGGAAATAAACGCGAGTAAAACTAATTTGAATAAAACAAATTCCTACTTAATTATAATAACGTTTACAACCTGCGTTTCTAGCATTTATCTGAATTGAAGACATTTCTATTTCACCGATATTCAAATAATGTTTACAAAGATTATGTCATAACAGTTATGTTAGTCAACTCATATAATAATACATAGTAATCTGTGAAACATAGATCACATCTGTTACGTGATGTCACGAATTAATTGTATATCTCCATTGTCTTAATATAATTGTTTTATTTGTTACGAGCTATGTGTATTGCGTATAGAATGGTGGTCAAATTAAAAGATGGGAGGACGATCTACCAAAAGGATGGAGAAGGTCTGCCAAGGATAGAGAGACGTGGAAACAATTGGGGGAGGCCTATGTCGACAGACAACCTGACCTAAGTGGTTGCTAATAAATTATTATTTTCGCTATGTAAATTAGATTTAAGATACTACTGTTAAATAAGAGTAGCATGTAAGTTTAAAGGTCAGTGAATAAAGGGCTTTTATTATTACGTGTTTGCGTAAGATTTGGATATTTTTTATAGAACAGGGGGCAAAGGGCAGGCGTCTCACATCATGTTAGTGCGAGCGTTTTGGTCTTTTAAGAATTGGTACCCTCTTTTTTAAAGGATCCCAAGTCCAACTGTTTCGGAAATACTTCATGGCGAAGATGGTTATCTAAAAACGGTGCTATCATTACCGATTCACTTATAAACGTCAAAAAAATCAATATATACATATTGATATATATATATATATAAAATGCTTCTAATTTTACATTTACTGCCGGTTCTCAAAGGGATTTGAACGGAATAGAAGAACTGGCAATAAACTCTCCGCCACTCTTTTTAATCGCCATGTTTTTTGTTTAACACAATGTTTGTTCCTAAAGCTGCAACCATTACACCATGTTCAACATGACATCTTAAGTAATTAATAATAATAAAATAAATTAATAACAAAAATTTGTCCTCTATGAGCAGGAGGCATGGTGAAATAGGAGCACGCACTTACATTCTCGTGGGAACAACACGCAAATATATAGTCGAAGTAGAGGACGCTTAGTAGCACTTGGTCAATCTAAACCTGTGATGCTGCTGTTTCAGATAATTTGAAACAGAAAGGTAGTTCATTTCTGGCTAGCGAAGTACATATACTTATACATATACTTTTAATATTAAGCTAAAGAATTTGATGAACGAGGATGATTCCTAGCTCGTTCTACTAGACAAATTCAAAAAAAATCAGCAGTGATCTGCTGTTTTGATATTTTTGAGTTTGTGTTAGAGCATTTATCGAGGTCAGCTTTGACCGAGGATATCCGCTGAGCACAGCTAGTATTATAATACAGCATTTTATTGCATGTACCAACTTTGCAGGGCGGGCATATTTTGGTTATAAACTCATTCATTATGACTAAATCAGTTTTTATTCACTCTTTGAACGAAAGTACTATAATATGTCTCTTTCTGTCACGGGTTTACGCTAGGATAAAAACAGACAGCGTGTACTAGCGTTTTAATGGTGAAAAAAATATTGAAATCGGTTGTTTTTGAGTTGATTTGTAAAAAATACAAATATTTATAATAAAAAAAGCTTTATCTTTTTATCATTGAATAATGTGACAGTTGACATATTTCTAAATTAGGCTGGGCTGTACTTTACGATAAAATATTTCAACGGTCGTTAAAAGATTCTTAACAAAGGACCTTCTGTCTTATCTCGTGGTTAAGCTGGGTTTAAAAAGGTCAACGTATTGTGTTAACGGCCCTTTAACTTTGAGCGCTTATACTCAGACTTATAAAAACGTATAGTTATTATATATAATAATTATATATAATTTAGTATAGTTATTTAGATAATAATGGTGTACAAATAGATATATAAGTATGTATTCACAATAGAATATTTTTTGTTTTTAAGTATAACAATCAAATATATAGTTTTTTTTTCTTAACCTACATAGTAATAAGAAAAATAATTAAAATCCAATTTAAAATGTACCTTTAACGCTGAAAGCATTGCTTCGCTGTATTGCGATACTTATTCGTTGAGCGAGGAAAGCACCAGCTCTGGGGTCACCGGTACTATCTACCAGACGCCAATTTAAACCCCAAATCTGATGCTTTCCTCACTCAACGAATAAGTATCTTAATACAGCCATGAAATGCAACCAGCATTAGGTACACTGCAAAAGGCACCAAACTTTTTAAATTTGTGTTAATTTTCCATGTCATTTTTATTATTATTATTACTATGAACGTTAAGAATGTTGTAAATACTGAATATTTGTGTGTTGAAAATAGATATAAACATACATTATTTTTTATATAAATTATAGAGAGGGTAGACAAAAAAAGAATACCTACCCGAGCGGCATATTTACTACAGACCAACAGATTTTATTTATATATATTTATAATCAGCTCTATACTATTAACAAAAATAATAATAAACAATAGTTTCCTTTTGAGTTTAAAGTGCGGAAGTGTGACGCCATAGTGACGCACAGTATCCAAATATCGCCGAATGTAGACCTCTTATAATTGACGTCATTGAACTACTAAATAACAAGTATTATTATTAATTACTGGGGATTTCAAAGTATGTTTAAGTGTCTATACAGCACTCAGAGTGGTTCAGATATATCATTGAGTTGCATCGTTCTATGACTACATTATTTTCTCATTAAATTAAGGAGATTTAAAACTACATATTTTTGATCTGTATAAATAAAATTAATTTGAGGATTTATACTTGTAACAATGTTCCACCAAAATATAGAATACTAGTAGACTCGGCCAAGCGTTGCTGTGGCTAAGATTTTTGTTATATTACATAGTAGTAAACTATTCAAGAGAAACGACAGGACAACACCAATCCACCATGCTTTTTTGGTGGTTATGCCATTAAATTGTAGCTTATGTGAAACGTATTGGTATTTATTTTGATAAGGATCAATACCTAGGTACGAATAAAGAGCCTTTTCTAGCGGTGGTATTTTAATAACAAAAAAATTAATAAAAGGATTAAAAGAAGAAAATTATTGTGACGTAACTATAAAAGATAGAGACATGCTGTCGCGACATTTTTTATAGATAGTGATGTGTCCTGAAAAATTTGAATACATCATTTTGTTCTATCATTAATAGTTTTCGCAGCGCACACGATTGAAGGAAGTTTTTTGTTTATTTTTTTACACCTTGGGTTAGATTATTCAAGTTTTAGTAAGCATCCCTAATTTTTTTGAAAATGAAACATACCCTATGTCACTCGGGAATAGTGTAGCTTGCCAACGGTGAAAGAATTTTTGAAATCGGTCCAGTAGTTTCGGAGCCTATTCATTTTAAACAAACAAAAAATCAAACCTTTCCTCTTTATAACATTAATAAGTATAGATTTTTCAACTATTTAAATTATCGAACGAAATTACGTAATTTTCTATGACCTATCATTAATTGTCACCTTTTATGAACATAAACACAACTGATTGAAAGATACAGTATGTGTATGTAAATACAGATAGAAAAACTACTCTCACAAAATGAGAAATATGGTTGTTTAATTTCAGCTAACGAATCACCTTGTATGTGTTCTGTATCTCATTTTAACTTCATATTATGCGCCGCCGCTGTTATATCGCTAGTCCCGTGTCGCGACCACAATCGTGCGGACCTACATCAAACAAAAAACTAAAATAAATATAACAAACGCGATGTATCACAAATAAGTAGTGTGAAGTGTTATCAAATAAATTAATTAAAGTGTAATAAAATGTCGAATATACCAACGCCTGAGGTGACTCCAGACACACCACCAGTGGAAATAAATAAATTTAACTGGCTGAAACACGCGAAAAATGCCCGGAGAAATCCCTTTGTTCAAGCCAGGCCGACCCTCACGAGGGAAAGTTCCAGTTCGGAACTGTTTTCAAGGGAAAACTCGAGCGCAGATCTTTTTCAAAATTCACGACTGAATCTCTTCGAAAGTGCGCCGAAACCGGAAAGTACCAGTTATAGCAAGGTAAAACCCTTTAACGAGTTTTCTATACAAAATTTTAGGTCAACAGTTTTTCATAGCTATTGTGAACGACTAATTTTACTAATTATCCTTTAAATTATCAAAAATATAATAAAGTCAAAATCAGAAGAATAAAAACACGAGACCAAAACAGTTGTACAATAGATAAACATTTTATTACTTAGAAAAACACTTTTTTAACTTTTTCTACAGCTGTGATACTTTTTGACCTTCAACACCTTTTGTCTTCAGTCACCGTGACCATGCACGCTGTAAAGAACGCGAAACGTCGGTTAAATTTAAAATTATGTAAAATAATTGTAAATTTATAATAAAACACAACTTCAGATCCGTTAAAAAAGTGTTTTTCTATGTCTAAAAGTTATGTCAATAAAAGACAATACTATTTTATTATTTTTTGATGCGTTCGGACAGCGACTGTACTCCGATAGACTATGTAAACATTATCGGTAAACCAGAGAGCAGAGCAGTGAGCAGATAAGACTGCAAATAAAAAAACACGTGGATTTGTAACCACGAGTTTATGATCAGTTAAAAAATATTCAACAGAAATTATTCAAAATAGTAAATAAGATGAAAATTCCATGTCGCTTATCACATACCTATGCTTCACGTTTGCTTTCTTATCACTGTTTTTCTTATGTAAACGTATTAGCGAATAGAATATATTTTCAAGGCCCAATTTATCAATCACTTAAGAATACCTAAACTGTTATTGATATTCGTTTTACGGCTGCACTCAAAGGCGTACATTATCTGTAATTAATAACTATTTATTAATAAACACTTCTTACCGCGCGATTGATTGTTTTACGTCCAATTGAATTTCTTATAAATAATTATCAATTAAAATTAGTGTGTCATAGGTTTTATCACGTACGGTATGAAAGTGACATAAGAATGATAAGCACAAATATTTGATCTGAAATAGAATTTACGAAACAGTACCAAAAATATTTAACGCGTAATACACCAATCGACTAACAATTTCATTGAACTATTAATTTGTTTAACATTGCATCGTTGTGTTTAATAGTATTTAATGTCTCTGATACCTGAAGTCGTAGATTCTATCCACAGCCGTGCACCAATGCACTTTCTTTCTATGTGCGCATTTAACATTCGCTCGAACGGTGAAGGAAAACATCGTGAGGAAACCGGCTTGGCTTACACCCAAAAAGACGGCGTGTGTCAGGCACAGGAGGCTGGTCGCCTACTTGCCTATTAGATTGACAAATGATCATGAAACAGACACAGAAATCTGAGGCTCAGGCCTAAAAAGGTTGTAGGGTCACTGATTTTTTATTTCTTTATTAAAAATATATTGCAAGAACTCAGTGATAACTTCTATCATATTTGAATCGATAATAGTCTGATTATATTAATTATTCACGAAATCGTATAGGTACTGTAATAGAATATAGTATATTTTCTTTTGTATGGAAGCCGCCAGCGCCGTGCCGTGGCTGTATTTGAAACTACGCAGAACTATGAACCTTCCCGAATTAACATTCCTGAGTATCTATAGAACTGAATTTATCATTATATTTTACAGACTATAATGATATGTAAAGTACAATCACAAAACGTTTTAGCTCGCCTTATTTATTCAAATTTAATTATCTGATAATATATACATTGACACGATATCTAAATCAAACCAAACAGACCTTGACATTGTTATTTGTTATTAATTTTATTATTTAATTAATCACTAATTCAATTATTAGTTTAGGAAAGGATTAAACCTTCTTTTTATCAATTTTTTTTTCATCTTCAGAGTAACTAAAGTATAGATTTTTAATTCTCTATGGACGGATATTTCGAAACTTTACTGAAATCACTTATATAGGAAACATGGGTCCAACTGCACCATTATAATAGAAGTACTCAACTGTCTCTTTCTTTAACAGCGTAAACACAATTTGCCAGAAAGAGATGAATGAGTATTTTGGTTAAAAGAGTGCATTTTACTGATTTAGTATAAAACATTTGGTATCTATGCCAGGTCTCTATTTAACTAGTACCTAGAATAGACTATTTGACAAGATTTAAAAACAATTTCAGATTATTTTTAGCGACCATAGAACTTATACAATTTTTTTTTTCGTTAAGTATTGGTTTCAACAAATGTAATTAAACATTCACAATTTCAAGAACCCGCCAAAACTCTTCTCTAGACAAAATGGCGTCGCACCATTTTCTATGACCTATGGTTGTTATGTAAACAAACAATTTTTTGACCTTGTAATTATAATTTTTATATTACGCATTCTTTTCGATGAGAAACAGTATCGAAATTAAACTACAAGATTATTATTATACCTAACTAGAGTTAGGTTCGGTGTCGGTAGTTGTAGATATGTTCAGACATATTATGTATGTTAAATTAAACACTTTGTTTGAAGCAAACAACTGACTTTAATCGTTTAAATTAGGAGCTTAAACTAACGTAAAATTAGGGGTTGTGACGCTGGACTAACAAAAATATTTCCTTGTATTATTTAAAGGTTTATAAATCTAAATAACAGAACAGACCTTTTTGGACAATATAATATGGAAAGTATGCGACTATTCCTAACATTTACTAAACTTTATATGTATATGTAGGTAACTTATCTAATGTTGTATTACATAACTCTAAAATAGACATATTACTTGTAGGGTATCGAGATAGCTGTGACCGTTTTGTCACGTGACTGACGTATCCGATTTCACTCCAAAACGCGTTTTAAATTCAAGTTTTATACAGATTGCTCTCAATAATATATGAGATACAGGTGCTATAAACATATAGTTTATTATTAATTAAAAAAAAATTAAATAACTCCCTCCATAGTAGCTAAATCATTTAAAAAAATCGAATACACGCAATACTCGTCGAGCGAGTTTGCTTATCTTGCCGAAGCCGCGCACAAACTCTTTGAAGAGGTCTTAAGTATGTGCAATTATTTATTCAATTACCGTCCAAAATTCGTAATATTAGCGCGTTTAACCAATTCAAAAGATTCATATCAGAATGAGCCTAGTAGACTAAAATTGGGACGGCTGATGGCGACGTGTATCTCTTTCGTATATATTAAGTTTCTCATGTAAATAAAAATACATTTTTTGTAATGAGAAATAGAGTTCTTTAAACAAACATAACTTTATTTTTCATACTGTCAAATTGCCTATTAGTACTTAATAAAAGCGTCATAGACGAAATATTCCTAAACCCCCTTCAAGGTTACATACAACTATGTTAATAAATCCTACATCTAACGTACAGATGAAGCTTGTAGAATCGTGATACACTCAGTATGACGTTGGTATATAAACGTCCAAGCGATAAATACATTTGAAACGGCAGAATGATTTCACATTGTCAATTATTACGGATTATTACAATAAGGTATTTGAACATAATTCTTGTATGTATGTGATTGATTAGTACATATTTCAAAAGTAGCTTTGTGCTGTTGGACCGTTTAAAACTTAAATATTTTAGCAATAAATTTTATTTTAAGTAAAAAATATGAGCAGTGTTGGCCTAGTGGCTTCAGCGTGCGACTCCCATCCCTGAGGTTCCTAGGTTCGATCCCCGGCTGTGTATCAATAGACTTTCGTTCTTTGTGCCCATTTAACATGCGCTCGAACAGTGAAGGAGGACATCGTGAGGAAACCGGCTACGGCTAAGACCCAAAGAGTTAAAGACGTGTACCAGGTACAGGAGGCTGATCACCTACTTGCCTATTAGATTGACAATTGATCATGAAACAGATACAGAAATCTAAGGCCCAGAGCTACAAAGGTTGTAGCGCCACTGATTTAATTTTTTTAAGTAAAAAATACTTGTGTTTCCAGCACTTCTATAACAAACTTAATAGTAATTCCATAACAAAGTAAATCTAACTGATATTTTAAAATTACGATTTTGATTTTTAATACTTTTTACAATAATGACTAAAACAAGTCCCAAACAACATTACGCGACGCGTAACTCGCGTGAGTGTAATGTGTGACTATGTGTTTGGTCTCAGTAGCATCTCCAACTCTGCGTAAGTTGTGATCCAGTCAGTCCTCAAAAATATTTTTAAATTATGTACTAATATTATTATGAATTTGTTCAAACGCATACTGCGTAACTTCTGGTTCTACGATAAACTTTTTGTTGCATAGTTCATTTGTTAAGATCATAGCCTTAATACGCCACGGCCGAATTGACGACGTTGAAACGGCGTAGCACAATTACAAGTCCAAGGGTTACCACTAAAAAGCAGTGGTAGCCCATGGACTTGGCCTCAGATTTATTTATCTGTTTAGTTTAATAGGCAAGTAGGTGAACAACCTGCTGTGCCTGATATACCAACTCTCTCGGTCTAAGATACGCCGGTTTTCTCACGATGTGTTCCTTTATATAAAAAAATTGTGTTCGAACTTACGACCTCAGTCAAAAAAGCCACTAAGCGAAAAAGCATACACGACTATTAAAAAATACAATTAATCGCTTTTTATTTCTGGTAACATATATTTTCTCTTGAATATATTATATAGAGAATGAGCACGACTTGAGAGAACGTAAAAAGGAAATTGATTGAGGCAATAACGGATGCGATGGAATAGGACTCATCACGATAAAAATGCTGGTATTATTATAGGACAAGTGCTATTTCCTCATTTAATATATCTGAATGTAGTTTGTAGCTACTAAAATTATATTGTAGTTACAAATACAAATTGTATACCTGGGCCACTAGTTGACCTGGGCCATGACCGCTACCAACTCCTTCAAATACATAATTATAATGGATAAATTCAATTTGACATAAGGTACTTCAAGAAAAGAGCGTACCAATACCAATTCTTATTTAAAAAGATCAACAACGGGCTGCCATGGGCGGCGGTATCACTTAACATCAGGTGAGCCTCCTACCCGTTTGCCCCCGTGTTTTAAAAAAAAATTACGTAGTAACATTATGCTTTAACTTGCTAATGCTTTAATTAATATATATTCGGGGTCGCTCTCACACCATGGCATCAACGCTATAACTGTTAACTCAAAACCGAAGAGATGGGCATATCTTTCTCCTATTTACTCCTCGTCATCTATCGTTAGGAGTCATCGTTATTAGTAGATACATATTCCAAATGCATTTAAACATGTGAATAAATATTATACATATACACATACATACACATATCATGTTTATTTTTAGCCTGACACAGTTTTATAGTCCTTGAATAAACTTGGATAACAAAGGACGCGATAGTCGTCATGAGATAAATTCGTTAAACGAATTGTAACATATTCCTGTCTTGTTTGTAATCGTAACGTTAATATAAAACAAATAAATCAGTGGCGCTACAACCTTTTTAGATATGGGCTTAAGATTTTTGTATCTATTTCATGATCATTTGTCAATCTAATAGGCAAGTAGGTGATCAGCCTCCTGTGTCTGACACACGCCTTTGGCTTTGTGGGTTTAGACTTTAGACCCAAAACATCAAGGCAAGGTGTCCTCACGATGTTTTCCTTCACCGTTCGAGCGAATATTAAATGCGCACATAGAAAATCCATTAGTGGGATCGAACCTATGGGCTCAGGAATGAATGTCGAAGCCACTAGGCCACTGCTCTTAATGTAAAGTTTGTATAATATGTAACAATAAACTTAGGAAGTGGTTGGTTATAATGATATCTTATATATAAAATTCTCGTGTCACAATGTTCGTTCTCATACTCCTCCGAAATGGCTCGACCCATTCTTATGAAATTTTTTATGCATATTCAGTAAGTCTGAGAATCGGCTACCATCTATATTTCAATCCCCTAAATGTTAAGGGTTCCAACCCAATTTTATTATTTTTTAGATAAATTTTTTTGTTTTTATTTTTTTATGATACAGTATACAAAACATACAACACTTAATAACTTCACCACTCTACGACCAGCCCTTATTTTATTTGTTAATTTAAAACTTATGACTTGAACTCTGCTGTTTATATAGATACAAAATCACAGAAAACCATAAAAAGTTTTCATTCCAGAAAACCGAACAGTCTCTGGGGTAGCATAGCAAAATGTTCCATGTTGGTATGTATTAAAAAGGTAGGCTAAGTAGAATCACATTAAGGAGAAACGAAGTTCGCGGAGGCAGCTAATTTTGATATAAATTTAATATTAGAACTCTTTTGCTGATAACAATTCGATTGCCATATTCATTGGTTATATTCATAAATACTTCATTTGAGGGCGTAAATATTTTTAAATCTTATTAAATGTATTCAAGAGGAACAGATAAGTGGTGCAAGAAAGTATTAAACTGGTGACAATTTAGAAGATGGATAGACCAGATTAAGGATACAGCATGTTCATGGCAGAGAGTAGCACAATCCAAGTAGGTGATCAGCCTCCTGTGTCTGACACACGCCTTTGGCTTTGTGGGTTTAGACTTTAGACCCAAAACATCAAGGCAAGGTGTCCTCACGATGTTTTCCTTCACCGTTCGAGCGAATATTAAATGCGCACATAGAAAATCCATTAGTGGGATCGAACCTATGGGCTCAGGAATGAATGTCGAAGCCACTAGGCCACTGCTCTTAATGTAAAGTTTGTATAATATGTAACAATAAACTTAGGAAGTGGTTGGTTATAATGATATCTTATATATAAAATTCTCGTGTCACAATGTTCGTTCTCATACTCCTCCGAAATGGCTCGACCCATTCTTATGAAATTTTTTATGCATATTCAGTAAGTCTGAGAATCGGCTACCATCTATATTTCAATCCCCTAAATGTTAAGGGTTCCAACCCAATTTTATTATTTTTTAGATAAATTTTTTTGTTTTTATTTTTTTATGATACAGTATACAAAACATACAACACTTAATAACTTCACCACTCTACGATCAGCCCTTATTTTATTTGTTAATTTAAAACTTATGACTTGAACTCTGCTGTTTATATAGATACAAAATCACAGAAAACCATAAAAAGTTTTCATTCCAGAAAACCGAACAGTCTCTGGGGTAGCATAGCAAAATGTTCCATGTTGGTATGTATTAAAAAGGTAGGCTAAGTAGAATCACATTAAGGAGAAACGAAGTTCGCGGAGGCAGCTAATTTTGATATAAATTTAATATTAGAACTCTTTTTGCTGATAACAATTCGATTGCCATATTCATTGGTTATATTCATAAATACTTCATTTGAGGGCGTAAATATTTTTAAATCTTATTAAATGTATTCAAGAGGAACAGATAAGTGGTGCAAGAAAGTATTAAACTGGTGACAATTTAGAAGATGGATAGACCAGATTAAGGATACAGCATGTTCATGGCAGAGAGTAGCACAATCCAGACAGGAATGGCGAGATTTGGAGGAGGCCTTTGGCAAAGAAGGGCACGCAATAGAAATAATGGAGTAATAGAAATATACATTTGTTTAGGTGTTCAGTATCTGAAATAAAAAGCTTATTATTATTATTCTTGTGGATATTAAAACTAAGAGATTTTTAACCTTTTTTAAGAAACTATCGGATCCGACAGACGTTGTCCTGTACACAAGTCATAAATAAAATCTTATAATGTAAATCATTCGCGACTCCACTTGATCACACAAAAATTCATTATAATCTGTCCAGCTGCTTAGGAGTTTAATTACGAACACATGCACAGAAGATTTATATATAAACCAGCTTATTTTCTGTATAGATAAATAACCTAGATACCGATAGCAGCGCCATCTGCCGTGCTGAATTGTGAATCTAAACCATCCAGGGCGCCACCCAAACGCATACAAAAAAAATCATTCAAATCGGTCCAGCTGTTTAAGAGGAGTTCAGTGATATACAGTAGAATTATATATATAAAGATAAGCAATGGAACATTTATGGAAAGTACTTACTAGACGATTACAAAATATGACGGACGAATTCGTATTGTTTATGAAAACGTTTAATTTTAGCTTTGTTTATTACATTCTATATATAAAGTGGAGTAAAATTATTCAAATATTTGTGTTGTTTCGCCATTATAATCAATATAATCTCTAAGCCTCAAATTTCTGTTTCGTGGACTGTTTTTCATAATAGGCAAGTGTCTGATCAGTCACACACGCCGTCGATTTTATCTAAGGCATGCATTTCCTCACGACCTTTTTCCGTCACCGTACCAGCGAGTAATTAATATGAAAATTAATTCCAACTAGGCTCCAGAAAATAAACCACTTGGAATATACCACAACACCTTATATGTAAATTGTATTCGTTTTTACAACATACTCCCAAGCGAAATTAGAGAATTATCACTGAATAAATTCAACGTAAATTAATCAATAAAGCTTTTTATAAATGGCGATGGCGTAGTCTTGCTCTTTCGTGAATTTTGTAAACGTTGTTGACATTCATAAGCATGCTCTAAGAAGCATCTAAATTGAATAAACGTATTTTGATTTGATTTGATTTGACGAATATTTAAATGACCTAATCCTTGGGATTAATTTGCTCCAGTTCAAACAATTTGTATGACTCAAAACTGAGCGATTAAAAAGAGTGCCAGTTTCTTGGCAGTTCTTCTTGCCCGCTCTACGCCCTTGACTTGCGAACTGGTAGTAAATGTAAATTTTGAATCAATTTAACATCTTTTCTGTTGACATTCATAAGTGTACTTGTTTACCTATATGAATAAAGTTATTTTGAGTTTGAGTTTTAATTGGTAAACAGCCGTGATATGAACGCTCTTCTCAGGGTTGAGAGGCCCATGCTTTGGTGGCTGCGACTCCTGGGACGTCCTCGATCTTGGAGTGCCGCAACTTCCAGCGTGAGCTTGCTTAATTGCTGCACGAGCCCCGTGAGTGTGTCTGATACAGCAGGCATCTGTGGTGCTGCTGTTGATGCTCCGGCCATGGCTGCGATTACGCCGTTGTTGGCCGCTTTCTTCGTAAACTTGCACGACATATTTTTACATAATTTTGTGAGTCGCCCCGCCCTATTTAGATTTTTACTTTTGCTCACATTGATTCACGTCGGGAGGTCACCAGTTTAGTGTTAGAGGTACACCAAATGAAAACCGAAATAGAATCCACTGCTTTTATTGTCCTCTGACTTACATGGTTTTCGGGCGACTGATTGATCCACGTGCAAGTGGAATTACAAAATAACGATACGTAAACATAATGACAAATGGAATTACGAAATTTCTATATAGACAATAATTACACCTCTACAACATCATTTTCAAGTTATAATAACCTAATTGACTATTGAAAATATTTGCGATACTCCTCAGAGACAATATTATGATGTGATACAAGTGATTTCAAACAATGTGTTCCTTGTATCTGGTTTCACGGTCTCTGGCGCCTATCGGAGGCCCACTGACGTCATAGCATACGTCACGCCATTTATCCAAATGGCCTCTTTATCATCTAACGGCTTGTACAGTGTAATGTCTATTTTGTGTGATTCGTCGTAAGTATTTTCCATTACATTTTAATTTCGGTTTTAACATCTTGAACATTATATCAAGTTATTTTTTATTATTATTATGTAGATAAAGACACTAGTAGCCATAGCGTAATATGCTGATGCGTATTTACGGATTTGGAGAAATTATCCAACCTGTTCTTTTTATGTAATACAATGAGACGACTCATTGGTCTACTGGTTAGTACCTCTGACTGCGAATCCATGGGTCCCGGGTTCGATCCCCGGCTGAGACGAACATCGATGTGATGAGCATTTGGTGTTGTGCTTAGGTCTTGGGCGTTTAAATATGTATTTATATGTCTATCTATCTATAATATGTATGTATATCCGTTGCCTAGTACACATAACACAAGCTTCACCAGCTTAGCATGGGACTAGGTCAATTAGTGTGAATTGTCTTTAAAAAAAAAAAAAATAGCAAACGTGCAGGAGGATGTTAAGTGATACCGCCCCGCCGCTCATGGACACTCACATTGCCAGAAGGCTCGCAAGTGCGTTGCCGGCCTTTCAAGAATTGGTGTACGCTCTTTTCTTGAAAGACCCTAAGTCGAATTGGTTCGGAGATACTTTAGGGGGCAGCTGGTTCCAGCTTTGTGCGCGGCAAAAACTGCCAAAATGCTCAGTTGTGAAACGACTGAGCATTTTGGCTATGTCGGTGGTATTATGGCGATGTCGTCAATGGATGGTATTTTGTATTCTGCCTTGAAACTGAGCTGCGGGTATTAGTGCGAACATCTCCTCCCTACTATCTCCACGGTAAATGCGGTAGACTATGAATAGAGACCCCACATCTCTATGCAACGACAAGGGATCCAGCCACACGGAAAGTTACTTTCCGGAAGCCAATTTCAGTCAGCCACTACTCGGTTTGGAAGAAAGTTCTTTCGGGAATTTGTAGTATATTGAGTGGTCTTTCGATCTAAAGAACTACCCCTCCCCTAGTGTGTTAAGATAAGCTTCTCAATTCCTGGAACATTATACTGGCCAGTAAGAATTTTACAGGTTTCAAAGATATATATTATCTATCTATTAATCGTGAGATGAGTTCCAAAACAACACTCAACGATCTTCCGAATATAAAAGTACACTAAGTACTACAGCATAAATCTATAGCTGTCTTTGACGATAAGCTTTGAATCGTGATTAGTATATACCCTAAGCAATTATTATTTCCTTGGGAATCAGACCTTTTAAGTTTTTCATACTTCATGAACAAGTTTCAATTACGATGTTAGCGAATTTTGCGGTCACGAAAAGACAAGTAAAGTTGTGATTATTTGCGCTGAATAGTGGTAGTGTGTGTGGAGTGTAGTATGGATTTAATTTCCGCGCTTAGACTCTGATTTGGTCCGTTGTGTGCAAAATCCTATTTACCTGTCTAGCTCCGTCCAGAAGTTTAGAAGTTGCTTGAGCATTTCGCAGGTTTCACGGAGCAGCCTCTCTGTTTCGAGGATTTCTGTTCGTTGGGAAGCCACAGCTACGTGACTGATTGACTGTGACTGGTGACTGATTCCTCTGCGCTGTAAAAGAGATGTTGACTTTATTGTCTATCATTATTTGCGACAAACATTAGAAGTTTATCACACATTAGAAATCTTGGCTTAGTAGTTAAGGAGTAGAAAGTATAACCCGATAGTTATGAGTTCGATAGCTGCACTTAATAATTGTTTTGTATTGGCAGGCACAGAAGGTTTCTAGAAAGCCTTGATATAAAGACTCAATGTTATTTTTAAAAAAATACCAAATATTCTAAATGTTCTGAGAAAATTTCACAGACATCTTGACCAAAAATTGTCTCGTTATTTATATAATGCATTTACACATTTAAACTGAAGTCTGTGTCGTTATAATTAATAGACGTATAACAATACAATGTCTAACAGTTTCGCTGCAGCCGTGCAATCGCGTGTTTTACTCGTCAATTATTAGTACCTCTTGCTAAGAAGGTTTTTTCCGATTTTCATATTAACCCTCAGATTTAGAGCATGAGATATATAAAAAGTACAGGGAAAGAAGGATCAAAGTCAGTATTATTACAGTAAACTTAACGAATGAGATTCATAAAAGTTTACAATGGATGAAGGAAAAAAATGACCTATGGACACTGGACCTGATCTTTTTTGACCTAATGACAATTAAATAGACGTTTTTTTTAGGTTAAAAAAACATTCAATAGTGTGTTTTATAATATGAATAATTGGCCTACATGCCAATAATATTTTTCTTGACTTTTCTCTCCCTATACTCTTAATATGTATTGCGTTTGACATATCGTTACACTAATTCGTGCTTTAAAACATTACATTTTAATTTCTTTCAAGGTAAAAACGTAGAAAGGTCCATTAATTTATTTATCCAAGTCCGACACGACTTAGGGTGGAGAGCCGCTGTACTACTAAAAATATGTTGCTTTAAAACGGCTAAGGATATTTCATAGATTAAAACCTCAGCGCTATAATTGCCATTTGATTTACCCTGTCTTAGCAGAACCATAGAGCTTCCGGGGTTATCACGTCAAATAATATTTACGGGATACGAGACTGGTATCGTAAATCGTTCAAGTTAGTTAGTAGTTAGTAAGATTTATAAAATTTGTTATAAATAAGTCTATATTTAATGTACGTTTGACGTCTTTTTGTCATAAATAAATAAATAAGATCTATACTAAAATAGACTGACCATTCCGTTAATAAAACATAAAGCAGTAATATTAAGAAGTATTATTTTGACAAATTCAAAATGTATTAATTTCGGTAACACAATGTACATTTATCAACGTCAATAATGAAATACATATTAAATGCTTCTAATTTTACATTTACTGCAAGTTTTCAAATCAAGCGCGTTAAGTTATATTATAACAGTGCTTGTAATTAAACGCGACGCCTGCGCAGCTGCGGGTTAAAAAGTAAAATTGCTAGGTATGAGAATATTTTGTTCTAGTCTGTCACAAAGTGGACCGAATACTACTGGTATTTTAAATTTTAGTCAAATGTTTCTCTTTAAATGTTTTTGCAAGGTAAGGCTTTGTTCTAGTTATATTCAACATATAAAAAAACACGTTAATTGTAACCAAATTCCTCCGAAACGGCTAGACCGATTTTTATGAATTATTTGTGTATTATCGGTAGGTCTGAGAATAGGTAGTAAACAATTTTAGCCTTTATAATATATATAAAACCATGAATTTTCATTCTTCTACTACCAACCCCCATTTTTGAACCGATATTTATTAGTATTTTAGAAATCTTGCGCCCCTAAATAACAAATTTTAAATGTTAAAAAGATTCCAATGTAGTCTACAATTTTAGACCGTTACTAGGCACAGATGATATTTTTTAAATTTAGAATTATAATTGTTTTTGAATTAAGAACTACAATTATATTTAAATTTGGTATTTCAATTGTTCTTAAATTTCAAAGTACAATTATCTTTAAACTCGGGATTTCAAAGGTTTTTAATTAAGAATAACTTATTGTTATCATTACTTATACCATACCATTGTCTTCGATAAATTTTCCGTTTACGCTTCAAAAAAAGAAAATTACCAGCATGACCTGTATGTATGTTATGGCGCTTCTAAACGGGCCATGTTTTGCTGCAATTGATGGCTGCACTGTTGGCAACAAATTGTCCGGCCATTAGAAATATATTTTAATGCAGCTGATGGCCGAACATCCGGCAACAATGGCTGACGAAATCACACTTGTCGCAGCAGCTTATATTGTTTTAAAAAAGAAACAGAAAAAGAAGAGATTGTGGATTCGACCTTACTTAAATAGGCGTGAAACTGTAGACAATTTGAGTCTAGAAATAAGTCATGATAATAAATTATTCAAGAACTAGAATGTCAAAAGCAGTCATTTTTACGTAGTAATCTAACGTCAAATACAGCTGATCGCAAAACACAGAATATAGCAACAGGCACACTTCACTCATAGCAAACGTCATTTCGCGTAGAAAAGGATACACTGTGCCATAACAAAGAGAGTGACTGAAACAACAATAGAACTGGCTGTGCAATATTGCAGTTGAATTCGATAGCCTAGCGATCGTCCGGCAACCCATCGGGGCAACATCGGCCATATGTGGCTATACAAAACATGTTTGGCTATATGGCGGGACATTACTGCAATATTGCATAGTGTGGCTGCTATTGTTTGCAATGTTGCCGGGCCACAGTGTTGCAGCCATCAATTGCAGTAAAACAAGGCCCGTTTAGAAGCGCCATAATATATATATATATTTATCTCTCTCTTTTTCCCAAGCACTTGTGTTAAATTTCGTACGTGTATGACGTACTTATGTGTTTTATAGGTATACAACAGGGATCAGTCTAAGTTTCAGTCAAAATCGGTTGAGTAGTATTTGAGATATTGTATAACATGTCTTTGACAGGTATACGAGTCAGTTAAAATTGATTTTGATTTAAATAAATGACAACCAATTGTGTGAGAAATATTACTTTGTGTATTATCTATCTCAAGGTCAAGCGATTATTCTTTGTATTACTAATTGACTAATATTTGAGTTTTCCAAAAAAACTTGACCTGGCCGGAGGTTGTACTGGAATTTCCCAATCGACGTTATTTTGTTCATAGAATAATTTGTCAGGACTGGCTTCGAGCAACAGGATATTTATTTTATTAATTATGTAATAGTTAGCCTTTTTTATATGTAATGTAATAGTGAATCTTTTACACAATGAAAGCCGGGAAAATAAAAACACAATACATGATATAAAATAATGATTTACTATGTAAATAAAAAGTATCGCATTACAGCGAGGAAATGATGCCAGAGTTGAAGGTACACTGCCACGGGGACAAAACTTTTTAAATTTCTTTAAATTTTATTTTTATTATTACTATGTTGGTTGATAAAATTGTAAATACTGTATATTTCATTGTTATGATTACTAATAAAGATATTTACTACGTTACTTAAATGTTTGTGTAATATACGATATACCACAACAAGTGAAAGTAATAAAACATTCTTATTAAAGAGTCGTGGTTATAATTTACAATGAACAAACTTAACGTTTAGTTTGTGGACTGGGTAGTTCTTTTCCCCTAACCTAAACCTGAACAGGGCTCAGTCGAACCACTGACTTCATTCTTGATTAAGAGAAATAGCTAACATTAGATTAGCTTATAGCTAACATTATATTAGCTTATAGCTAACATTATATTAGCTTATAGCTAACATTAGATTAGCTTATAGCTAACATTAGATTAGCTTATAGCTAACATTAGATTAGCTTATAGCTAACATTAGATTAGCTTATAGCTAACATTAGATTAGCTTATAGGTAACATTAGATTAGCTTATAGCTAACATTAGATTAGCTTATAGCTAACATTAGATTAGCTTATAGCTAACATTAGATTAGCTTATAGCTAACATTAGATTAGCTTATAGCTAACATTAGATTAGCTTATAGCTAACATTAGATTAGCTTATAGCTAACATTAGATTAGCTTATAGCTAACATTAGATTAGCTTATAGCTAACATTAGATTAGCTTATAAGAAGTCACTTGACACTTTCTTGTTTCTGAATTATACACTAGGCTCACACCCCAGTGGCTGGTCTGAAGATATTGAAGTCATCGTATTAGTTGCGACGCTACAAGAATATAATCTTTGCAAGAACTACCGAAGTAATTATTATAACAATTTCCGTTTCAGGGTCTTACCTTCGCAGCATGGCACCAACGGACGAAATTGGAGAAAGTATTGCTCGTCACATGCTGTGCACTGATGCTGATGGTGGTACTTACCACTACACTGTTGGTCAGCCTGGAAACCACACCAACAGAACCTGCTGAAAACACCGAAGGTAGGGTTCTTTCTACTTTTATCTCTTATAGCGAGTTTG
This sequence comes from Pieris macdunnoughi, assembly GCA_905332375.1. Classification (NCBI taxonomy): domain Eukaryota; kingdom Metazoa; phylum Arthropoda; class Insecta; order Lepidoptera; family Pieridae; genus Pieris; species Pieris macdunnoughi. Next base: position 2,871,587 of record CAJOBZ010000033.1, on the reverse strand, counting down.
ATTAAACGAAATTTTGTTTTAGTTTTGAAACGGAATTATTTATAGTAAAAGCTATGAGAAAAGATTGTTCAATTTTATAAAGTGAAAGTTCTTTAGGCGCACTAGGGTAACATTTTTACGGATGAAACGCAATAATAATAATAATATTAACGTCACGAAGATTTGAAGCGTTTTTGTCGAAGAAAAGGGAGAGACCGATTAAGAGAGAGTGAGAATGGCGAATTACATTATAGGAGGTCTATTTTTAAAATTAAAATTTCGTAAAGAGAATTATTAGTAGAGAAATATTGGTATTTTATATTTCATGCAAAATAATTTATTGAAATCTCAAATGACGAATTGTTATTTAAAATGCCACGTGTTTTTATTATCGAAGAAATAAATTTAAAAAAAAATAGTTTTACAATTTGTATTAATTTTCGAGATTTTTAATATTTTAATGACAATTAAATTCATAAAATTCCTAACATAACTGCCTTTTTCCCTCCCTATAAGTCTTGGAAATCTAAAGTTTAAGATTTGTATAAATATGAACAAGACTTAAAAATTAGTTTGCCAAAGAAGTTTCACTTCTGACATGTGTACTTTGTACGCACGCACTTTTTTTACATAATTAAAGACTTTGAAAAGGTTACATTTTTAAATAGAACAAGGGGCAAACGGGCAGGAGGCTCACCTGATGTTAAGTGAAACCGCCGCTCATGGACACTGCCAGAGGGCTAGCGAGTGCGTTGCGGGGCTTTTAAGAAACACAAAGACTTACATACGAAGAGGTTCTTGATTCCTACAGCTTACGTTAAGTTTAAACTATTATTATTTATCAAACAAAAATATAAACGTTACAAAATGTATATATAATTATTCTATAATAACATACTAACATTGTGGGTGTAATAATAATCAAATAATTATTATTACACTTACACTGTTGGTATAAAAATATACGACACATTCCCGCCCGCCCTAAACGTAACACCATCGACCAGACGGTGACATTGACCTTCGACACATGCCGCCTGTCGTCTCAATGTTATTGATTTGAATTTGCTACGTATTCTTTATACCTTCATGGCGTGACACGTGGTTATAAAGCTTTCGCCATCTGTTTTTCTTCAATCTCGTCGTTTTCGTCGACAATTTTTGGTTTTAAACTTTACGAGCAAGTGTCTCATAAAAATTAAATAATCCCTTTGCTGTACAGACGGTGTTTGAACACACGACCCCAGGCTTTAAATACTCCCTTTGCTGTACAGACGGGGTTTGAACACACGACCCCATGCTTAAAAGTCGCACGCTCTTAGTATATTTATTATTCAATTTATTTATTAACACTTAATTGCATTACAATAGAAAAAATGAACATAATTAAATGAAAATATTGGATTCCATACGATTTTCTAACTCTCTAACATCTTTTAAAACTCTTCTACATAAATATTTCTTACACATATCCTATTCTGCTCAAACTTTGTGGAACCAGCTGCCCACTGAAGTATTTCCGAACCAATTCGACTTAGGGTCCTTTAAGAAAAGAGCGTACTAAGTCTTAAAAGGTAGGCATCGCACTCGCGAGCCCTCTGGCATTGAGAGTGTCCATGGGTCGCGGTATCACTTAACATCAGCCTCCTGCCCGTTTGAAGTTATTATTGTTTTGTGCATATACTTTCAAGATTGACATATAATATTATTTTATATTAACCGGATGTAATTGTGTATGTTATGATTACAGTCTCGGTAATACGATGTAATTATTATATAAGCAAAGATCAAAGGCGCGTAGAATTATGTACATCATCGTGTTTCATCGTAGTTTATTTGAATCTGTATATAAATAATTAATAAAGCTTTAACATTAGATTAACATTTATTTTAACATAGAAATTACAGATATTTTTGATTATATATTATATTCGTAATGTATTTTAAATAATATCATTATTAAACGAATTTTAATACTACATTAGCGGTTTTAGCGTGCGAATCTTATCCCTGAGCTTCCTGAGTTTCTCCTGGAAACTCAGGAAACTCAGGAACACTCGCTTGAGGAACATGACACACGATACCTCATGATACCTCATGACATGAGGTAAATGCAATAGACCCGAAAAGTCAACGGCGTGTGTCAGGGGTAAATCACCTCAAACTCAAACTCAAAATATCTTTATTCAAGTAGGTAACCAAGTACACTTTTGAATCGTCAAGTTAAATTAATCGTAAATTTACATTTACTACCAGTTCGCAAGTCAAGGGCGTAGAGCGGGTAAGAAGAACTGGCAAGAAACTTTCCGCCACTCTTTTTAATCGCCAAGTATTGTCATACAAATTGTTTGAACTGGAGCAATTCAATCCCAAGGATTAGGATCATTTAAGTAGTCCTCAAATTTATAAAAAGCTTTGTTGATTAATTTTCGTTTAACGAGGGCTTTGAATTTATTTAGTGATAATTCTCTAATTTCGCTTGGGAGCTTGTTGTAAAAACGAATACAATTTCCATATAAGGAGTGGTTTATCTTTTGGAGCCTGGTTGGTCGTACACTCAAATTAGTTCTATTTCGCGTATTATACTGGTGAAAGTCACCATTTGTTTTAAAATCGTTTATATTTTTATTGGCCTAATTGCCTATTAGAAAAACAAATGATTACGAAACACACACAGAAATTGTACTTACTTACTATGGCGTATTAAGCATAGAACCAACTAAATTACTAAAAATGATTACACTTATTTTAAAAAGTAAAAACTGATCTGTCATCTGTATTAACGCTACAGAACGAATTTTGACAGATAAAACAGTTTATATTCTCAGGAATGTCTCCAATTCGTTTGATCTATATGGGAATGCTATAAATTTTAATCTAGAAACTTAGGAATTTTATTTGCCCCAGCCTTGTGACGTTTGAGAAGGGTTACCTTAATAACGGTGACATTCAGGTAAACACTGTCTCAGACAAATCGCAGAAATAAATAAGAAATTCAATCCGTTCTAAAAATGTATTAGAAAAATTAAAAAACACTAGGTTTATTTATTTGAAAGTTCGTTTAATATACTTTTTGTGTAGGACATTAGAAGGGAACTGAAATACAATGAACCTATGGCAAAAGCATTAAGCTTTTTAAAAGTAGGAGGGTCTATTCTTATTTATTTATTTTATGTTCACCACATGATATATACAAGAGCAGTGTTAGCCAAGTGGGTTCAGCGTGCGACTCTCATACCTGAGGTCGTAGGTTCGATCCCCGGCTGTGCACCTATGGACTTTCTTTGTATGTGCGCATTTAACATTTGCTCGAATATGTCTTAGACCCAAAAAGTCGACGGCGTCTGTCAGGCACTAGAGGCTGATCACCTACTTGCCTATTAGATTTAAAAATGATCATGAAATAGATTCAGAAATCAGAGGCCAAGTCTGTTATATTCGCGAAGAATTCGAATGAGAGGTGCCTGAACTCCTAGGTTACTTTTAGCTTTTTTAATGTGATACGATATATCCATAATAGAGCCACCGATGTGCAAGTGCCTTCAAATCTTGGTAACTTTTTATTGGCTGATGCTTATCTATTTATGTCTTTCTAGAACAGGGGAAACTAACTAACTAACTTAACTTAACTTAAGTTAACTTTTTACATTAAGTCATGGTGTGCTCAAACACATTCACACTGGCAGAAGCAAGTGCACTACCGGCGTTTTTAAAATCGTTAGGCTTTTTTAAGGACCTTGATGTTGAAGTTGATCTTACCTTTCATTTTCAGATCACACCCTGTGCCTGTCTGGCACCTGTATCTACACTGCTAGCGAGGTCATAAAAGGTCTCGATGAAACAATAAACCCGTGTGAAGACTTCTATGAGTTCGCATGTGGGGGCTGGATCAAGAACAACCCCATTCCAGAAGGAAAGTCGAATTGGGGGATATTCAGCCAGATTGAACTTCAGAACCAGCTGATTATAAAGACCGCTATGGGTATGTTAGTTGTGGTCTACCATTTTTTATTTATTTACAGCCTGAATTTAAAAAAAAAATATTATTTAAAGTTGTAAAATAAAACTTTATATTAAGAATAACTTTATACAGTTAGCACTTGGTATAAATTAATTTTGAATTTTATCTAAATGCGTTTTCGATAAATCTATGAAGCTACGATAGCAAGTGGGGAATGTAAGCTTTGCTTGAACGTGAGATATCACCAAGTTGAACCCATATGTTAGAATTAGACTCGCAATAAAATATAACGTGTACCTATTTATGGTATCACTGACGCCATCTATCGGCGTATAGGGGAAGGTGGGGACCCTTCGTACGGTTTTCACATTTTATTTTTTAATTTTTTAATTTTTCCATGAATCAATCACCTGATAGCTTAAATTTATAGTCTAACTATCTGAGATTCAAATAAAAAAATGACAAATGATTTCATCCGATGTTTCAACCATAATTATGATTTAAACTAAATCTGGAAAACGTACGAATCTGCCCCATCAACGGGGCACCTTCGTACAGTGTTTGGGGTACCTTCTTACGCTGTGGGGTAGTTCAAAATTCATTTATTAGCAATGAAATTAAACACAAAAATAAAGATTTAATTTCTATTAAACAAAAATAAAATACTTTTTATTATTAAAACAAAATTTAATTAGTTAGGTATCTTAAATTTAGAATTACATTTTTTACTCTTTGGTGTGGATTACAACTTCTTATTTTCGGGTGTGGCAGTATAAATTCGTGGTTTTCCTGGCCGTCATCGTCATTTTGCTTGTTTTATTACTTCTTACAGAATGCGAATAGGGTCGAAATGCCTCTGGTGTCAAAACTGACTTCGAAGGAACTACTATTTGATGGATTGGTAAATTATTCACAGCATCTGGTTCACAAGCATCAAAATCAACCTTAGTCAAGATGCCTTAACAGTAGTGTAATATGTAGAAAGTCGAAAACTTAATTTGAATGAAAAAGACAGTTCGCGTCGACAAATTATTATACAAATTTAGTTGTACAATTCGTACAAATGTGCCCCATCTAGTGCTGTCCGAATGTACCCCACTAACTGAATAACAACAAAATATAACTTATTTTAATATTAATAGGAAAACGTCATAAATTAAGTATTGGAGACGTATCTTAAGTATATTTTGCTAGTTACTGATAGAATACTCTACACGAAAACTTATTTTATCTAGGGTAACAAGAGATAAAAACATAGATCAAAAAATTACTTACCGAGCGCGAAAACACGTCTATGCCTGTAACTTCACTCTCATCGGTGCGAATTTCACGAAACTTCGTTGATGTATAGTTGGTACCTCGACTCATGCACACATACAAAAGCAAGACTGTACTTTATTTCGTTCAAGTTTTATTTTGACTGTATGAATGTGCCCCGCGTACGAAGGGTAACGATCTTCCCCTATATCTTATTACTATAAAAGCGATTTGACAGTATGAAAAATAACACTTTATTTTCCATATTGATTATAATCCGTCTAAAACGTGATTTCAAAAAGTGATATGAAGTATAATAACTTGTAAATAATCATTAATTAATAAGAAAACTATAAATTCATAATTAAAAGTATCGTTTTTTATACGTCAGTCACTTGACAGTTGACACAAAACTGTCACAGATAAGTTTAAGCGACGATGATGTAGCATGTAAATAATAATATGTCTTCGCTTGTCTAATCCTAATATAGTATTGATTTTTAATTTCGAGACTGTTTTTGATCAAATATGATATTATTTGTATAAATGATAAGTAACACGCAAAAAACTTATAGTTTGTTTTCGTGTTTATATGCATGGTAGCGTCATAGGGACTGGTGGTGCGACGCCATCTTGCGTTATGGCGGGTACTTGTAATTATGAATTATATATTTTTATCAATTTGTGTTTATCAAATGGTTACACTATTTATAATTTACTTTTAAAATAGGGTTTTTTCAACTCGGAATATGATATACTACAAACAAGTTTCCTTTGAATTTTCATGGTCCCCATTCCTTATCGACGTAATTACGCTATCGCTAAATTAATGTGTATGAAACTGACAGCTCACCCATGTCACGTGACCATTTTCATACATTTTTTTTGTCTGTTTATGACCTTGTATTCTCGGAAGCGATTTGAACGGAAATTTTCTGAAACTTGTTTTGTTCAGATTTTCGTAATCAGATTAGTGTTTTCTCGCAAATTCGAACGCCACACGACAGTTGGTTTTGTTAGGACAATATATTTGTATCTTTTGGGAGTATTAACACGAGTTGAACTTGATAATGAAAAACAAATTGCAAACGTCACTTATTTCATGACGGCGGTAATTTATGTTTAAATATGATTTAGTACAGCACTGCTAATTTGAAACTATAATAGCAGCACTTGCTGTATTATGCACGTGAGTAGAAATCTCGAGTAGGTACTTTATACAGAACACAATTATAATAATGTATTAAATTTTTTACAATAATAATTTTAAATCACAACTTTTTTGGATGAATTTTAAAACGTGGTTTCACCTGATGGTAAGTAATACCGCCGCCCATGGACACTCAATGCCAGAGAGCTCGCGAGTACGTTGCCGGTTTTGTTTTTTTTTTAAGTTCCTGATCTGTGGTGTAGCCTTTCAGGCACCAAGGTTAAACCCCTTAGTGTTTTTTTGTGTATTTTGTACATTTACCTTATTTATAATGTTAATGAATTTGTACTAATTATAAATATTATTATATTTGGAAAGTAAAGGATATTTTATACACGATTTTAAGTGTACAGTTACTCAGGTCTACTGTTACAGAGACCAGTCTCTCACATACACTTCCTAATGTTATCATCTAAGTTTAATCATATTAACCATGTATGTATATATGAGAGAAGAAATAAAGATTATTATTATTATTATTATTGAATAATCCCTGTGGTTACGAGAGCTTATAAAGTACAAACCAATTACAGTATAAATGTATTGCAGGGAAAGTGGATACCAGTGACGGCGGTGCCGAAGCCAAAGCTCGGGTTTACTACGACGCCTGTGTTGATACAAATGAGACGATTGAGAAACTTGGTGAAAAACCGCTGATTGGTATAATAAAGAGACTGGGAGGCTGGCATATTCTACCCAACACACTTGTGAAAACACAGAAATGGGACCTGCAGAAACTCCTTCAGGATGTTCAGAATAAGTAAGTCTAATTTAGTACCATTATTAAATTTTTTTCAACGTTTATTACTAACAAAGCACACCCACAGAAACACACAAAATAACAATAATCAAAGAAGAAAAAAAATGAGAGATAACATTTTTTTTCTTTCTTTCTTCTAGGATAGAATAAAGGTAATGCGTGTGTGCTGAATTAAAAAAAAAGAGAATATGAAGAAGTTCACACCAGCATTATCATCATATATAATGTGTCTTTTTTTTGTTCGATCTACTCTGCTATAGTGCCTTTTTTCCATCCGTTACATTTTCTTGTGTGTACAATCATGCGCGTCTCGCGAGGTTCACCTACAATATTCAATATTGGTGTTAATTTCAATTATATCATCACAACTAACTTTATCGTTGGATTTGGTAAATTTAAGAATTTTTTAATTTGCCCTATGAGTTTTCACCCTTCTGCAACTTATGACCACTCTCTGTGTTGTTGTTCATCAGAAATACATTAATAAAACAATTTTTAGACAGGACTTGTTTTTAAATGGATACATCATTTTCTTCGTAAAAACTGGTGTCTGTTATCTCATTGTTATTAATTAATTGAATTTCAGATACAATTTGGGAGGTCTATTCAACTGGGCAGTGACGGAAGATGATAGAAATTCAACCAAACATGTGATTGTGGTAGGAAACTTTAATTAAAACAGACTATTATAAATTTACGAAACAATAAAACAGTTCCAAAAAACGCGATCTCGTCCTCGGACGAATCACCTGGCGTAGGGCTGAGTCTCAACAGATCACAGCACGACGCTGCTCTACCGAGCACAACACCCCGCCAGTGTATATGTATCAATTCAAAATTCCATCAACATCACCTTGATGGCTGTAAGTCTACCACAGTCTGTTTCACAAGACACTTTCTTTTGCGAACTAGCAAACCGTGGAATCGACTCCCGGTGGAGGTTTGCCCTGAGAGATACGAACACCAACTATTCAATGTTAGTTTACTCCTCCCTCAAAGGCCGGCAACGCACCCACTAAAAATCTATGGCTGTCAATGACTGCCCTTTTTGGCCGTCCCATAGACTCGTTTGTACCCCTATTATAATTTAAAAAATGGATTTTCCGTAGCGATTGCTAAATAGTTTTAATAGAACGGGGAGCATATTGCCACAAGCCGGCTGATGACAGGGGCCTTGAACAACCAGTTTACGACAGTTTTCTTCAAGTATATATTTATGTGATAATGACCGTACTTGGCAGGTCGTATACACTATACATCATAATATCTTAATATATATAAATTACGCGTCACGTTGTTTGTCCGCTATGGACTCCTAAACTACTTAACCAATTTCAATCAAATTTGCACACCGTATGCTGTTTGATCTAACTTAAAAGATGGGATAGCTTACATCTTAATTTATACCCGCAATATTATTTAAATGCAAATTATTTGTTTATTATTTGACAGTCACAATTCCAACAGATGGCGCTGTGTTGAAAGTACGCTTCACATAAGCTACAATTTAATGGCATAACCACTAAAAAAGCATGGTGGTCCCCATGACTGGTGTTCTACCGCTTCCCTTAAATAGTTTACTACTATGTAATATAACAGAAACCTTAGGCACAGCAACGCTTGGCCGAGTCTGCTAGTATTATTTAAAATTTGTATAATTGTATTACACGAACTCCATTCGAACGACATTAGTTCCGTGTAGATCCAAGTACTCCTTAAACTTGCTGAAGTCCTCCAAAAAAAACATTTTGTTCTCATAGCTGTATATACGAGTATATAGCTATTTTAAAATAATAGTAATAAATTTTTGAATGGATGACTTCTGTAGTTATAGTTGGTAAGTCCAATGAATTATTCCGACAATTAAAAACTCAGCGGCGCTACAACATTTTTAGGTCTGGGCCTCAGATTCCTTTATCCGTCATGATCATTAGCAATCTAATGGTCAAGTAGGTCAGCCTTTAGGTCTAAGGCATGTTTTCCTCACGATGTTGACCTTCAACATTCGAGCCAATGTTAAATGTGCACATCGAAAGAAAGTCTATTGGTGCCAGGGATCGAACCTACGACCTTAGGGATGAGAGTCCCACGCTGAAGCTACTAGGCCAACACTGCTCTTCAACAGTTAACATTTGCAAAAAGTTTTTACTGTATTGTCATTTCCAGCTTGATCAAGGCGGCCTTAATCTTCCTACACGCGACAATTACCTCAACAAAACTGCGCATAAAAAGGTGTTAGACGCATACTTAGACTACATGACTCGAATAACCGTACTCCTCGGCGCCAACAAGACAGATGCCCGTGCGCAGATGAGCAAAGTTATTCAGTTTGAGACCGAATTAGCTAATATAACTACTCCATCTGAGGATAGAAGAGATGAAGAAGGATTATACAATCCATATACCATCAGACAGTGGCAGAAGGAGGCGCCATTTTTAAATTGGAGTATGTTCTTTAATGACGCGTTTAAGTTGGTTAATAGGACGGTAAGTTTTCGCTTGCGTATGAGATAACATTTATTATTAAATTACCAATATTTTGCAGTTGCAATTCATTATTACAAGATATTTTATCTAATATTGCTTTTTCAGATCTATGACGACGAGAGAATTGTGGTGTATGCTCCCGAGTACTTTAGGAATTTAACCAGAGTTCTTAGAAAATTTAGTAAATCCGAAGAGGACCAAAGGTATGTTCCTGTTTTATCCGTATCTATCTATAAAATATATGTGTGTGTAAATTTCAAAAACATAGAAATTAAGATAAATTATCTGTATCTAGTCTTTATGAAGCGTAGCATAGCACTGTATATTTTACTAATGTATCATAATTCCGGTTTAGCCTACTCCTTAGAATTTCGTGTGATTCTCAACTTTGAGTTTAAATCCTCGTTATGCACGAATAGATTATAGAGGACCCATGGCTAAGGTCTATAAAGATAAACAATAAAACAGCCACATACATGTGTCTTCCTAAGGGCCAATTGTAATATACGAGACGTAATACATATTAATTTCAGAACTTTAACGAGTTATATGATGTGGCAAGTGTCGCGGTCCCTATCAAGCTACTTATCGAAGCCCTTTCGTGACGCATCCAAGATATTGAGGAAGGCTTTACTTGGCTCTGAAGGCACTGAGGAATCCTGGCGATACTGTGTTACGGATACCAATAATGCTATAGGTACAATGAATACCGCGTAATTTTTATATACTTATTTTGACACCTCATCAAAATTGTAATGGCGGGCATAATCTATTTTTTAGAATTAACAACTGAACAATTGCTTAAGTTTTATTATTATATTGACAATAGAAGGTTACAATTATGAGGTACAATTTAATTGCACTAAGAAAGCAATCTGAATATAATAAACTGAATGAATTTCTGTTCTACTAATTGAATTAACCGGCATTCTACATTGCGTCAGTGAAGTGAATGAAGTTAAAGTTAAAAGTGACAGATGTCAAATGTCATCTATCAAATTTGCCCTACTGTAATTTGAATAATAAGTACTACAGATAATCTGTTCAACTAACAAATTATAATGTTATGAAATTAGCTCGAATGTAGTTACATCTAGTATCCGGTTTCACGACAAAAATTTTAAGTGTTGAACTGTTTTAATTAGATTCTTTAAAATTGCAGGGTTTGCTGTAGGTGCAATGTTCGTTCGCGAAGTATTTCACGTGGCAGCCAAGGTGGAGGGTGAAATTATGATAGACAACATTCGAGCTGCATTTAAGAAAAATCTTAAGAAATTGGATTGGATGGACTCGGAAACTAGGGATGCTGCTCAGAGTAAAGCCGACGCTATTACGGATATGATAGGTGAGCATGTATTTTTTTAATTATTATTGCAGCGTTTTTGTCGAAGAAAAGGGGGAGAGTGATTGAGACTGATTGAGAGAGAGTGAGAAAGGGTGAACGTAGCAATATACGAAATTCTATTTTTTAAATTAAAATTTCGCAAAGAGAATTTATGAAATATTAGTATTTTATATTTATGTATTTTTTAATATTTTATTCGTCATTTGAGATTTCAATAAATTATTTTGCATAAAATATCTATATATATAAAAGAAAGTCGTGTTTGTTACAACACTTATAACTCGAGAACGGCTGGACCGATTGCCATGGTTTTTGATTTGTTGGATTTGTTTCCGTCCCGAATAGCAGAATAAGCAATAAAATATCGGATAAGTTATTGAATAACAATAAATTAATTAATTAATTTTACGAATGCAAAAACCATATGGTGCCATCTGTTGACAAAACTACGCATCATTTTACGTCGAATTCGTGTCAGTTCAAGAAATTCCGATCTTGAGGTGAATGAGGAGATGCATAACCATGCTTTGATCCTGATCAAAAGATGTTGGATATCAGAAAGTGCTTAAAATGCAGTATCGCCATATTGACGCTAGAGAGAAGATGCCTAATGTGTAAAACTGCCATTCTTCTTCCGCAATGGCAAGCAATAAAACATTTCTGTATTTGCAAAAAAGTTGTATTAATGTAATACTTAACATTAATGAAATCCTAAAATAAGTTAAAGTAACAACGATATTATAAGGTTGTAGGGCGGAACGAAGTTAGCCAGGTCAGCTAGTTATATATAAATATAGGTATACAAATACATGGAGTGATCATGTACTGGTACATGGTCATCTATTGGGGCTTTTACCTTAGTAATAATTAATTTACAAAGAAGTTTCACTTCTGACATGTGTACTTTGTACGCACTTTAAATACGGAAGATATTTCTTTGCAGGATTTCCTGACTACATACTTGATAAGGGTGAACTAGATAAGCAATATGAAGACCTAGTCGTAAAACCGAACGAATATTTTGAGAATAACATTGCATTTAATACATACTCACTCAAACATGACCTACAGAAACTTGATCTGCCAGTAAATAAGACTTATTGGGGTAAGTTCTTCTCTTTCTCGTCTCTCACTCTTGTAGTTCTATACGGAAAGAGAATCGGCGTGGTAGTTATGAACTAATACGATACTTACAAAATATACCTTTTTTCATATTTATTTCATATCGAGATGATTACCGTAATAGTGTTGTCAACATAACTAAATTATTATTTTTTTACTTTGTACCTAAGCTTGATTTTCTTTGAAGTGAAACTTCAAATGCGACTTCCGACAAGGTTGCTTTAAAGTTTAAACGTTTAACGCGCCTGGAGAGTAGACCAGGGTAGAAGCCTTTAAAAATAATAAAAAAATAATAGAAGTATGAAACGAAACCCATTAGGAAAGGAGGTGAATATTATAAAAATTAAAGGAAAAATAATTCACGGGCGATCTGAGGTCGGGAAGGGGAAGGGGGTGTGGGTAAAAACGGTTTATCTCGATTACCGGCACAACTAAAAGTCCTATGGAAAAAAGTCAAATGGCAAAGTTGTCAATACGCTAATATTACGAATTTTAGAGGGTAAAAATTAAATAATTGCACACCCTCATACTCAATAGATTTCTTTGAAAAATTTGTGCGCGGCTTCGGCAAGATAAGATCTAATGTTTCGTCTTTCGTATTAAATTCTCTCTTCAATGGTTTTGGCTCTAATCATTAGACAATATATATGTTTACTGTTTTCTATTTTTTAATTTCTTGTAGGCATGACTCCATCCACAGTAAACGCATATTACACTCCTACGAAGAATCAAATAGTGTTTCCAGCGGGCATCTTGCAAGCACCGTTTTATGATGAAAATAATCCTAAGTGCGTCAACTATGGCGCTATGGGCGTGGTCATGGGACATGAACTGACACATGCCTTTGATGACCAGGGACGGGAATATGACAGGTTGGCCTAACTTCGAATTTTGACTATAACCGCTTTATTACACTATAAGAATTTAACAGTTACCATACATATAATTGTAATTAAAAAAAAAAATACTAAATTTGTTATTGAAGAGCTGGGAACCCTGATAGGTATTTTTACTTAAAAGGGTTGCTAAATCTTACATTGTGCATTGTTTGAATTAATAAACACATTTTTATTTTTATACAGAAATTTCGTAAGATACATTCAAATAAAATTAAATGCAAAGAACGTGGCATTAGTTTAATTCGTTAACTCAATAACTAACACGCAGCTTACAGAATTGCGCCATCGCAACCAAAGCTTTCACTTGCACAAATGCTATGTATCTATATAAAAAATTGTACCAGCGCTGCGCAACGTCATTCTTTATAACCAAAAACGTGAATCTCTCTATTACAGAAAAATTAGTACATTAATTCTTCTATAACGAAATCTCTCTATAACGAATTAAAATTTTCGGTGCTTGAAATTCGTTATAAAGAGTTTACATTGTATTTCTTTTTATTTGAAAAAAAAGACAATGGCAGAAGCCATTCCAAACCTAAAGCAAAAAAAAAAAGGTGCGTGTACTTATGTATGCGCGTAAGAAGTTATACTTCTTTGGTTTTCTTTATTTTTTTTAAATATTAAATAATTAATAATAAATATTTAACGTTAATAATTTAATATTTAGTATATTATTCAATTATTAATTAATAATAATAATTATTAATATTAATTAATAATTATTAATATTAATTAATAATAATAAATATTAATAATTATGATTATTTATTATTTTATTATATTATTCATTCAATTTAATAACTACGTATGTTTCATAACCTTTTAACTAAGTAACAATAGGTCTTTGTGAAAAAGCATTGCTAAATTTCTTTGAAAAAATAATTAAAACTCCTTTATTTGTTTAAAAGGTACTACAAATGTCATAAAATAAAAAATAAAATAAAAAATAAAATATGTTTATTATGGAACATAAGATACATGTATCACTTATTCCACGTCATTAAATTTGAAGGCATCCCTACTCATCGGCAAAGAAGACAGAGGGTGTAGGCCGAGAGAAAAAGCCGGCGTAAAAAACTCTCGGTACTCTTTTAAAACAGCAAATCATCAAACAACACTTATTTAAAACAAATATCGCAAATTGATTAGAAGTAGCCTGTCTAGCACTAGTCCCAGGCCCTTTTATCAACTAGATAATCGTTGACTTTATAGTAAGCCTTTTTACACAGCTTTTCTTTAATACATTTTTTAAATTTATTGAAAGGCAGTGATAAAAGAGCCTCTGGGATTTTATTAAAGAAGAGTATCCCTTTCCCCAAAAAAGAATTACTAACTTTAGATAGTCTAGTACGGGGAAATTGCAGCCTGCGTTTGTTCCGTGTATTAACATTGTGCGTATGTTCTATTCTAGTAAACTTATCACTATTTTTGTATACATACATAATATTTTCATAAATATATTGCGAGGGAAAGGTAAGTATATTAATTTCCTTGAATTTATCTCTAAGAGATTCCCTACATTTTAAATTATAGATTGCACGAATAGCCCTCTTCTGCAGGATGAAAATAGTTTCGACATCAGCAGCATGACCCCATAATAATAAGCCATAAGTCATTAAGCTATGAAAGTAACTAAAATAAACAAGTCTAGCTGTATCGACATCAGTTAGTGAGCGAATTTTTTTAACCGCGTAGGCTGCAGAACTAAGTCTCTTCGCCAATCCGTTAATATGAGGGGACCACTGAAGTTTTGAATCCATGGTGATTCCGAGAAATACAGTTGTATCATCCAGATTCAATTCCTCACCGTTTATAATTGGTCTAGTATCCATAACCCTTGCATTTTTTGCACAAAATTTAATGCATTTTGTCTTTTTTGCATTAAGTAGAAGGTTATTCATACTAAACCAATGGACAATCGAAGACAGAGCATTGTTCACATCGTCAAAATTTGTTATTTGTCGTTTGATTTTAAAAATCAAGGACGTGTCATCAGCAAACAAAACTATCTGATGTTTTCTCTCTACCATGAAAGGTAGATCATTTATATAAACAAGAAAGAGGAAAGGGCCAAGAATTGAGCCCTGTGGTACCCCCATATCTACTGCCGACCCAGAGGACCTCTTACCATTCACTTCAACCTTCTGAGTTCTTCCGTGTAAATAGGAAGTCAGAAGATTCAGTGCGGTATTCTTGATGCCATAGTGGCGGAGTTTCCCGATTAAGGTCTCGTGTTGGACACAATCAAATGCTTTGGATAAGTCGCAGAAAACACCTAAAGCGTCATGCGACTCCTCCCAAGCCTTAACTATATATCTATATAACTCAACACCGGCATCGGCTGTCGAGCGACCCTTGGTAAAACCGAACTGATTATTATGCAATAATTTGTTTACGTTAAAATGACTTACCAGTTGATTTAATATAATTTTTTCAAATATTTTACTACAAGTAGGTAGTACGGAAATTGGTCTAAAGTTACTGGGGTCGGACATACTACCTGCTTTAAATAAAGGAATAACTTTACTATGTTTCATTAGATCGGGAAACTCGCCACTTTTAATACAATTGTTGAAAATTATAGCTAGATGGGGAGCAATTACATCAATTATGCTACTAATTATTTTTACAGAAATACCCCAAAGATCGGTAGTGTTCTTAATATCTATGGTTCTAAATATCCTCACTATATCGTCGGCACCAATGGGTCGGAATGAAAAACTGACCTTGCACTCGTTTACATTATCTTTGAGCAGCGATTCGGCGAGGGCGGGAGATGATTGAAGAGACTTAGTAGTCGAAACTGGAATGTCAGAAAAGTACTTATCAAAAACAATCGCTATCTCTTCGTTAGATTTGATTATAGTGTTATCGACACATAGTTCGATGTCTTGATTGCGATCCCTGACTCTTCCAGTTTCACTATCAATTATCTTCCAAGTCATTTTAGTTTTATTGGTACTATTTTTAATCTTGTTTTTGATATTTAAGGACTTGGCCGCGTAACAAACTTTCTTAAATAATTTCGAATAATTTCGAACATAAAGAATAAATTCTTCATTATGATTGTATGACTTTTCAGCGTAAAGGTCATACAACCGTTGTCTACTTTTATAAATTCCCGCTGTCGCCCAATCACTAAACGATTTACACTGCGAATGAGAGACTTTCTTTGGGGTAAAGATGGTGTTGAACTCTTTATTAATACAATCACTTAGATTGTTGTATTGTGTATCAACGGTAGTACCTACCGGTAATAAAGGTAGGCGTTTACCTATATTATGTCTAAATCTCACCATTCGCTTTTTATTCACTGGAACAAACACACTGCTCTTATTTACTTGTTTCACCACTTTACATTTTAGCGCCACTAACTGTCCACAATGATCTGAGCTAAGATCAGTTGTAATTGAGGTTTGTATTGCCTCTGCATCTGTAAATACATTATCTATACATCGACGTAGGAAAGCATATTTGCTGTAAGTAGACAAAATACCTAAAGTGACTTTTTCCTGCCATTAGAATCAGAAAAAAAAGCCGCATCGAATGACCTGGGTCCTGTGTCTCTACGATGAAAAAAAAATTACATACGCCGTTGAAAACGCCCGTACTTATATTATTTTTAGCAAGATTAAATGCTGTATGTAGACCAAAATCTAGTAATTTCAGACATTTTGCACTTACAGCAAAAGAAAATCTGCATTTTTTTCTTTACAAATACTTACTTCTTCCCATTTAAAAACTTAACGCTACTTACAGCATTTCAGCGGCGTGTGATTTTTACATTCGTTTACTTACAGCAAGTTTAGGGAACCTACAGTTTTGGTTTTTTTTTTACCATTTACGACATTTTATTTCAATCAAACATTACATTACCAAATGACCCACTGCATTTCTAGATCTAATCATAATTATAAACTAATCTTACATCTTGAATTGCAATTAAAAGTACCCAAATACATAAATTTCCTGCATACAGCATATTTACCGCCTGTAAATTGATAATATTTCCGAGCGTACATTTTTCTTCCTTAGTTACAGCGTTTTAAAGGTTTGTGATTTAAAAAACTGTTTGCTGTAACTAGCCAAACACGTACTTATAGTAACTTTGGATAAAAAGTTTACATTGCAAATGGTGACTGGCAGTTAAATAAATATATGTTTCAAAAATGGTAGCAATATCATGGATAGGTCAGACACTATTAATTTTTTTCCGAAATTAATAAAGTTTTTTGGCTCTGGTGAACAATTGCAATATGTCTACTTACAGCAAATGTGCTTTCCTACGTCGACATGTAGCAGTGGAGCTTGTAATTCTAGTGGGCTCAAGAAACAAGTTAACAAGATTGTAAGATTTTAATAACAGATTGAATTTTTTACTAATGGAGGTATTTTCTAATAAATTTATATTGAAGTCACCACATACAATAATATACTTATTGTTCTTAAAACTAACTTTACACAAAATTTCCTCCAACTTTTCTTCAAAAAAATCGTAAGATGCACTTGGTGGTCTGTAAACACTTAAAATAATGCAATTCTCAATCTCTATACAGGCTACTTCCAAAGAGTGTTCTACAGACAGACACACGATGTCATTACGCTCTTTATACTTTAAATTTTTATTAACAATAATCAAAGAGCCCCCATGAATCGCCGACAATCTGCAAAACGAACTTGCAACTTGGTGCTGATCAAAGTTAAAGATGATTTGGCATTCTCTAAGCCAATGTTCGGTAATGCATAGGACATCAATTTTACTTGATTTTAAAAACAACTCCAATTCTAATTCTTTGCCCAACATACCTTGCATGTTTTGATGCATCAAGTTTAAACAGTTGTTGTTAGTAATATAACATGTTTGTGTTGAGCTGAGTTGTAATAAATTATTGCTAGAGTTTGCCTCTATTGTCACACTATCTAATTTAAATTATTTATACTTAATGAAGTGCTACTGCAAGTATCACTACATTCACTTAAGCTAAGCTGCTCAATAGAAGCAGTTGTCTGAAAAGCTAGCTGCTCAATAGAAGCAGTTGTCTGAAAAGCTAAATGTTTAGCTTTAGTTGTAAATAAAAAGTAAGATAGCATAGTAGCTATCTGTTGTAAATAATAATTAGGTAGGCGGAACCTATCCTTTGTCAATACAATACATTACATTATGGTCATTCAAAATTCTTGGCATAGCTGCTAACTTCACGCATATTCTATTTCTTTTTACTTGTAGGTTGTCTTATTCCCATCTCGCTCGCGAACGCTCGGCGCCCGGCTGGTTTAAAAAGAATTCGTTAGTGGGCAACTTCATTCTGTTAATTTTGTGTCACGGTGCGCGCGCATCGTAAAATTTCACTCTCATCAATTTTTCATAACGTGCCTAAAGAAATATAACTTCAAAAACCTTTTTATTCAACTTTGTTTAGGTTTGGAAACCTCAACCAGTGGTGGAACAACAAAACAATCGCGCAGTTTAAAAATCGCGCCACCTGCATACAGAGGCAGTATTCTACTTATCATGCTGAAGGACAGCATCTTAACGGGAAACAAACTTTGGGTATAATATTTATTTATTTTAGTAAAGCACATGGCTCTTTTTTAATAACAGAAATATAATAAATAACAGTAATTTGCTTCAAACATTAGTTTTTATTGTCTACAATTTAAAAAAAACGTGAAAAAAATACAAGTTACTCTTGTCTTTGGTTTACACGAGAACCTACTACACATTTCTATAATCTTCTTAAGTCTCTCTGACCACGATTCCTGAAAAGCGAACGAATTGTCAAGTTATATAAAATCATATTTATAGATATAATTCCCAGACAAACTAATCCGATGTTATTTTTAGGTGAAAATATAGCAGACAACGGCGGATTAAAGGCGTCCTATCACGCATACTTGGAATACAGCAAGAGAGATGCGAGCCAGAATTATACTCTACCCGGCCTCAAATATACCCATAGACAACTTTTTTTCATATCATTTGCACAGGTAAGATGTGTGATGAATCAGCCCACAGACACATTATGATATCACGAATGGGCTGATTTGACTGTCGTCTTTGTGCCGAGAAAGCCGTGGCATGAACGGGTGATCACGTTGCGGGACGTGGTCACAGCTATGCTGTTGCCGTGTCCTGCCTCGAGATTGCTAGTGGTGGGATTAAGTCGGTCATTACAGCGTGGTGCTTGCTAAAAATGTTTATGCTAATTTAATATGTACTTAATAATTATTATAATAATACTAGGTGACCCGGAAAACGTTGTTTTGCCATGTGTATAATTTTTTTAGTTCAATAAAAATAACTATCTACTATAATAAAAAATAGGGGTTGTATGTATTTTTGTGTGCTGTATCATAAAAAAATAAAAATATGTTTTTTGTTTTTTAGATTTTTTTTATTAAATATTCATATTATATTTAAGACACAAGGGAAGTCTACTCCACTTAGGGGTTTGAAAGATAGATAGTAGCCGATTCTCAGACAAACAATTCATAAAAATCGGCCTAGCTGTTTCGGAGGAGTATGGGAACGAACATTGGGACACGAGAATTTTATATATATAGAGATTGTTATTTTCTTAATTGTGTTTCAGTTAGATGTTTACAGTTCAATATTATTATATATATTTCAGGTTTGGTGCTCTGCAATGACAAAGGAGTCTACAAAAATGCAAATTGAAAAAGATGATCATACAGTAGCAAAATATCGAGTTATTGGACCAATATCAAATCTTCCAGAGTTTTCCAAAGAATTCAACTGTCCTTTGGGATCACCCATGAACCCTAAGTATAAGTGTGAAGTATGGTAAGAAAAATTAGTGGTCTAATCTAAGAAATAACTTCACACAGTCAGAACAATTTACAATATTTACAGTATAGGTGTTAATTTCGTTACGATCCATCAAACTTCCGCACATACAGTCATAGACTATGACGTCAGTGACGTTTATGAAATTTGACAGCTGACAATGACAAACTTAGTAAAGAAATGTTCTTTTTTTTAACAGATATGTCACAATTAGTTAAGTCTGTGTGAAAAGGGAGCCGTGCGACTTCTATTTCCGACACTTCCTATTTGGTGCGCGTTCATTTCTTCACAAAAAATATATACTTTAAATTTTATCATATTTAGTATTAAAACTGTGTTGAGAACATAACAAAAGAGGTATTTTAACTGCTGCTACCTCAAATTCCACAACAGTTCTCTTTCCACACAACCAGTTTGCTAATTATTGTCACAATTTGGTCAGCAGATAAGGTTAGCGTTTGATGATAGTGTTAGGATATTTAAATGTACGCCCATTTAAATTAAATCGTAATCGTAATACATAATTAAAACAGCTTCCATGTGATAAGGTTCAATTTTGACCAAATAGGGGCTTTCATATTCATAATATTTATTTAATAGCTTTAAGAATTTTAATATAAGCTAGTTAATAGTTTTAAACATAATCATTGTTTTTACAAATAATTGCTTTGTATGTTGTTTGGTGACAGTGTGCTTACAAATTAGGGTAAGATTTAGGCTATGTTCAGATGGCAAAGATTTGACGCGCGTTTTCAAATCGCGCGACTAGACATTGTGGTATTTTCATACAACTGTTCACATGAGCGCGCGTTAGCGAGCGTCAGCGAGCGTTAACGCGGCGCTCAGAGAAAAAGTCTCTCTTGGATGAACCCAATGTGTACTTTTTCTATATTTTTCTTTATAATATAACCACAAAATAATAGCCTCTTCCACGTCCATTTTCTACGTTCTACCGAACTAGACAGACGAGTACTCTCGCAACGCACAGCGCTCATCATTTGAACTCTCTTCAAATTTGATCGCGCGTTGACGCGCGTTACATGTAAACATAGCCTTAATAAAAGGGTGAGATTCAGAAACGAGACAGCGTGAACTAGGACCCCTGTATGTCAATATGTCATTTTTGACGTAAATGAGTGGTTAACATGACTTGAGTATGAAAAAACGTGTTAAATTTTGACAAACGGAAGCCATAGTACACGTTTGTCTCGATTTTGAATCGTATCCTTATCGACTAGCTGATATAATACTAAACATAATTAATATGAAAGCAAAGAACAAATATATACAGCGACTGATTTATTAAGCTATATAAACGGTACCTAAAATTGAACAACTATCAACATTTTGTGATTAAAAATATTTTATTTATAAATTTTTAACAAGTGCCAAAAATATTCAGAATTTGCAATATTTTATATGAAACGACGCTTTTGATGTATTACCAATGAATTTAATTGTATTATTGTTGTTATTAAGGGAATAAGTACTTATACATAAATTTTTAAGAAAACCCAATTATGGAAATAAAGGAATCGACGATTATAGCATTAACTGGCTTTAGGTCGTTGAATGTGGGTCATAGATAAGAATCAAGCTTTAATCTTGTTTCTATTAAACACATCACACCATTGATAAATTATTTCGAATACAAGATCTGATTGTATGATTTATTTTTCAGTGTGTACACAAATAAGTTAGGTTAGATTTAGAAATGCAGACAAATATGTAATTAATAGTCCAATATACCTCTAAAGATCGTTAGCAAACTAAGCTAATGATTTTATAATCAGATCATTTACTTAGTGATAAAACCTATACAAGTTGTTATTTTAAATTCTGTTAAGTATTGGCTTTAAAACACAAACTAAACAAAGATGGCGTAGCACCATTCTTGTGACGTACCTTACGTACGTTATATGCTTGTAAACATGGGTCAAGTTTTGTAGGTATTAATTATCATTTTGTGATTTCTGTTAAATTACACAAGCACATTATCTTATATTTCGGAAAAACAGTGTCCGACGAAATTAAACTTCAAGAAAGTATTAGGCGGGGACATATTATTTACAAGCATGCTTTGTCAACGTCAATTCGACTAATCCTGACAGTTTAAAAGGAGTTTGGTTCCGTAACTTTAAAGCCATGTTTATACAGATAACTCTCAACAACACTTTATCTGTCAAGTAGCCTATCGATAAACAACATAACAGGTGTCGCTTGAATGTGATTGATTAAAGATGCTATAGACCAATTATAATCAAACTACGCTATCGATCGTCTTATTTTATAATAATATGTTACCATTCTAACTTAGTTTTAAGATTAGAAGAAATTATAAATATAGTAGATCTTGGGATAAAATTGCTCGACGAAACTAACGCTAAAAGATTCTTATTTGTATCGGAATGACGCTTCGTTACCTATTTTCAGTGTTTTTATTTTAAGCCTTGCATTTTCATGGTAGGATATTCACGTAGCTTCCACTATAACAGTAAATCTATTTAACATAACGCTATATAGAATTGTGTAAAATAAATGCCTTCCATTTAAAAGTAAAGTACTTAAACGTAATAAAAATAAATGCATAGACAATATCAGAATCTTCAAACTTTTTAATAGGTATCTAGTAGCTTTTTGTACATAATGAACATAGAGTACTTTTGTAGGATTTTGTATATCAATATTGACTTAGTGGTATAAACCTGAATGTAAGAAAATTTTGTCTAATCCAGTGTTTCCTAACGTGGGACCCACGCCCCACAGGAGGGCAATTCAAAAATGTATTAAAATTATTTGTACCTAATTAGAATTTCAGATTTTCATTATATATTTAGAAAATGTACAAGTATTTTGTATTTCGTTAACAATTTCCTAGTATTTTTTAAAAACAATCTTTATGTTTCTTAAGTAAACCATTCAATTATGTATTTAATATTAAAAATTATGTATGTGAAATAAGGTGGGGCATTGCAAAAATAGGTTGGGAAACACTGGTCTAATCTATCTTATAATTATTGTATAGAGTTAAACAAAATCAAAACTTATTTACTTACTTATTATAATACAAGATGTCCAAGTTATGGCGGCTATACACGCTTGTCGAGTCGAGTCTGACCTTTCAGCAAGAGGACAATATGTACAGACTCGGTAGCAGTTTATCTGCAGATACCATTAGCGCCTTGTCTTGCTTTCAGCTTTATTATAACACATGGACTAAAATAGTGCTGTGTTTTTACTATGGTTACCAGGTCTTACATGGAAATAAACATCGTAACACATAAGTTACTATTTTTGGTACAAGCTTTTTAAGCCGCTACACGGAGAGTTAGCGAGGCGAGACGAGGCGCACTCGTTCATAGCCTGTTTCGTTATAATATAATTATATTAGCTATAAGGTATTCAAATATTGTATACTCTGTGGATAACGTAAGAAATTCTGAAATAGAGGGTTGAACGCATGTTGAATGAGATTTTATTTATAATAACTTCAAGAATATAAAAAGTATTAAACATTATAAGTCTTAGTACTCTTTTGTTATCTACAGTGACAATACATGATGGTTAGGTTGGCTAAGACACCCAGGAGCTCGAGACAGAATCACTTTTCGACAGGCGTGACCTACCTAACGCGAAACGAATTTGTATGGGAATGAAATAGGCTCACGCTTTATCACGTGACAATTTTCATGCAAATTGTCGTGGCGTTATTGGGTCACGCCTGTTGAAATGTGAGTGTACAAATTTTGCCGCCCGAGACAAACATCTGTTTTCGCAGGTGCATTCCATACAAACTTACTCTTGCTAGCCTACCCCAGTTATAAGATGTTTTGTCTAGTAAACCAAACCTCATTCTTAGAATAAAATGCCTAACCGCCGTTTTTATCATATAAAGTTAATATTATATTTATTGTGATTAAAGATATTTTAAATTTTGTAATTATTAAAAATGTGTTAATGACGTAGAAGTCAAAATGATAAAGATTCCTAATTTTTGTTTACTATTATTTACGGTGCAATTCTGATAGAATCAACTTTATATTTGTTGATGTAAGATCCTAGTCATAGATTATATTTATACTTAGTTGTGTTGTTGTAAAATATAGCTTGTGTTGTTTAATGTGAATTAATATTATCAATTAAAATTTAAGTATGTGGAATCCCCATATGATTTATTGTAATCTCATGTAATATTATAAAACAGAGTTAATTTTTGTAACTAATTTTTGTGTCATTTAATAAACTTTATGATCTGGTTGTATGAATTTTCTTAATATTTGTAACGTCCTAGGTTTACACGATCGAACATTATTTATTTGCCTATAAAATAAATAAAGCAGGTAATAGTCCTTTTAAAAAAATGATTACGATAAAACCCCGACATGATGAAGTAGCTGTTGTTGTGTAATATTGCAAAGTTTTAATACTAGCATGTGAAACTCTATTACAGGAGGTTACCTGTCAGTTTCTTTTACCAGATAGAGTAATGTTTCCTAAATGTTCTTTCAACGCAAAATATGAATGAATAATATTATAATATTTAATTAAAATACGTTTTAAGTAAAAAACTATGCTTTTCTGATATGCAAGGCTTATTTAATTTTAGTCAAGCCATATTAAAGCTGAAAAAAAGTGGCCGCTGATCGTATACCTGAATCATGGTATTATAAAGAAGAGAATGGAATAAATAATATATATGTTACAGTTAACACTAGTTTTTAGTTAAAACTCGTTTTCCCTAGTTAAAAATAGTTTTTACTAAATGCCTTTGTCAAAACTAGAAATAACAAGTGAAAACTAGAATTTACCACTGATATAATTCATTTTCTGATAAATCTAGTTGTCACTCCGAGCTTTAGTTACAACTAACACTAGAGAAACTAATTTGAATTTTGGGATTGAAAACAAGATAAAGTTTTAAAAATATTTATTAAAAAGATCTAGGGTATAGAAACATAGTACCGTACCTAGTAAAAAAACTTACACTAAAGGAACATTTTAGGGAACATCAGCATAAAGTAGTTGCCAAGGTGACAACATTAATTAAAAGTAAATAAAATAATCAAACAAATCAACAGAATACAACCATAAAATTTAAAAAAGGAACATTATAATAATATTTTTAAGGGATATTGGTAAACATACAATAAAAAAATAATCAAACAACCTTAAAATTAAAAAAGATGACGATCTACTTGTTATTGCAAGACAAACTATCGTGGCATTTTGAATTACAAAGGTAGCCATTTTTCTTGCAGAGACACCTTTTTGACATACATCCTTTCTTACATACGCAGCGCATAAATCCCTGGCCTGTTCCTATGAATGCTTCCTTAGCAACAGTTCTCAAAGGTAAATTTGTATTAGGAACGTCTTCTTCATGCAAAAATGCCTTGGTCGGAACAGTTTTAACTGACTAACTTCGAAAAAACGCGTTTTGTCTAGTAATAACTAGTTTTAACTGATATTCAATTGTGAGCATTAGTTAATTCTAGTTTTAACAAAGGCGTTTAGTAAAAACGCGTTCTAACTAGGAATAACGCGTTCTATCTAAAAACCGGTTTTAACTGTAATATATATAAGCACCATGAATTCGTTTTAGTCGAAATTTGACAATTTAGGTTTATATTATTGAAAAGCTGGAAACGGACTACAACCCAACAATTAATATCGATTACAAACATATTTGACATCGTCTCAAACAGTTTTCTCACAAAATCATGTTAGAAAATAATTTGAATTTGTGAGACCACTAACCAGTAACCAGCCCAAGAAATTTGTAAGCCAAAACACCCCAGCAAAGTTTTTTGTATATAATTCTGTAAACAGTAACTCGTAAAGGTGGGTACTGACCAACGTTACGAGGTGTAATGTAACATTGGCAATTAATTAACATCGCATTAACAAAAAAATGTCAACTCAATCTACTCAAGAAATAATAATTGTAGTACAAAAATAATTAACAAAAGCGTGTTATGATTTTATTATTGCTTATCGTCGCTTAGCTAACAATACCGCACAAGTCATATTTTAGCCAAATGACGTTTTTTACACCATTCGATAGATTACTTTCCCGCGCGTCTAATGAGCTCTCGCTAGAGGTAATATCGTCCAATAAGAGCGCGTTATTCAAAAACTAGTAACACAACACAACTCATTGGCTGCGCTAACACCGCGCAAGTCATCATAACGCCATAGTAATTTGGCCGTGCCACGTCGCACCTTATAAGATCGTTTGTCGTTTTTAAAAAAGCGGATTTTTTGTAACGGACTGGCCCCACTGATGTAGTTTAAAGGTAGGGTAACTTAAATAAAACATAGTATTCATATTTTATCTATTAAAATACGTCATACGATTGCAATTAAAAACATGAATACTTAAGCGGTGTTGGAATGAACAGTTTCGTTGAGTTAGGCGGTTTTCTCTTTGCTTGGTTTCGATGTCTGAATGACTTACGCTGTACTTCTGTGTTGAGTTTCTGACTGCTGCGGTATTCATCGATATAATTAGCGATTTTTACGCAGTTTTTTTAATGATTACTATATCGTAATTATATTATATTTTACTTCAGAGCACGAAAATGGACAAAATGGTCGATAATGATACCACGCCTGATGACTTTTCAAGAGTTGACGCTCAATGTAAAGTCACGTAACTTACAAAAGAGTCATAGAGAAAAAATGTTATTAAATACATTGGGTATTAAAGAATGGTTTGTCCGATACTGGTTGATAACGACAGATTGTGCTATGCCACCGCCTTCTGAGATTTCTCGGAATGTAGATTGCTCCAAAAAGAACTCTGATGGTCACGAGCGTCTACAGCAATTTTTAGATAGCCTGCCGAAGATGCCATCGTCTACTGTCGAGCAAACTCATCCAGACAATACCTAGAACCAGTATTTCATACCATGGCACAATTATACAAAGAATACGTCAGTAAATGCGAATCAGATTCCTTAAAATGTCTTAGTCGTAGGGTTTTTGACAATGTATTCTTAAAACAGAATCTTAGTCTGTTTCATCCCAAAAAAGATCAATGCGATGTATGCTGTGGGCATAAAGTTGGAAATATAAACGATACTGAAATTGCAATACATCGCGATAGGAAAGACAAAGCTAGAAAAGAAGACACTGACAAAAAATTGGCAATAGAAGGAAAAACGTGTCATGTATTTACGCAAGATGTTCAATCAGTAAAATTAGCTCCCTACCTTCAGGCTAGTGCCATAATTGCCATGTACAATTTGTCAACACGTGAAGTTTGCTGCTACTGGTTCGATGAATCAAATGGCTCCCTTGAAGCTTCTGTTTTCGCATCGTGCATTGTGGATCAACTACAGATAATTTTAAATAGAAAATTACTACCGGTAATATTGTATTCTGATGGCTGCTGTGCACAAAATCGAAATTCCATCTTAAGCAATGCTCTTCTGCGTTTATCCATCGATAAAAAAGTTAAAATAACTCAAAAATTCTTAGAAAAAGGTCACACGCAGATGGAATGCGACTCTGTGCACAGTGCCATCGAATGTAGATTAAAGGGAAAAGAAATTTACCTTCCTTCCCAGTATGCGAATATAACAAAGACAGCTAGAGATAACCCAATGCCATATGAGTCTCGATTGATTTAATTTACAAAACCATTCGTCCGGGCAGAAAATTCGGAGATCCCACTATTACCGATTTAATGGTATTAAAATATAAACCAGATGGAACTATTTGGTATAGCTTAAACTTTGACGAACCTTTGCAGTCGTTGCCTCAGCGTCCAATGAAAATTACCAATGTAAAACCTTTAGAAGAGCTGCCGAAATTATTTTCTGAAAGACTGCCTATTTCCCAAAGAAAATATAAGGATCTCCAAGATTTAAAGGCAGTGATACCTTCGAACTGCCACGCATATTATGACGAGTTACCTTATAAAAATTAAATATTTTTCATTATTAGATCCATAAATATTTTGTATTATTTTTAGAAGTAGGTTAAGTATTCGAAGTGTTCATATTGTCTTGTATTGTTTGTGTTAAATGTACCATTTCATTAAAGTTTTTGAGAGTTTAGAATTATTAGAAGTCATGGAAAAAATTACCTAAATTACAAAGCAAACCACCTCTGGTTTCCATTGTAACTTAGATAATTATATTGATCTCAGTAGGTAAGTAGTTGATCTCGTCAAACAGTACAGTCGTAAAAGTCAGTGAGTTCATATATTATAATATTAGCGAACCCGGCAAGGGTTGTCCTGTTGGAATAAGAAAATAAAACGGCAAAGAAATGTGTTTTTTTTTATAAAAAGCTAATTTAGCAATCTTTTTTTATTTTATTGAAGTTAATAATTAGTTTTATAAAACTGTTTTTGAAAAATGTTTTTATTTCGATAGTTTTTCATAGAAAGATTTTCTATGAAAGACTTATAGAGCTTAAAAATAAAAGGTAAAAACACTGCGTAAGTCTTTATTTTGTTAGAGTAAAACTGCTCAAGTCTTGAAAATGACCTAATAAGACGATATTTCTTTTATTTGTTTTTATAGTTATCATGCTTAACTAAATACAATATATTGAAATTTTTATCATGCATGTATTGTACAAAATGTTAAAGTAATACAGTTTTTTGTCTCTCCTGAAAACTAAGCAAATCTGACTTATGCGGTATTGTTAGCTAAGCGACGTTATATAATATTATGTTGACCGTAAATTTGACACGCATAGATGTAAAAACCGTATCTAAAGTGCCCTGTAAACGATCAAATTTGCTTGACAAATTTGTTTGTCAAACTTCACGTTTTCATCAAACAATAGCTTAGACGATCAAACTAAATATCAAACAAATTTGTTAAAATTCTAGTAGATTCTGGTTTCTCCTTTCGTGACGTGACGTCGCCGTGCCGAGCGCTTACAATGAGTAATTCAGATGACACATTTTGGCACTGTGTATCAAGACAAAAAAAAGAAGACAAAATTAAGAGATAAATTCTCTTGTTCTTGTCCATATAATCTTTTAATTTTTTTTTTTCATAACATCGGCATATTACGATAAACAGATATGAAATGCAACTTAAATTATTTGTTCGTAATATTGCCACTCATATCGTCACTGAGCGTAGCATCCTCCATGATGTCAATACAACGAGTGAGATGATGTTTGACAAACACCGCCGTACACGTTCAAACCTGTTTGTCAAACTCGACATCAATCCAGATTTTCATCAAACACGACAAACACGTAGATTGTTTGATAAACGCCTCAAACACAGCAGTACACTATCAAATAATTTGACAAACACGTAAAATTTGACAAACAATTTGATCGTTTACAGGGCACTTTAGACAAAGAATTTACGTTGCATTTCATATCTGTTTATCGTGATATGCCGATGTTATGGAAAATAAAATCAAAAGATTATATGGACAAGAACTTTATTTTTTTCAATACGAGGACGAAGTATAGTCAGTAAATCTTTAAAAGTTTTATGGTCCATGCGCAGGAAGTTTGCGTAGTCTTCAGGTTCTGTACGCAATATTTCCCGTAGCAAATTCTCGTTGGTATATTTATCTCTTAATTTCAACCATTCTCGACTCCATCGTCTTCTTTTTTTTGTCTTGATACACAGTGCTAGAGTCAATGCCAAAAATGCGTCATCTGAATTACTCGCGCACGGCACGGCGACGTCACGTCACGAAAGGAGAAACCAGAATCTACTAGAAATTTAACAAATTTGATTGATATTTGGTTTGATCGTTTAAGCTATTGTTTGATGAAAACGTGAAGTTTGACAAACAATTTGATCGTTTACAGGGCACTTAAGAAGTAAGAACCAAAAACATTATGATTTATGATCTATTGTATGGTCTGTGACGTAATGGCGGAGTTAGTGGTGATTTTATCAAAACAAGAATTTTGTAAATATATACGCTAAAACTTTGTTTAATATAATTTTGAAATATAAATAAACATTAAATAGAATAGTGAAAGTATAAGTTTGACGGTATAAGACAATAAAAAATTAAATAGCATTACTGCGGCAGGTTATGGTTGCAAATGTTTCCGATTTTCATCATTTAATTTTACCGCTTTTTGATCATTGATGGGATTTAATGTTTTCAAGAATTATTAATATTAACAAACTAAAGACAATTAATAAAATATTTCATGGCAGGTTTTTTTATGAAATGAATTAATTACAACTATACTGGTCTTGGGCGGATAAGTGGGACAAATCGATCAATAATGGATTTAGATCAGTTAGTTATGAAAACAGAAATCCACCCAAATGGTGATATTCTACTATATTATGTTGATGGTGAGTTTCATTATTAATCAATCAATACTATATATTATATATATATTTAATACTATATATATTTAATACGCATTCTTGCAGTAAATATTGTATTCAAATCTAATTTGTTAAAGTTGGTGATCTCTGTTGATGTTTATGTTAGAACAAATAATTACAGATAATCAACAAGTAGTTGAGTCAGCTGCTGGTATAGTAGAAAATGAACAACAAGAAGATATACAAATGATATCAGAAACAAAATATGTAATTGAGGATACCGGAGAAAGTGAGTCAGCTGACGAACTTGACTTGGCTCAAGCTAGTGAGCAATTTGCTTCTGAGCAATGGACAGATGAAGAAATCAGACGTCTTATTATATTTTATATTGATAACAAAGAGACATTTCAAAGTGGTACAGCTAAAAAGAAACATTTGTGGGCTGTTGCTTGTAAAACAATGCTATTGGGCAAACAGCCACTCTCGTGTGAATACAAACTCAGGGAATTTAGAGAAAAATATTTCCTCATAAACTCTGATAAGCTAGAGCAAGTTATCATACAAAGGCCATTCTACAATCTTTGCCATAAAGCATTTCAAGATGAAAATCCAATAGATATGTACTTAAATGTATCAAATAAAGATAGTGAAAGCATTAAGAAAGAAACCCCAATAAAAAAATCAATGGATACCAGTGTTGAAAAGATGCTTAATTTATATTTAAAGTATAAAAATATTTATGCTAATAATATTAATACAAAAACTATATGGGAAAGGATTGCTAGGGATATGAATGAAAAAGATGTTGACTATTGGTACAAGCGTTTCTTAAATTATAAGCAACATTACATCAAAATGTTACATAAAAGAATTTACAGTGGAGATGACGGAATTCATTGGCCTTATATGAGGCATTTTGATCAAATTTTTGCGAATGATGAAGAATTTCAGAAAAAATTTGCTATTGTTGAAAACACCCCAACTGAAAAAACAATGGAATGGAATGAAACTGAAAAAACATTCCTTTGTAAATATTATTTTGATTGTCTGCATGAATTCCACGATCCTACCATACCGAATGATTTTCTCTGGCATGATGTTGGACGGTTATTGGAGAAACCAGCAGAAAATTGCAATGAAAAATTTAATTCAGTAAAAAATGAACATTTTGAAAAATTATTGGAGGGTGATTACAATTTATCTGAACGTCTTACGTGGGAAATAATCATGGATAATATTATATATAAAGAAACATTAAAGGACTTAGAAAATAATTCTGAGGTCCTTGAAGATTGGGATATGGAATTACTAGACATACTTGTCCAATTTGTCTATGATAACATAAACTTAGTTAAGGATCCAGTGTGCTATTATGTATGCTTATCTGTTATAACAATTAAGTTAAACTGTGGAGTAGTATCGTGTAAGAATCAGTGGGATAATTTAGTAGATGTATATAAGAGTATTTTAAATGACAAAAAAGAGAATCCTGAAATTCAAATTGATTGGCGTTATATTGATATGTTTGATGTCATATTTGATTATGGCATGGATGTTCATTTACTTGATGGATATAAAAAAGAAAAAGTTGAAAAGAAACAAAATCTACCTGCAAAACTTGAAGGTAAGAAGTTGGCCGCCCTGGTGTTTATATGTGCTACTAAAATGACCCATCATTTTTATACAGCATCTATAAATATCCATTAACATGACCTATTGTTTGTCCCTGTCCAGGCTTGCTAGGCAGGGTTTCATGACCTCCATGAGACTCCTGGCCTATCGCAATAGTATGGAAGAAAATATTATCTTTGATCAGAGCTTTTGAAATGTATAGTGTAGTGTAGTGTTCTATGAATTTTACCTCTCTGCAAATGCAGTTTAATATAAGCATTAATTTTTGACAGAATACAAAGCCCTTTTTATTCAGAAATGATTTAATTCTATACTCTTTGGAAATAGGAATAATACTTCTTTGTTGGTGTAATTGTATGTTGTAAGTTGCATTTCAATTATTACCTATGTGGTTATTTGTTTATTTACTGTAGGCCTAAACGGGAGACTCCATGGTAAATTTTTGAACACAAGCTTACTATCTAATATTTTAATTTGATTTTCAGTTAAGAAAATAAACATGAAGGACCTCGAAGATAACTATTTTGAAAATATTGATAATGATGATATAAGATTTGACGAAAGAGGTTTTACGACCCGTGTCAAACGTGATATAGGAAGGGCAAAAGGAATAAAAATCCTAGAATATTACCTTAAAAATAAGGATAAATTCAATTCCCCAAATTATAAAAAGGCTGCCTTATGGGAGATATTGTCAAAGGAAATTGGAATATCGGCCACAGAGTGTGCGCATAGATTCAGAAACTTCAAGCAGATATATTTAAATCATGTCCAAAGAGAAATTACAAAACCGGAATTGCCAATAGTATGGCCATATTTCACAATATGCAAGAAAGTTTTTGGTTACAGAGCAGTAAAGGCCAAACTGAAAAGTCACAATATTTTAAATGATACAGAAGATTGGTCGCACCAAGATATAACTAAACTGATAAATTTTGCTACTGCTAACTTTGATGATGGTAATGAGGAGAAATGGAGATGGGAAGAAATTGCAAATATAACTGGTCATACTGCAATGGCTTGTTTGGATAAATATTTTGAATTGAGAAAATGTTATAGGAAGTTAAAAACAATGAAAAGCAATAATCCAGAAAAAAGGGTGTCATGGAAATACTTTGATGTTATGGATAAAATATATACAAGAGATATGGTGGCAGATATAAAGATGGAAGTGCAAGATGGTAAGTTAACACATTTTTATCTTATTACTAGATGACCCAGTGAACTTCGTATATTTGTGTCAAAACTTAATACAAAATGTTTAGTACACATCAAAAAGATCGAACCTAATACTACAGGTATGAAACACAAATTTTTGAAGGCATTTATAAATATGTAACAACGAAGTGACTTAAGTCATCAACTATTTTCCAACTAGGAATAGTTGTATATTAGAAAATTCAATTGTCGTTTTTGGTGTTCGTTTTTCTATATGTGTTAATTGTTCACAGAAAAGTCCATTGGTACACAGGTCTGGGTTTAGAGGTTTTAGGGTCTCTAAGCCACTGCCATTAGAAGTAAAAATAGTTTTAGACTTAGAAAATTATTATTATTACAATTTACAAAAAAAACAATTCAAGTATATTTTTGTTATTACTTTATTTATTTATAAGTAATCTTACAGCTACACATTTCCATATTACTTTAAAAGAATACACTTAAACAATATACAAAGCCAAAACAGATTACATTGTTAATCAAAATATACGAAACATAAAACAAGTCATTCCAAAGTCTATTTTAAAAATGGCCATGCATCTGAAATTTATACTCGAAAAAGAAAGTAATAATAACATTTTATGTGAGCGATATATATAATAATATGTATGTCTTCATGATTTTGCATATAACGAAAACAATTTTGTATTTCTGTTAATAATCACTTCATTATTACCTCTCTGCTACTTGATGATTTTATTTTCCAGATGATGATTTTCAATGTTTAATAGTTATACCAGAAGGACAAGATATATCCCAAGCTCAAATTATTTACCCAAATGAAGACAAGGCCATCAAAAGCGAATCAAAATCAAATATCATATGGAATAGACAATCTAAAACGAAATTATTAAATCTATATTTAAAATACCTAATATCCCACGATGAGATTATTCCAAAGCAAATGTGGAAGGAGATATCTTTGGAAATGGACGGAAAATCGGCAATTTCGTGCAAAAAGATGTATATATTACTAAAGAACAGATATAGGAAAAATGAAATGAAATATAAGCAAATTTTCACAAAAATTATTCCACGTGAAAACAAACCGAAAGCCGTTGACTTGAGTGATGAGAAAATTGAAGCGGCTTTGGTTTTTTATCTAAAAAACATTGAGGATTTTCTTAATCCCCAATTACAAGATCTAATGTGGTCGGAACTTGCTGGATTAATATCGGAACCAGCGGATGTAATTAATAAGAAGCTCAATCATTTATTCACCACTGGAACACCTTTTGAAGATCTGCTAAAGGAGATATCAGAGAAGGAGAAGTTGTTTAAGATAGATGCCTCCGAAGTTTCTGTTTGGACAGATACAGAGACAGAGAGACTGTTAACCTGGTACTTAGCGCATTTGGATAAATTTAAAAATCCAGAATGTGTGCGGAGCTATCTATGGATGGAAGCGGCGGATATTCTGAAGAAATCTCCGTTGGATTGTTCGAATAAAATGATGAACATTCGCGCACAATACAGAATGATGTTCAAGGAAAATCCGGAAAAATTACAAAAGTGGGATTTCTATAATTTGTGTCAACGGATCTATGGGACAGGGAAGAAAAGCGATAATGAATTATAAGTTGTATCAGTTGCCATAAATCCCAACAAGTCATGAGGGCAGACATTTCTGCGTCTGTTTTATTCGTTAATTTTTATAATTGTTAATATTCACAAAAAACCTGTATGAAATATAAGTCAAATTAAAAAAAAGTTTATGTAATTATTTTTTCTTTAATTACACACTTGTACACAAAATATTCTATTTATTATATTCTAATAGTAATGTCGTACAGAAAAAAATTAAAACTTATGTTTTTTTTGTTATTATTTTATTTTATGCATTTAAAAGGTTTGAAAGGCAACCGTTCCTATTATCAGAACAAATCTCGGTCAAGATTATAGTTTTTTCCCATGCATTCAAACCCACAGCCTTTCACACGACTAGCAAAAATTTTGGTAGGTTTTTTTTAGCATACATTCAGATTTCATGATTCAGCAAATTTTTAAATATTCCATTTTCTAAATTAGAGGGATTTTCTTATTTGGCGATTACCTCAACAGTAATTATTTATTTTTTTATTACCCACACATTGTCTATGCTTGAAATCGAAATGCATTTTCGAGGATTCCTACAAAAAAATAATACGTTTATGTACTATTATTTTTGAGAGCTTTTGCGGAAAAGAGGAAGGGGGGGGGGATAGTAAATCTGCTTAAATACTTGAACGGCCCCTTAAGCAAAAGGCCATAAAAATTGGTTAAGCTGTTTTGGCATTTATAACATGTGTACACGTTTCGATGCGTCATCCATGCTAGTAGGTGAGGGTGACAATTATGTGGTGCAAGGCCGAAGCTAATCTCATTACATACTGCGGTCAAAACATATTTTTGTAAGGTTTTTTTTTGTACCTTTGTAATCCTACCGAACATGGGCTTAATATATGCATAATATTCTATGTACTAGGAATTTGTTACGCATGGTAGATTATATAAAAGTATACCGTCATTTAATAATCATTTATGCCTTCCGGCATGTTCATGGGCGGTATCACTTAACATCAGATTAGCCTCCTGCCCGTTTGCCCCTTGTTCTACAAAAAATACTTTTAACAACTCTTAATACATGCGCACACACACTCATTCACACACTTACACATATACACATACTTAATGTCTTATGAGACTTGTGTTTGATTAGTAGTAAACCTACTTTTTCTCAAAGAAACTGTTATAAAGTTGTAGAGTATGTACCACTGACTAATTATTATCTAGTTACCCTAGTAGTGAATTTTGTCACAACCTATTTGTCATGAGTAACGTTTTTATTATTTTAATTTAATGCTATGCTATGCTATCCAATTATCAATGAAAAAAAACAGTGGAACACGCATAGCAGATAGCTCATACTTAATTTGTACCTAAACATAGAACGTATGCCAAATATATATCTTCCAAAGCCGATATATGCAATATGCATTTGAAACTCCCTAATGAATCAAACCATGTTTCACTCCTTTTGCACTCGAAAAAATAATTCGTGATGTGTGTGTCACTACCATGCCTACAGGATTTCTTTCTGCTATATTATAAATGAAGTTATTAATAGGCTTGCAACATTGTATTTGATTGATTAGAAACTAGCTTTCATAACAAGCTTATCTAGTTATAAATATCACTGAAGAAGTATCCCGACGAAAAATGTATTCACGTTTCGTTATACGAATTTTGGTAACGCAAAAATGAGACGATTTTCGCTTTGGATATTTGTCGGCGTATATGTGGTTGTTCCCTATCACAAAAACATACAATCGAATGCATTGACGCATTCCCATTAGCACCAAAGGGGATAAAACTGGGATAGGACCCGCTGTACGAGCGAAAAGCGTGGAGGAAGAAGAAATTCAAAGAAGTATCCAAAGTTATTCATATATTCCACATATTAAATTGTATTATGTGTAAGAAGCCGTACAAATGATATCTGTGTCTAAGTAGCCTAGCCAATGTAGACAGTTCACAGCAACATTCCTTTATATTTTCACGTGAAATTTGTTTAGAATTTTTGTTTTTATTGTTATTTTAGTGGGTGTGAAGTGGTGTTTTTGATGGCGTAAGATATTTTGAATTAAACACAATCAATTTAAAATATTATGTAATGTATTTATTAATTAATGATTAACATACTATAATAATAAATTTAGTTTCTTTTTAACAAGAAAACAGTAATTGCTTATTGCACTTACTGGTTACTATTTTGAAAGTTAATCCTAAGTAGGTGCTGGTTTTCTTGTAATTGATCGGTGAAGACATGCTTATTGCTATTTTTTATTATAAATTTATAGGAAATTCTTTCTTACGGCAATTGTCACAGACTTTTGTAAATCATTAATTAGTTTGCAAATACATATATTAAAATAATATTCTCTTTGAGTAGGTACTAGACGTTTTAAATAATCATCATTACTCGACTCGTGTGACACCGTCAGTGTTATTTCTTAAAATCCTGTATAAATTAATTTAAACCAGAATTATGTAATTGCTTGGTTTAAACTAGTTTTTAATTACGTCATTTGGTACAACCTTAGCTACAGACTTTTCTCAAAAGGATTAATGCGTATCTATGACTTCTCTTAAATTCATATGAAAGAAAATAAGATAGATTCCTGTTTAATTGGTAGTTTAGCTATATTTCGTTATATCAAACTCAAAATAACTTTATTCATATAGGTAAACAAGTACACTTATGAACGTCAACAGAAAAGATGATAAATTGATTCGAAATTTACTACCAGTTCGCAAGTTCTCATATCTATACTAATATTATAAAGAGGAAAGATTTGATTTTTGTTTGTTTGTTTGAAATGAATAGGCTTCGAAACTACTGGACCGCTAGAAAAGGCTCTTTATTCGTACCTATTGTACCTATTCGTACGTATTGATCCTTATCAAAATAAATACCAACGTTTCACATAAGCTACAATTTAATGGCATAACCACCAAAAAAGCATGGTGGATTGGTGTTCTCCTGCCGTTTCTGTTAAATAGTTTACTACTATGTAATATAACAAAAATCTTAGCCTTGCAACGCTTGACCGAGTCTACTAGTATTAAATATATTCGGATATTTGTCTTTGTAAAATAGATAATTAAAAGTCGAGTCGCGTACTACAAGTACAGAATTAATTGACTACCACCATTAATAAAAAAAATATATACAAAGTCTACGAATTATGGTTGTTTAGTGCTGTATACACGCAATGGTCCCTACATAGCCCTACCATATCTAAAATTTTTAAACAAAAAAAATAATTATTTTTGATTATTTCTACGATTCCCATCGGAATATGTACGTCCTTGTTTTCTAGTTCAAAAGGTGATTAATCCAATAAAAGATGCAGAGTTGACATAACGTTGTTGGTGTGATAATGAAACTGAAAGTGGACATGTATGCGTTTTCATCTATGTTGCTCTTGCTGTTGCGGATATCAAGCGCTGGTAGAGTGCAAGCTGCTGTCAGTTTTCTGTAAGTATTCCGACATGTTTACCCCCATTGATTTTTGATTCTGTGAAAATTGTTTGGGTTATATTATCTTTAAACAGATGTAGAATAAAATACCTTTGTGGCGCGGGGGGCTTAGTCAAGATGCCTTAACTTAGTGTATGTAGAAAGTCGAAAACTTAATTTGTATGAAAATGACAGTTCGTGTCGACGAATTTTGGATTATTTATTATTTACAATCATTCACAAACGCCTGATAATAAGTTATTAGCAAATATTGTATGAAAAACATATAAGCAATTAGGATATTTTGTCAAGCGGCCATGCAAGTCATTTAAAAACATAAATTGTATAAAAAGCATTTATTTTGCTTATGTCAGAAGCGTGCTGGTATGCAAGTTTCATCTGTTCTCCATACGATATAAAATATATAAAGCTGACGAAAATGTACAAAAAAATGTTTGTGAAATTCCTTACTTTAAACAGTATCAATGTTTCGATAGTTATGCAGATTCTTGCAAATATTTTATTTTAGACTCAATAGAATGTCGGCGGAGTCAGCAAGACTTATTAATTTTGCACGATATTCTTAATTGGCGGATAGATAGCTTCTATTTGCTGTCGTTAATTTCCCTCCCCCGTATGCGAAAGATACTCACAATGATTCCATGTTCCTCGTACGAACAAGAACTATGAAACTTGTTATGAGGATATTAATATTTTCCACCTCACCAAAGAGGATGTGAGGAAATATTTGAAGAGGCGGGAAGATTTTCACTTTGTTTAGCAGTAACAATTTTTCATTGAAATATTAAGTATTAATTGTCGTTTATTTAATGTTAAATTTCAGATTTTTTTATTTTTTTTGAAGTTATACTTCTTTTGGCGCGTTAGGGAAAAATTATGAGAGTAAATTTTTACGATGCGCGCGCACACCGTCACAAAAAACCTACACCCTGAAGTTTTTAGTTTTAGTTAGAAGTCAACATTTTAGTTTTTTCTACAAAATAAAATTAAAATAATGTTTTTCAAAAGATTTTTATCATGTTACGCCAAAGAAGTATTTAACTTCTAACGCGTGTACATAAGTACACACTCGTTTTTTTATTTTTATGTGTTTTTGTGTACTACTTACTTATGTTTTCTGTTTCATATATTATATTGTTTATCTATGAAATCAGTTTTCTATGCCTGGCACAAGTTAATCTTGAAATTTTAATGCGTTGAAGTAACTCTTTTGGCTTAAAGGTCTAGATACCAGGCCATAAACTCCAAAAAAAAAAAATGAAGTAACTCTTGTATATATTTTTTAAGAATGAAATTTGTTTTTAAGATCAAATGCATCATATCAAGAAATGGAGTTTAAAGGGGAAACCAGTCTCTCTCTAAGTGACATATTACCCGTTGAAGCCAAGTATTACGACAAGAACAGGGCTCCAAAGTCCCTCGGCGAGCCTACAATTGTCTATTTCCATGTCACTGTATTGTCTTTGGATTCTATCAATGAAGAGAGTATGGTACGTAACTTTTTATCAAATAATAAAATGGGGTGTATTTCCGTGAAAATATAACTATGGGACACAGAGCAGAGTAGGTAAGGTCGCCGCATGTTCATCAGGAAGGGTTGCGACTTTCGAGCCGAATTTAGAGTTTTAAAAGCCACCTGGCTCCAAATTTATTTTCGAATGAACGGTTTTTTTTCGGTTGAGATCAAAGATTCGTGTTAATATTTAAGAACAATGTAATCATGTTTGTACAAAGAACTGCAGGTAAATGTAGAAAATTTCTCTTTTTGAAGGCTTTATTTTGGCGGCCTTGGGGCTCTAGATTACCCTGTTGCCCTGCTAAATCTGGCCCTGATTTCGAGTGTGTTGTTCCTTTATACCTTAGTCGGGAAGAATTTGTCTGAAGTCACTCTTTATTACATTTTAAACATTGAATTATATCAGAAAAAAAAATATTTACCTTATCGTGTGTGACCCAAATAAATAAATAATAACAAATAGTGGGGATTATACCGTTTGACCAGAGTCTTGTGAATTAAATTTTATTTAATAAAATTAATGGCTTGAGATTCTTATACATTATAAATTTGACATTCTTCGTAAAAATTTAAGCATAAGAATAAATTTATTTTTACCATATCTTATATCAAATGTCGCTTAGAGACGGACCGTTGACGTATCGTTGAACTAGTATAGAGTTTACGAACAATTAAATATGGATTACTTCGGCCAATTTGGCTGAATTCCTTTGGCTTCTTATGACATTACGCTTAAGTGTACTCGGGCCAAAGCTAATCTTACCTAGATGGGATTATTCTATTACCAATTAGTATACATTTAGTGTGTACGGTTCCTGGGTCATCGGGGTGCTTTAAATAATAGAGGATTTTATTTTTACTCTATATTAACCACGTACAACAATAGAATATAAGCGAAATAATGAACTGTTAATTGCTAT
The DNA here is from genome assembly GCA_905332375.1 of Pieris macdunnoughi. Lineage (NCBI taxonomy): Eukaryota > Metazoa > Arthropoda > Insecta > Lepidoptera > Pieridae > Pieris > Pieris macdunnoughi. The sequence goes on along the minus strand of CAJOBZ010000033.1, from coordinate 2,831,167 downwards.
GTAACGAATGAATGAATATAACAGTCGAAGAGAGAGCCTACATCTTGCTTTAGGTACTCTCGGAGCGTATCTCCTACGATTTAGGAAATCGCCACGCTTATAAAACTAAGAAAGCCTGAGTGAGCAAAATGTACAGCCTTGGCGTACATGGTGCTTAAGCAAGAAGGCCTTCGAATGAACCAGATAATAAATATTTGATTATGGGACCATACACATTGTATTATCACATAATTTTCTATAAATTTTATGGTTTCTCATCCATAGTAAATAAATAAATCAGTGGCGCTATATTAGGTCTGAGCCTCAGATTTCTGTATCGGTTTCATGATCATTTGTTAATCTAATAGGCAAGGTGATCAGCCTTCTATGCCTGTCACAAGCCGTCGACTTTTTGGGTCGCAGGCAAGCCGGTTTCCTCACGATGTTCTCCTTCACCGTTCGAGCGAATGTTAAATGCGCACATAGAATGAAAGTATATTGGTGCACAGTCGGGGTTCGAACCTACGACCTCAAGGATGAGAGTCGCACACTGTCGGCCATCAATGCATCCATTTTTATTGATATTACCGTTTATTATATGCTAAATTATGCAAAGTTAGTCGATGACTTAATAAGACTGCACTGAAGCCAATTTCTTCTGGAACTAACTTCAAAAACGACTAAATATCGATTAACAACCCCTAAAGTTTTTGTTGTTGGCACTCGGCTTACGAGGTAATTTCAAATATAATAACATAAATTTCTTGAATAAAGCACCTACCCCTAAAAATCCCCCTAAACAAATGTACCACTTAAAAGACCCCCAGGACTTCTTGTTTCCCCCTAAATTTGGCGGGAAAACCCCCAAGTTGGAATCATTGTGAGAATGACAATTAAAAGAAGCTCCGTTATTAAACATACTTTAAATATTAGCTATATGTATTCCAGACATACGTAGCAGACATATTTCTGGCGCAGTCCTGGCGGGATCCAAGGCTACGACTCCCGGAGAACATGCACGAGGAGTATAGAATCCTCGACGTTGAGTGGCTAAACAATATCTGGCGACCAGACTGCTTCTTCAAGAATGCGAAAAAAGTCACTTTCCACGAAATGAGCATCCCGAATCATTATCTGTGGCTGTATCATGACAAGACTCTCCTGTATATGGCTAAGTATGTGAATATATTAGTTTGTGTCTATGGTTTATGCTGGCGGCAAATGCTTAAATGCCGTGGAGAAGCGCACCAATATATCGATCCTGACCCAACTCCGCATATGGATTCGCCTGTCTATGGTAGACAGGCGAATTGTATCTTATTTCGGCCATACAATGTACAGAGGCAATGAGAACTTGGAGAAACTGGTCGTGGTTGGTAACACAGAAGGCAAATTATTTTCTTGTGCTTTGTTATATTCCCAACTAATTGATATGTATTTACATTGTATAGTCGCGGATGCTTGGCGGGCCCATGTAACTTCTTCGAAACAAAATATCCCCTCGGGAGTTGTGCGATATTGAGGGTTACTCAATTGTGAGGAAGTTGCATGCCTTTTTATAACATCTCTATATATATAAAATTCTCGTATCACAATGTTCGTTCACATACTCCGCCGAAACGGCTCTACCGATTCTTATGAAATGTTTTATGCATATTCAGTAAGTCTGAGAATTGGCTACTATCTATATTTCAAACCCCTAAGTGATAAGGGGTGTCCACCCCAAAAAATTTTTTATTATTTTTTTATGATACAGCGTACAAAAATACATACAACCCTTAATTTTCACCCCTCTACGATAAACCCATATTTTTTATTTGTTAATTAAAAATTTATGGCATGCCATACCTAAACCTACCTAGAGGTTTATATATAGAGAAAAATTCACAGAACAACCTTCACCACAGAAAAAGTTTTCATACCGAAAAAACCGAGCAGTCTCTGGGGTAGCATAGCAAAATGTTCCATGTTGGTATGTACTAAAAAGGTAGGCTAAGTAAAATCACATTAAGGAGAAACAATGTTCGCGGGGGCAGCTAGTATTTTTATAAGTATTTGATTGTCCTCATTTTAGCATGTTATGTTTGAGAGCATAATTAAAATTAAATTAAATTACAGATTGACTCTGGTCCTGTCGTGTGCAATGAAGTTTGAATCGTATCCCCATGACACTCAAAGCTGTTCTATGATGATAGAGAGCTGTAAGTATACAATTTAACGTCAAAGATCTCAGCCAGACCACATAAATTCGTCTGGCTATATTTGGCTGCTTTCTTAGAAAAGCTGTTATGAGTTACGATTTTATTTACGAGCCTTTACAAGCTAAATTTACAATAAAAACACTGTTTAATTGATTCGCGCGTTTTTGATGAGGACGTGTATTGTAATGATAGTAGTAGTTGTAATCGTGTTTCATGTTCCTCACATTAACACTAACTATGCAAAAGACTCAGGTTTGTATCGCGCAGCCCGGACATACAACGACCAATATTGAAGACTTGACTTGTTTAAGCTATCGCGGAACACCCAAGACCTTAGCACAACACCAAATGCTCATCACATCGATGTTTGTCTCAGCCGGGGATCGACCCCATGGATTCGCAGTCAGGGGTACTAACCACTAGACCAATGAGCCGTCAAATTAAACGATTCTCATCAAATTTATTTCGTAATCGACGATGACGTCGATTACTATAAATAAATAAATAAATAGTAGACTCTTGTCTAATATGTCTTGATTTTTACAAACGGAAGTCTCTTAATATTAACTTTTATGCCCATTATCTCTTTTAACTAAATTTAAATTTCGTGTTCTAGACACCCCAGACATCCCATCATCCCATTTGTCCCTCCTTTCAGAAGAACGTGATTTGGTCAAAACTCACCGATATCCAGATTGAGTATTCTGATAAACGAGCTATATCTGGATATCCTCGCACTTTGAAATCGATTTTCCTTCAGTGTTTATAATTATAATTTTTTATTTCTTCGTGTATGTTTTGTTGTGGTAAGTGCTTCTCACAATAAATCTTGTATTTTATTTTACTTAAGTACCAATTTATCAGTGTGCCAAGCGTTGGCAAGCTTTTATAAATAAATAAATAAACCTAACATTTTTTTTTTAAATGTTTCATTCACAAATATTATTCTGTGTTTAGTTTCAATAATTTGTTACAATTGCAGTTGCAATAGAATAAAACATAGATCTCAGCACAACTCTTCTAAATTATATATCTATATTTGTACGTCTGGTACAATTTTCTCAGGGTATGACTAAAAACTTATAAAAATAAAATTTGGAATTGATGATTATACACAGTCACTATTATGAAATATTGTTTCAGTATCGCACACGGTACATGATCTGGTGTTTATATGGAACCTGACAGATCCGCTTGTCGTCAATCCAGAAATAGAGCTGCCACAGCTGGATATATCAAATAATTATACTTCTGATTGCACTATTGAATATTCTACAGGTGAAGTTATTTCATAAGCCCTTTATACATTTTCTTCCTTTATAAAGACCCTTAAGATTTTTTTTTTATTAAAATAGAAAAATGTTAGCTTTGTACCTACTAGTACGGAAATACTATGGACTGTGAAATCCATAGGAAAGACAACGCTAACATGTAAATATCATTCGTAATTGCTACGAAACGTTGATTTATTCTTGAAAAATACTGTTTAATGGGCTTAATAAAACGTACCTTTAAATGTCACACAGTGCAGACATTTATAGTCAGTTAGATTCAGTGACTTTAAATGTCTGATATTGTTCTATATTTTCGTTTTAATGACATAATTTTATTAATAGTTTTACGCCAAAATAATCGGGCTAATACACTTCTACGCCGTAAGCTTCTAAATCTTAGACTAAAACGATTATATAGAACACTATCAGACATTTAATGCCACTGAATCTAGCCGATTTGAACACATACATATACTATACTTTAGTCTGTATACCTTTTAATTGGCGTTTTGACTTAATACTTATTTTGTATTATATACTGCTCAAAACAATTACGGGAACAAAACTTTAAAGTAGAACTAAACTTTTTACTTAAGGTTTTAATTATTACTTGCCACTAGATAATGTTAAGGCATTGTCGAAGAAAATAAAAAACAAAAGAGCATCGGCGTTTTGGTTAGTAGTCCTATAATAAAGTGGCAGTGTGTCTAGAAACACCTAAAAACAAAGTGACGTCTTTGAATTTTCATTACTTTCTAATCACAGAAAACACATTTTAAGTGGTTTTTTTTCAATCTTTTGAGTATTAATAGAAATTGAAGTGAGCCTTTTGAGTATTGTTATTCATTGAAGCGAGTGAGTTTAGGTCATAATGCCAGATCTGACTGAATTGCATGTCTCCCGAGCTATCGCTTTGCTTGAAGTGGGTCGAACTATGCGTTATGTAGGAAATGATCTAGGAGTAGCCCCTTCTGTTATCTACAGACTTTGGAAGCGATACCGTGAGACGGGAGAATACTCACGAAGGCGTGGTCAAGGTCGAAAGAGAAAAACTACACGTTTGCAAGATCGCTACATCGTCAACTGTGCTTTACGTAACCGCACCACAACTGCAAGAGATCTACAAAATACACTAAGGACGGCTACTGGTGTAGAAATTTCCGACCAGACGGTAAGAAATAGGTTGTTGGAAGCCAATTTGAGATCACGCCGACCAGTTCGGGCTGTGCGTCTAACAATTCAACATAGACAAGCTCGCCGACAGTTCGCGCAAAATCACGCTAATTGGCAACTTCGACATTGGAGGCCAGTGCTTTTTACTGACGAATCACGATTCCGTCTAACACGTTGCGATGGTCGTCTCTGTGTTTACAGACGCCCAGGCGAGCGATACAGTGCAGCAGCAGTCCAGGAATATGACAAATTTGGATGTGGCTCTGTGATGGTTTGGGGCGGAGTTAGTTTGGACGAGCGCACAGATCTCGTCGTTGTTCCCGGGCGCTTGTGTGCTCAAACTTACATTGAAAATGTGCTCGAAGATCATGTTTGGCCCGCAGCATATGGTATGGGCCCAGATTTTCTTTTAATGCAAGATAATGCCAGGCCGCATACTGCAGCCATCACGTCAGATTACTTACGACAGCAGGAAATCCGTGTAATGGAGTGGCCTTCCATGAGCCCTGACCTAAATCCAATTGAACACATTTGGGACTTGCTTGACAGGCGCATCCGTAAGCGTCCGATTGCACCTCAAACACTGCAGCAGCTCACTGAAGCGTTGATTGAAGAATGGGAGCGAATTCCACAAGAAGATATTCGGAGGATCATACGAAGCATGCCGCGTCGTTGTCAAGCCGTGATTAGGGCTCATGGAGGCCACACACGTTACTGAAAGTCACTAAAGACGAATATTCAAACGATATAAGAATATTTCTTTGATGGACCTTTTTTTATCACCAATTAGTTTTTCGTCTACAATGCACATTTTAATTTTTTTTTAATAAAAAAAATACAAATTGAATTTTTTTATTAATTGTAGTAATTAACAAGGTAAAAAATAGCGTACAAGTTAATTTAAATCTAATTTACTTTAAGCAATAGAAAGGAGAAAAATCTTGTTCCGCTAATTGTTTTGAGCAGTATATTTAGTAAGATGCAACGTTTTCTAAATAAATAAAGTGAGTAGCTTTAGTTATATCAATTAAACAATATTCTATACTATTACAATACTCTGCATCTTCTATCGCATTAATACCTGCAGCTGAGTTTCATCATCGGACGTCGAGGCAGAATACGAAATTCCACCCGTATCACCTCGACGTCCGTCATTCCACAACTGAGCGTTTTTAAGGCAATTTTTGCCGCGCACCACCACTATGTGGAACCAGCTGCCCACTGTAGTATTTCCGAACCAATTCGACTTAGGGTCCTTCAAGAAAAGAGCGTACCAATTCTTAAAGGCCGGCAACGCACTCATGACCCTCTGGCATTAAGAGTGTCCATCGGTATCACTTAACATCAGATGAAAACAAATATAACCAATGTCATACATAAAATATTCGTAAATGTTGACAAACATTACTTTGCAGGCAATTTCACCTGTTTAGCAATTGTATTCAACCTTCGTCGACGCCTGGGCTATCATCTCTTCCACACTTACATACCGTCGGCGCTGATCGTTGTCATGTCCTGGATATCATTCTGGATTAAGCCGGAAGCCATCCCCGCACGGGTCACTTTGGGAGTCACTTCACTTTTGACATTAGGTAATTTCTTAATTACTTCTATGCTTGCGAAGAGTTTTGTCATCCATTTATTTGGACACTATAAAACTGGCTCCAAAACATTTTATGGTTATTTGAAGTTCATGGTACGTTGCATAGAAATAAACTTTATTAAACATAATAAAATAGGATATTTAGTTAAAATCAGCCAAATTGTCCAAATTCCTTCTGCAAACACCAACCCAGGAGTTCAGCCACCTCTCTTTCGAATTCTTCGCGATTTTAACGAATTAAACAGTACTTATCCGGAGCTGGATATATTCGGTAGTGGGCTGATCGGTTTTAGAGAAAGCATTGTTAACTGCCTATCTCGAACCTAATTCGCTGTTTTGCTGATAATCTTATTTTTTTTTCTGCTTAACTAAATCTATAGTATTCTTATTTTATCATGTATATATTTTAATAGTATTTTTTTCATAGTTTTTTCTTGTAACATTTATGTTTACTTAAATTGTCATAGGTGCATTTTAGATAAAAGAGTTTTTAACATATGCCGTAGATTTAGTACTATGTATAATGTGGTAAACTTTAATAAATAAATAAAAGAGTTAAACTACTGTTGCACATAATAATAAGTATATAATGGTTATAGACATTATAATTTTAAAATTATAATTTTTTCAGCGACACAAAACACGCAATCTCAACAAAATCTACCTCCGGTCTCATATGTCAAGGCCATAGATGTGTGGATGTCTTCCTGTTCGGTTTTCGTCTTTTTGTCTCTTTTCGAGTTTGCTGTGGTCAACAATTATATGGGTCCAGTAGCGACGAAGGTCATGAAGGGGTATTCTGATGAAGATCTTTCGAGAGATTTGGATGCGTTCAAGGTTGGTGTTGCTGCAGTGAGCTGCAGCTCTATTATGCCATTTTCAATGAATTTTTGCTGGGACCTTAAATTTACAAATTTTTCTTTTTACTTTTTGCAGCACATTTTCCCAACTTCAGTGGATCCTCGCGCCAGTACGTCGGCCTCGCTCCCGCAATACGACACATTCTGTAACGGGAGAGAGACGGCTGTGTACATCGATCGCTTCTCCCGATTCTTCTTTCCGTTCTCCTTCTTTATTCTCAACGTTGTTTATTGGTCTACGTTCTTGTAGTTTCTCATATTATCATATTTGAGTGTTATATTGTTGCAGCTTAAAAACCAACAACTGTGAATTTTTATAAAAAATAATGATGAATATTTAATGTAAGATTGAATACTCGTTGAACTTCGTATCACCTAAATAATATATCTGTGTCAAAACTTAACACAATTCTTCTTAAACTGACCAAAGAGCCGTACTAGCCGTATTCAAAATTTCATCCACATCATCTGGATGGCTGGAATTCTTCCACAGTCCGTTTGACAAGGCACTTTCTTTTGCGAACTAGCAAACTGTGGAATCGACTCAAACAACAAAAGACACCAAATATGTCCCAACAGTGGAACAGTTTTTATTGGAAAATTCAACTATCGATTTTTGTATTTTTATTTAATTATTATTTCCCACCAAGCTTTAAAACACCTTACTTGAATTGCCATTGCCATAGCCATTATCGAGTTTTAGCGAGAGAAACAAACAGCAATTAATTTTTATATACATATATAGATGTAAGGAAATGAATTTCTCTTCAAATTATTGGTGTGGGAGAAAAACAGTTCAACATGACCCCATATTATCGCCACCCCATCCAACAGTTCAAGGTCCCATCTTGACAATCAGCTGTTTGCCTGTATAATATCCGTTTTAGAATTTATTAACTTACGTTCTTTGTTCCTACCACGAATTTGCCAAAGCATTAATCACTAATATTAATTTACTTTCGTATTTAATATTTATTGATGATGTCAATTTCAACAGCTCGAACAATTTCCATACAATTTCTTTATATACTATTACAAATTTACTTTATAACGACACCTACATTACCTACAAATCTCTACAATGACGTCATACACAACCTCTCGACTATAAACACTGAGGATTCAAATAAGAGCAAAAAACTGCCTTCACTGGTGGCGGGATCCTTTGTTCTTTTCTCACTACAGTTAGCTTCCATCCTTAAAGTCGAGGTTCGAGTCTCACAGGGGACGCCCTAATGCTATCAAAGCCCAATTCTGGCAGAGCTACGCTCGCTCAAACAGCCCGAGCTGAGCTATCGGGCCTTGACAACAGCAAGATTACATTTAAAAATAGACAGGTCTTTGGACAGACCAGTCACTTAGACTGAACGAGGATCCTTCCTTTAGATGGGAGCAAGATCCTTTCTTCCTGCAGTTTGAAATACGCTCATAAAGCGCTTCTTATGTTCTTACAATTTGTAATTGTTTACGATTTTATGTTTCTGCCAGTTAGCGTTTTGGTTTATTTTTTACAGGGTTTTTGTAGGTTTCCATTAAAAGCCTTATTGTAAAACTAATTTAGAATAACTTGATTGTCGACTGCCAATACCTTTCCTACTAGCTTGTCACAATCATAATTGAAATTTGTTCATTTTATTGAGCATCAAGCATTCAATTTTAATAATTACGTCACTTTAATACCAATGTGTGTTATTTTAAGTTTTCTTTATAAATTAATTAAGTATAACTGTTTTAACTAAAGCATTATTAATGTGATTTGACAATAGCAGAAGGATAATTTGGGTAAAACTGGTTGGGTTTATGAATAAGTTGTATTAACGCTTTTAATTCTGATAAAATGAAAATGGATTAAGTGTAAATTAAAATATGTATTGTATTGTTGACCAGAGCAGTGATGGCCTAATGTCTTCAGGGGCGACTCTCATCCCTGGGGTCGTAGGTTCGAGCCCCGGCTGTGCACCTATAGACTTTCTATGTGCTCGCTCACTCGTACAGTGAACACCGCGACGAATCCGAACGCCTTAGACTCAAAAATATATCGATATATGTCAGACACAGAAGGTTGTCTATTAGAAATGGTCTCGGAACAAATACAGAAATCTGAGGCGCAGACCTAAAAGGTTGACTAACAATTTATCGCGAGACCAAATGAGAAAACTTCGAATGCTTTGGCATTGTAAGTTTTCTAACTTGTTAAAAATGTTTGCTAGTCCAAAGACTAGTAAACATTTTAGGTACCTAAGTCAAACCTAGGTTACCACAAATTGTAAAGAAATTGTTTACGTACATTGGTACAAATTTCATGTACGTAGGTGTCGCCTTTCACTTGTTTCTATTTATTACTTAGTTTATTAATAGTATTAAATTTCCGTAGTACAAAAATTTGTATGAGCGTAGTTAAATGTTTGGTTATATCATTAGTAGCATTAGAAGATATTAATTATTAACGCTTGATTGTTTTATAATAATTAGTTAAGAAACGCCTTGTTAATAAACACATTAAATAAACTGCATTTTTTTTTAATTTATTACGAAAACGTCGCATTGTATCTTCAACAAAATTTTATAAATTGAAGTTTGAAACGGAAACCCCTCGATGAAACAGTAGTGCTTTGTGATGATATCGTATTTATTCATTAATCACCACATCAATTATATGATATATTATATATTATTATGATACATTCTACAGTATATGTTACAAGCTATATTTTCGAAAATACATGACTATTATGGTAAACATGGTGGTTATAAAATATTTAAAAGTAAAAGCACATTAAAAAAATTGTACTTTCAATTTCAGCTTTTACTCTAAGTACAGAAGACTAAGGGCAGGAAACGACAGATTGACAAAGGCTCTAACTCAGTGTTTCCAAACCTTTCTTGTGTTATGCCCCAACCTAATAATAATAAAAATAAAAGCTCGTTTAATTTCCATTCATTACAAAATAATATACGGCTTAGATTTGATATATAAATGTATGTTATATCCTAGCTACCTTCAGTACCGTCCATCTGAGCCCCTTCTCGGGTGAAGGCCTCCTCCAGCATTTTCCAACTTACTCTGTACACGACTTCCGTTCTCCATTTGCGTCCTGCTACCGTTTCTATTTCATCTATCCACTTTTCTTTGGGGCACTCTCTTCTCCTTCTTCCCCTTGATCCTTTCCATGTAGTTGTTTATTTATTTATTTATTTAGTTATCAAGCCCACAACATCACACACAGTCCTAAGTCCACCAACTATTTCACAAAATCCCACATCTAAAATGTGTGACAATTAATGCAAGCATAAGTTTCTCAGTAAAAAAAAATCAAATAGAAATTAAAAAAAAAAAAACACAACTAAAACACACCGACAATGCAAGCACACATTAAAATAAAATCAATTTTTTTTTTAACATAAACATAAAATAAAATTTTCAACAACTATGGCACTGTGCAGAAAAAAAAGAAAATTCATCAGAAAAACAGCGAAATTAGGTTCTAGAAAGGCACCCCACAATGCTTTCTCTAAAACCGATCAGCCCACTACCGAATATATCCAGCTCTGGATACGCTGTGTTCAATTTGTTGAAATCGCGAAGAATTCGAACGAGAGGTGCCTGAACTCCTAGGTTGGTTTTGGCAGATGGAATTTGGTATATATTGTTTATTTTAAACCTAGGGAATGAGTAAGGGACGACAAATTTGATTTCATGTAAGAGGTCACTGTTCTGTAAATGGTTGTTGAGCAATTTATACATTGTCATTAAAGTCCACCTTTTATCTGTGCATAGGTCATCTGTGTATATATAGCCTATGCCCTGCCCCTTGCCACTTCCGTTTTAGGGCATGTCCCACCCTAGCCTTAAATATTCCTATAAAAATCAACACAAATTAAATAAACTACCTACTAAATTATCAAAACATATAATGAAATACTGAAAAACCTCCAACAATCAAATTACACTGTGGGGCGTGTGGCGATGGGAAACACTGCTTTGAATAAATTTTCACAATGGCGTTTTTCCCAGAGATTTGATTATGTGTCGTTCATGCACGAAGTATTTATTAGACAGACCTCATACGTTCACAACTTTATTAATAACACAAATACCTAAACTGTTGATTCTTACTTGTATTACACTAAACTAAACCCCTCGTCGTAAAAACAGCCGAAGTAGACAATAAATATCGCACAGATTCCTTAAAACTAACTGATAAAATCGTATAGTTGTTAGGGTCATTTAATTATCCAAGCGAATTATTTTCCAATAATACTATGCGCCTGATGATATAATCTTGTCTGTCAATAGGTTCTGAAGTTATTCATATGAATTGTACAACAATATGCTGCCTTTCTCATATGTTTAAATTGAGAATTTCTGTTCCTAGAGGTTTGAGACGTTGCGTTGATGCTTTTTTACCTCCACTAAACATTCTGTTTGTTCAATCTGCTGCGGGGCCGAACAATCATGATATTTTTACGGATCGCCCATCCGATTACATTAAGGGCATTCTGTTATCACTCTCTTAAGTCTTACGTTATTTTGCTGTCTTATTTGAAATATTTATTTTTTCTTTGTAAACTTATCAATTATAATCATTATTATATTATTAGCATTGTTTGTACGCCGTCCGCAATTATTATCGAGGCCACACATTCTTTATAATTTGTATAACTTGTTTCTATCCTTTTTTGTTCTTTCTTGTGTGGCCTTGTTGTGCGGCTATAAATAATACATGTTTGAGATTTACTCCATAACATCGGTATATATATATTAGATATATTATTAAAAAATATATGTTAAGGAAAATAAACAAAATACAATCAACTCTGTCCTTCATAATATAATTCTTAGACGTCGTATTAGGTCTTAGGAATACAAATGATGCGATTTAACAGTGCAAAAGGCAGCCTAGACGATAAATTTGAATAACATTCTAACTTAGGTATGTTATATTATTGTTCCAGTCTAGACTTTGTTCGATGTGTTAAGGCGAAGTTCATTCTAATTTATCAAGTATTTCCTTTTTGCCTATGCATAAAGTGACCATTTATTCTTTGTCTCCAAACGCGACATTGGTTTAATTTAGGTCAAATAATACGTAGTCAAGGAAAAAAAATTTTTTTTAAGTATATATTTAGAAAAAGTTAGTTGGCATAAACGTTCAATCACAAAATATAGGTACACAAAAAGTTATATTTCTATTTATAAGAAGAACTAATTTGTTTTAATACAAGTCTAATAAATAGTATTCAGAATATAAGTTTATTTTTTACAATGTATGGTTTTTTGATAAAACAACCTAAAAGCAGCGTTGGACTAGTGGCTGTAGTGTGCGAATCATATCCATAAGGTCGACTCCAACTGTGCCGGCAAAACCGGCATGTCTCAAATCGATGACACACAGATAGAAAGACAGATCACCAAAATACTAGGAAATAAAAATGATCAAAGAATCGGATGAATGTAAGGCCAACCTTATAGGGTTGTACCGCCTCTAGATTATTATATAAAACAACCTAGGCATAATTAAAATAAGTATTTTTACTGATGACTAATTCTCGAAATGGACTGCGCCTTAATAATAACCTTATATCGAATACGAATTGGATTGCCGAAAATCGCGACACAATTGTTTATATTTGCATACAACACCGTCTAGACTGTGCGTGACTGGACTAAGGTTTGATGCCCGGTCGTGCACGGCGGATGCAATTTTATGTGTTTAGATTTTTGGTGGAGTAAGTTTTTATTATTATTATTATTATGAGCAGTGTTGACCTAGTGGTTTCAGCTTGCGACTCTCATTCCTGAGGTCATAGGTTCGATCCCCGGCTGTGCACCAATGGACTTTCTTTCTATGTGCGTATTTAACATTCTATTGATCTATTCCCGTGATCGAACAGTGAAGGAAAACATCGTGAGGAAACCGGCTTGCCTTAGACGCAAAAAGTCGAGATTAACAAATTATGTAACAATCATGAAACAGATACAGAAATCTGAAGCCCAGACATAAAAAGGTTGGCTCTCCACTTGCTACGATCCCGACTCATGCTTCATCCAGTTCCATAACATTCACCGTACTCGTCGGTTATGGCTCTTAACTGGTTCCTTCTGGATTTGGTCCGACAAAGTCTACCCAAAGTCATATTTTACCATCGAATTTCTATGTATAATGTATATATGTTGGAATTGGTTTATATGCGTAATAAACTTAAAATAATAATTATTAAATGAGACGGGTTTAACCGAAATTTTTACGTAGGCACACTGAACAATAAATTATTAAAAAGATGCAGAATTCAACAGCCATGTTATTAAATAACGCGACAAGGAATACACATAAACTATATATGTTTACTAGTCTTACAAATATACTATGGTGATGGGCAGGGGTAGATCTAGTATTCGTGTCGTTCACACATTTTTATGAAGACCGTATTCAAAAGTTTGTGTTCATAATATAACAGTTAATAGTAATTGTTGTCGTTTTTATAGCGAATCTGAAAAAACCTACTACAATTGTTGCGTTATGACCCCCACGATCATCTGGATACGCCTTAATGGGGCAGATGTAATCTTCCAAAGATTAAATATTATTTTGATAACCACGAGTTTTACGGACTGTGCGTTACAACCACTTATATATCTGATGACTCATTTGTGTCTGAAATCTAATTCTGTATATGGTCATAAACGCCTGCAAGTCATAAAACATTTTATGACTTTGCTGTCATACTGCGGTTGGAATGGCTTAAGTTATAGATTAGAGCGTTTATCGCACTGGTACTCCAGAGCTAAAAGCAATGCCAGGCAAGATGGTGTAAAACTCCTGTGGCCTGCCAAATTTACTTTGCGATAGGAGTTGCCATTTAACATAAAACGAAATTCTATGGGCATGGTCACGTGACCAGGCGCAAAGTTCGTAAGTGAATTCAATAATTGACATTAACAGATTATGTTTTTTTTTTCTAGAATGAAATTCACAAAAGAGAGTGCGAATGGGGGCCGAAATACGAGACGTTTTTTATGTATTTTTAAGATTCCATTTCCATTTTTTTATCAACATCATCTAGTCATTAACTATCCTATAGATAAGTGCTTCAATTAGTTAAAAAATGTTTTATCTTATTTTCATAATTAAAGTGAAAAAGACAAACTTTTATTAAAGCAATTTTAGGATTATAATTGAATAATCATACATTTCCATTAATATTATTTCTATATAATGTAATGAATCTCATGGAGACATAAATATCGCTGAATGTTGTACCACAATTTCTGTGGAATCGTTTTAAAATGTATTAATAGCTTTTTAACAGTAATATTTTCTGAGGATACATCGGTAAGCTTAAATTAACTTTGATTACTCTAAAGATATATTACTGCTCTTTGTAAAAAATATTTGTGGTCTACTAATCCTGGGATCTATTCCCGTGATCACTATTTCTAATTGGTAGGCACCGAACTCTTAAACCGACTTCAAAACCTGAAAGATGAGGTCATGATTCGACGGGTATACTCAGAATGCAGCTTAAAAACAACAATCATAGGAATGTCCCTTGAAAAGGAACTTCAAAAGGCTAAAGAGAAGGTTTCGCCGTTGATGAAAGCACAAAGACAATTTTGATAGTTCGTTTCGTCAATGGCACTGACTTATTTACCCAGAATTGGGTTGTCGTAATAGTCAAAGTCAAGTCAAAGTCAAAATCATTTATTCATGTAACACAATGTACACTTATAAACGTAGAAAAAATATATATATATATATGAAATGCTTCTAATTTTACATTTACTGCCAGTTCTCAAATCAAGGGAGTACGGAAGAGAAGAACTAATAAACTCTCCGCTACCCTTTTTATTCGCCAAGTTTTTTGTTTTACACAACGTTTCTTAAGAATAAAAAATAATTAAATAAATTAAAAAAAAAAGATTTGTCCTCTATCAGCAGGAGACATGGTGAAATAGGACCACGCACTTACATTCTCGTGGGAACAACACGCAAATATATAGCCGAAATAATAACTAGGCAACTGCAGACAGAGACTCATGAGGTATCCGTCCAGTACACCGGGAATGCCAAAACGCATATACAGGAATGATTAGGTTCTTTTTTATCATCCAATAAACGTGTTATCATTTAAAAGTGTAATAAAACACAATGTTATCAGGATGTTATTAATAATTGCAAGTAATATTCTATAATTACGACCCAATAAATTATATTTGTTTCGATATAAATTGAAAGATTGACAGACAGACAGGCAGGCATTGATAAGAATCTATTATTAGCATTATTATTGAATCTTTAAAGCATATTTGTGTGGGACTCTTATTCCTGGGGTTCGATCCCCGGCTGTGTTAAAACTCGCTCGTACAGGAAAAATACATCGTAAGGCATGTCTTAGACCCAAAAATCGACATGTGTCAGACGAAGATGAAGAAGGCTGACCTAATTGACTATTAGAAAAAACAAATGATTACGAAACAGACACAGACACCTGAGTCCACTATACTTATATATTTTTAAACATGATTAAGGATTTACACAAACAGCCAAAGTCGGCTCAAGATTCAAAGATTTTAACCACCATTAAAAAATGCTGTTTCAAGGTATGTAGGGGTGATGCTTGCTATGTACAACTGTCAAAAACCTATTGAATTTTGACTTACGGGAGTGATAGTTTAAGTACTCGAATCTTACCCATAATATTGTGAGTTGTTCTATTGATGTATTAATATGAATCATTTTAAGTATAAAATATGTACACGAATTAAATTAAACACTGTTAACCCGTATCCGATTTTTTTCCGATTTGGACAAAAATTTCGAGTCATTTTTTTTCTTATTGATAAAACCTTGCCAACGCTCGGCACACTGGTACATTGCTAAAACAAACACAAAATACAATTTTTATTGTGACAAGCACTTAAAGGCAAACATGACATACATGTAGAGATCATACAAATATCAATCAAAACAATTATTAAACAAAACAAACATTACAAAAAAACAATTACATATAAAAAAAAAAAAATACAGAAACAAAACAAAAATCGATTTTTACCGTGAGGAGAGCAACTATGGATATCCAGTTCTAGCCTAGAGTCATAATATAATTTATTCATACAGTAACACAATGTATACTTATCTACTTAATAGATAATCAATAGTAATATGAATCAAAAACATTATATGCTTCTAAATTTACATTTACTACAAATTAAGGGCGTGGTAACGGACGAAAGAAATTAAAGCTTTTTGTTGTTTTACAAAATGTTCGAAACTATTTAAAATAAATAAGAAAACCAAACGTTCAAACTCTATTAGCAATGGCCAATGGGCATCGTGAAACATTACGCACTTACTGGGGGAACAATACAAATACGTAGTACGAGTAACAAGGAGAATCAAGGTAGAAGATAATTAACATACCCGTTCACAAACTCAAGTAGCACCCGTTCACGAGTACGTCCCATGGTCACCGGCACCTCGCCATTTTGTAGGGAGAGAGAGGGGCAAACCGATGCATAAAATTTTCATTAGGCGCAGAATGAAGAAAACTGTGAAACCGAACAGGCCTTTTCGGACACCTCATCAACAGTATCACGACGTTTTATTTATTTATTTTTAATTTTAACTACTCCAATGCGCCATTTACATATCACATACAAAACAATACATACACAGAAAAAAACAACGCATAAAAGTAATAGATTAAAATATTTACAAAAATACTTTTTCTTACAGATACCACTGATATGAAGCAGAACATTGGTCAGCGGTCAATTAAAAACGTCTGTTAACCTATGCAGTTCATCATATTTTTCTTTTTCGAGATGACATAAAAAACGAGTGGATCATAAGGTACAGAGCGGTAACGCAAATTTTCTGTACATCGAGAGCAAACAACTTCTATGGCGAGAGAACGTTGTTGGAAACTACTTTTATATGCATTTGTCGCATTCCTAAACAAGACTGCTATGGTTACATTTTTACAAACCACAGCGGTTTTCTAATGTAACATATTATGATTTTACTATATTATTGTGTAAAATAATAAAACAATATTTCCATACATTGTGTCATGCCCTTTCCGAGAGTTTAGGTTTCGCTCATGGTACGAATAGTAACGGCGGTCGAAGTCGCCTCCTAACGTAACCATCAGGCACCTGAGGCACTGGAGCACTGCCGGATTGTTTTCCTTTCCACGTAATAACCTTATAATATACATGGTAAGTGAAAATCGCAAAACAATATTTAAGTCAGAATTGCTTTTATTATTAGGAGTTACAGATTGTCGGCGCTGGGATTGGGTTTACCCAATTCCCTTACTAAGTTAAATACTTAATAGGACAACTTAAATGGATATTTCCTATATCTTCTTGTCTAAACAGCTAAACTATTTCCACTGATTGTGCAATGTTACTCAATTGCAATGCGTCCAATAATAATAGTATGTTTCCGCGCTTCTTGACGCGCAAAACAGTCTTGATTAACCTGTTGATAGAATGGTTCTGGGTGGTCGCCCTCGTACGATGGAGGTAAATCCTACCAAAGACAATTTATTTCGACTGTCCTTTGTCTTCTGAAAATAAGTGTTGTTACGGGTAAATAATGGTTGCCGTAGTTATTCAAACCATAAGAACTTCTTAGAACTTGTTCAAACTTTCAGTGACTTTAATGTGCTATGTGCGGCACATATACTCGTATAACCTATATCTGCATATCTAAATAGGTCTAAAACATTATTTATTTCCGCCAAAATTATTTATAATTATCTCTAAGTTGATATTTTTGAACTATCTTAACATTGGAGTCGTCGATATTCAACATCTTGACGCCACGGGCCTAATTATGCAAACAATGGGAAGAACTACAAAAACATCTTAATTAGTGTTAGTGCACGTTAGTCTTAGGTACTAAACAGTGGTAAATATAGTAGTGTTATTGGACACTTTCTTATGTAATGTGTAGTGAATAAGTTAAACTTAAATTACTTATTAGTCTTAAGTTAGGCTAGATCGTTATGTTCCATGACGTCTCAGTGAAGAGACAATGTATTTGAAAAAATATTTTCATTGCTAGTGAGAGCTGATTGAAATGCTTTTTCAAGCTTTTGATTCAAAGTCGAAATATGACCCCCGTGTGTATAAAACGTATAGGCATACATATGTATTGAGCCCTGCGTATCAACTCTAAAACATGTGATTTTTCAAAAAATAATTTACGTCATAACTTAACCTATGCTCAGAAGCTAGAATCTATCAACAGTTTTGACTTCTTCTTGACTGACTCTTTCTCGAAGTATCGGATGACAATATTGCAATAAACATACACTACCCATCTTCTTTTTAACCTAACAGGTGGCTGGGTGAGAACATTACGCTGATAATTGTGGAAGGCATGGGACTGGAGAGGATATCAAAAGATGGGGCCTTTGCTATACGACTCATAACAAAACTTTTTAATTTATGTATAAATATAATATTAAATGTAAATTTTGAAATTATCTTTAAACTGAAAAGCTTAAATTTGATGTAGTCAAGGCTTTATTATTGCTTGGTCAAGATGCCTTAACAGCCTTGAATTCACACAGCGGTTTTCACAGCGGCGGTCGCGCTCTAATCTAGTAGTTTATTGTTTATCAGAATGCCAAATCGTAAAATGACTGCTTTACGACTGATTTGAGCGCAAACGCCGCTGTGAAAACCGCTGTGTGAGTTCGAAAAGTGAGTTACAGAATCGCAAGGCTTTAGTGTATGTAGAAAGACGAAATCTAAATTTGTATGAAAATTTGTCGACACGAACTGACATTATAAATACAAACGTAGTAACAATACGACATTCAGCAGTGAGTATTACAATATCGTGAGTGAGTTTTCATTAGTAGTTTCCTTCCTCATATATTTTCATTCATCAAAACCCATCAAACCACGATTAGTCCCCTTTCTTTACCGTGCCATTGGCATTGCAAAGGAATTAACTACAGTGCTAACCATAATTTAGTTACTTAAGGGGATAATTGTTTTTAAAGTTAAACATAGCTGGCAATCTAAAAATGAGCTTTAGGGTAAAATTCATAGTCGAGACGATTGTGAATTAATACCGCCGAATGTCAAATGCTATACGTTTTGACATACGGGTGACATAGTTAACCTTGACACTTAATATACCTTAGATAAGACGGTAAGGTTTTTGACTCTAATGTAACTTTCGTATTTTTAAATAGGCAACTCTTCACATCTTCATTTCTCTGTTTTATAGTTATAACTTCCTCAGAAACGTCAAAACCTTCCCCAACTTTCCTAAGAGTGATAAAGTATGATAAACTTAGATTTTTAACTGTAAAACAATCGGGGGTTTTAGTCAAGATGCCTTAACAGTAGTGTATGTAGAATGTCGAAAACTTAATTTGTATGGAAATGACAGTTCGTTTCGACAAATTTGACAACTCTGGTTCTCTCGTTATAAGAGCATTTCTTTCGTTGTAAATTTGTTTTTGATTTACAATAACTGTTTTATATAAAATTTATTTCTAAGCAGAGTGAAAAGTGTCTCAAAGAAAGCGAACGTACTGCCACCGCACGCTCGCACCGGATGAGAACATTGTCCTTCGCTAGCCTTGGCTCCTTTTATCACGACGTTGTCATTCATCAGGGCTGCCATGCGGGCGCATTTATTTACACGTCAAATTGATATTTATGCCACACTACTTTCCAATACTTGCTCGAATAATTGACATAAGGGCAAGTCGGTTCGTTGTTTGATATAAATGATCAGGTATGTTTGTTGTGTTTAACAGTATGGTTATACATTTATTTGTGTCTATTGACGTAATATAGTTTATATAGGACAACTTTGGACAAGAGACCCGAAGGTATTTTGTAAAATTGACAACTAGATTATAGTGAATTCCCAAAACCTCCGAAATCATACGGAACCTATAAATAAACTACCAACAATGAAGCAGTTTCGTTCAATAAAAACCAACCCCAAATTTCCTTTGACCTAAATCGAAAATTTCTTTCGACCCATTTTCTAAAGGATGACATCCTGTACTTGAGAAAAAAAAAGAAAATCGAGTCCAACGACCCGACCCATCGTGTGCGAGCGTTTGCGATTGTTTAAGAGGTCTTTATAATGGAAAGATTGAAGAATACACACAATTAAAAATGATTTGTTGCATGAGGGCGAATGACCCTATTTCTTAATAGGGATGTGGCCTTGTATCGATGTTTTAAAATACAAAAGCAGAACAAGCAGTGACGCGAAGACAACCAAAGTAGCATTGAACTACTGAGGTATTTCCGAACCAATTCGAATTCGAGTCCCAAGAAAAGAGCGTACCAGTTCTTAAAAGGCCGGCACCGCACTTGCGAGCCTTTTGGCAATCAGGAGAGCCCTTGTTACATAAAAAAAGCAAAGATGACTCTGAGATCTATCTGTGTGCGATTTTAATTTTGATATTTGAGTAAGAACAATACAATTAACATTCATTGTATTGAAAATCTTGTATACAAATGAATTTTCATACTTGCGTAGTTTTAGTACTATATAATTGCGAGGAAATCTGATCTTTTTGTGTTCTATATATTTAGGTAAAACATATAATATCACCGTGTAATTACTTTCAAACGATAACTGTAATTATTTCAATGTCAAACAGCACATGGTAAAAGTCTGTTATATTTTCCAAAGCCTACAATTTCATATCAAGGATTTTATAGCAAATAAGGCTACATAATAAGAATAATTGTAATAAAAAGGGGTTTGAGGTCCTACAACCATCCAATTGGTGAGCTGGCATACTTGTATAAAAAAAACAAATAAAAATAAAAAAGCCTTTTTTTTATCTGTACTAATTTATATGTATTTCCTAATTATTTTGCAAGAAACCTTCCACAGGCCTCCTTCAAGGATCGAGCCAGCCGTTTTAGTAATGTCATCCGCCCATCTCGTGAGCGGTCTTCATCTGCTTCGTTTTCCAATAGAATTTCTCAAAATATTTGTACATCAATCATTAATTATTTTTCCTATTAGGTTATCTACAGTACAAGTTTCCAAAAAGAAGAAACAAAGAAAAAGAAAACGACCATAATTGTTCAAGAGTTAGAAATGGAAAAATAGCCACTGTAAGGTATTCCCATTTTGAATTCAAATGAAGGCACTTTGCAATAGAATTCATACCTAACAATATAAAATGTTCTTTTTTCAAAAGTTACCGTAGATTCTTACTGTAATAATGTATATTTGTTAATATTGATAATAAGAGGCTTAATTATTTTGCAAAGCTATTGTATGCGCTAAGCTTCGTAGCTTAGCCATTTTGCCCCACAATAATAGGACAAAAATAGCTAAGTATAAACGTTTGAGGTGAAAAGATAATTGATATCTCATGTTAACATAAATATAATTGTTACATAACCGGATTCAAGACAACGCAAAAACATGATATCTTGTCAAAATGACAATGATATAAAGGTTATCTGCCGTTGCAGTTTAAATTTGGAAATAATAATTTTTGTGATCTGTCAAAAACTTGTCATATTAAGCAAAATTTTGTGATAAGAAGAGATTGTTTGAGTCGCTCTAAAACACTCTTTATAATCCTGGAATTTCATAGGGATTGAGCTGAAAGTACCTTGGTTTCCACAACAGTCTTACTGTGTATATATTAATTTCCTTATAAAATACACACAGTAGTGAGTACATATTAGATTTTACATATGTTTAATAAATATAAAACATTGTCTAGACATTACAAGAGTAAAGAGAGAGCCATAAACAATTGGAAATGGGCTTTCAGGAGCAGTTGAATAAAGACTGTATCTACAAAGATTACTAAAATTGTAGTATATGACTTGATGATTTTTTTTTCTCTTTAGCTGTAACACATAGTACGTTAGAAGTCGCCAATTAGTCTGCCTAGTTATTAATGAAAGATAAAGTTAAGCTCAACATTAGATGAAATCCGGTTGGTAAGTAGTAGTAAGTGCAAAAATAAATCTTTTTCTAACTAGTAGGGATGAATCAAGGTGTTACACGGGTAAACCAAAACATTCAAAGGTTCTAGGCTCATAGTAATATATTGGACCCTATCGACAATTATAGGCAAATGATGCATATATATGAGCTATAGAGGGTATAACCAGCTGTATTGTACTATATACGAATCTAAAGCAGTCCAAGTAAATGATCATGACTGCAGCGGGTCACGATGCTGTCAAAACCTTGTTGTCTGTATAATTTATATTAAAAAAAAATCTTCGGAACGGTAATGTAAGGTACTGTGGTAAGGATCAGGTCAATTGGAATCACTTTCTCCGGAACTCAATGGCTAGTATTACAATGTTCATGGGAAGACCTGTTCGGAACTTGGCTAGTATTACAATGTTCCTGGGAAGACCTGTCCGGAACTTGGCTAGTATTACAATGTTCATCGGAAGACCTGTCCAGAACTTAGCTTGTACTACAATGTTCATGGGAAGACCTGTCCGGAACTTGGCTAGTATTACAATGTTTATAGGAAACCTGTCCGGAACTTGGCTAGTATTACAATGTTCATCGGAAGACCTGTCCGGAACTTAGCTTGTACTACAATGTTCATGGGAAGACCTGTCCGGAACTTGGCTAGTATTACAATGTTCCTGGGAAGACCTGTCCGGAACTTGGCTAGTATTACAATGTTCATCGGAAGACCTGTCCGGAACTTAGCTTGTACTACAATGTTCATGGGAAGACCTGTCCGGAACTTGGCTAGTATTACAATGTTTATAGGAAACCTGTCCGGAACTTGGCTAGTATTACAATGTTCATGGGAAGACCTGTTCGGAACTTGGCTAGTATTACAATGTTCATGGGAAGACCTGTCCGGAACTTGGCTAGTATTACAATGTTCCTGGGAAGACCTGTCCGGGACTTAGCTAGTACTACAATGTTCATGGGAAGACCTGTCCGGAACTTGGCTAGTATTACAATGTTTATAGGAAGACCTGTTCGGAACTTGTCTTGTATTGTTCATGAAAGGTTCTTTATAATCTCAGTAACATAAAAGAAACAATACATCGATACATGATAGCACTAGCATCTCTTGAGTGAGTGTGCTCATCCGGGCATTCGTGGGAATGAAATCGCTTCCCCTCAACGAATTTATCTAGGGAACTAGTGCTTGCTGGGTGTCATGGTCAAGATCGTTTGCTTTGGTATGTATGTATTTTATATATTTTTAATCATATTATATAAAAAAATACGCCAAAAACATAACTGAAATAGTAGTATATGTTATTTTACACTTGTTTCATGACTCCGTGACTGACTGACTTCCTTCTGTGTTTGACGCACGTTTGATTTAAGATATGCTGATTCCATTTACATCGCCATCACATGGCTTCTATAAACAGAAAATTACGCAAGTTAACATTAGTTAATTTACATACATATTTAAGTTATTATTTTAGTTTAGTTTTGAAGCCAATATGAGCCCTTTAGTGTTTGCCACACTCATAAATTGTAATTTAACATTCTCGTTTCCGATACTGTCCAATAACATAAGTGTCACTTCGATTTACCCCTCTACCCCTAATGTTATCTTAGTTATAAGATCATGTTTTGAACAATTAAAGACGGTTGTTATACAGCTTCAAAGTGTTTTATTTGAACATATCCACAAAAACCGTCACCGAACTTAAATCGCGACACTACTTTTTTTGGTTATGCGTGCAGCATTACTGCACGTATTTCTTTGACTAAACTCTGTGCTTTTTCATCACAAGACCCAAGTTCAGATTTAGAGCCGAGCCTTATTGTTAATGACCTCCTTATGTCAAAAACGAGTAGAGCATATATACTCGCCTTCAGTCTAATTGTATAGATTTAAATCTTTTTTCTAATACATTAGAACCTTGTAGTGTAATTTCAATTACCTTGTAATGATATTTTTACACAAGACAATGGCTTATCTATGACGACTAATTATTTTAATTAGTAACTACGAGTACATCTATTTATAAATATTTTTATTATTTTGATAAAAAATATCTTTGTTGACTTAAAGAGATATTCTTAAAATGACAAAACTAAATTATAAAATTTTGCAATTGTTGTAGATAGTTTCACAGTTCCATACACGAAGAGCAGACATATTTCTGATTATAAATGTTCCATGCGTTTTAACATTGACAATTTTTTGGCCCAATAAGTAGGCCAGTTTTAGTTTAGGCTTTCGTTTCTTGGCTGGATTTTAAGGTACTGTTCCAAATTTATTCATGCTTCATGTACAAAATATTTGTATACATTGTAATATATATTTGTTTAAGCTCTTAAAGGTATATGACACAAGGTAAACCACAATCGCTCAGTACATAAACATCCTGTGGGGTTCTTTATTTTATACAGTAATGAGGCACCACGAAGTATCGGCGTAGTATAATAAATTTATATACAAAGTTTGTCGGTGTGACGACTGATTCGTTGATACGGAAGTAGTCTCTTTGAGATGAGATTTTATATTCATTCTTAAGTTTCGCGGTTGGCTAAGCGGTTTTAAAGAGACTGCGGTAATGGTGGGTTTGATCCCCGGTTTCTTGCTTCTGATGGGTTGGGAGGACCCGACCCAATACTCAGAGTACTACACAGACTTCACAAGTCAAATACGTATATACCTATGTCGTAAAAGAAAGAAAATGTCGTAGATGCCTTTAGTAGAATCCAATAAGCCCTCAACTTAAGGGCGAAGTTCGAACTAAAACTTGAGAAAATTCTAAAAATCAATAAACTATATATCTGGTCTACTTCGCCCTAATATCTAATACAACCTTTCCAAGTATCTAATACAGATCACAGCGGTGACTTTGAACTTTGGGCACATGAACTGTTCCAATAGAGCATCAATCACGGTGCAATGGACTTTAATCCCGTACATTAGAGTGTCAAATCGTAAAAAAAATATGCTACATGTGCTGAAGGAATTGAACGTAATTGTTTAATGTATCCGAATTTGGTGACAGGTCAAAACACGCGTACGTCAGGTACAGTTGTAGTCACTAAATCTTTGTAGTAGTAAAATGGGATTTAAAAATAATTTACGATGGGTTTTTGAACTTAAAATCATATAAGAATGTAATTCTAGTCGAGAGATGTCAAATCGACACTAGAATGAGAGAATTACACTTAAATAGGTCACTATTATACATGGAAATACATAATGCTTCTTAAGACAATTTAATTTAAAATCATATCAGTAGTTTAGAGTAATATGGGAAATAAATTATAAAACATTCACTCGCGAATAAACTATCATAAAAACCAAAATCCATGTAAATAAGGTTTAAGACGTACATATTTGTTGAAATAATATTCAATGGAAATCGAATCCAAGAATCCTGAAGACTTGTTGAACCGTTACTGACGGTTTAAGAAAGTGTAATTCAACATCATATGATAAAAAAAATCCGTTCACGCGGGCAATTTTCTATAACTTAAAAAGTTACCGTTTACCGCGTTTTAATTCGGTTTAAAATAATATAATCAATAAGTGTCGTCGTCATTTTTCTACTATGGGTTATAACACTTAATCAATTCAACAAATTAAATCAATCAATATTATTGGAGCCATAATTTTTGAGAGCGCCTCTAACGAAAATTCGTTCCTAATATACTTGTAAACAAATCATTTCAAATTGTCCTGTAAGGGGACGTTGGTCCCAGTTGTGTCATTCGGGGTCCGTGACCTTACCGAAATCTATGTACCTTCGTTTATAAAGCATCGACAGATCAGCTCACATCCTGATTATTTTAGTACTTTAGTTATAGTTACCGTTACATTTGTTAGAGATTGCGATGTCGTTGGATGTCGATTTTAGGTACCTTTATGAAAAGAGGTTCCATGAAAAGTCGAAAAGAGGTTTTGAGTTCAAACTCCGTACCAAAAGATTTTCTTTCCATGTGCTCAAGGCGAAGTAATAAATGAGGAAACCGGCTTGACCCAAAAATTTAAGATGTCTGTTATTGATTAAATTTATTTTTTATGAATAAGACATTTACATTTGTGTTTAAATGTAGATTTCTACAGATCCATAAACAAAAACTCTTTTATGACAGTTTTAATTAAGCGTTTGTGAATGCCTGACTCTGTCCAGTCTAGGTCATGGGGTTCATGAACCCCTTGGATCCGCTGTTTCATTGTAAACTGAGGCCAAGAATTTTGAATTTAATACTACGATATCTATATATTGAAATCGTTATCGAAATAGCTGTTAATGTTGCGGGGCAGGCTGCAGCTTTGAGATCAAGGGTCAGGCGTAGGAGACCGCTACTGTACTTTGTGTCAAAACATCGAGTACTTTCTCCAGTGATAAGACTCTCCTTGACTCATAATAATAAAAAGGCAATTAATTTTAATCTTTTGTTTTATAAATATAAAAACCCGAGTTTTTTATTTATGGCTTAGATTTTCTAGTATTAATTAACAGTGTAAGATCGTGATCTAACCGGCTCTAATAGTTTTCTTATATATCTTTTATTCGTAATATAATCTGGGCCTATATAAGAATGTACTTAAAACATATTAAGATATAAAGTCAAATGTCACCCATTAGCGCTATCAATTTGGCCAGATGTCTTATGCATTTTTATTTAATTTTTCTTTATATAATTTCGGAATATATTTTCCACCAAAAAATCGTAACTTAATAAAATTACATTATGAATGAAACCGCAAGTTTAATCAAACAAAAAGTGTTTATTACAAATTAATTGATTTCGATATTATAATTATAATAGTTAAATTATATTGTATCATTTAGATGTTTTAAAACGCGAATACAATTAAAATCAAAGTAACAATATGTACCCCACACGTTTCATCAAAGCTAAATTATAATTATAATTTTATATAAAAAGAACGACTGTATACTGAGTATCATCTGTGAGAAGCAGGGGCGTGTCACTAGTTATCAATATAAATGAGATTTATATAGGATTTAATTACGTCCGTGATAAGAATATTATCGAAATTACAAATATCCCTTGTCAAGACGCTTAATAAAAATAATTAAACGTTCTTATCAAACAAAAATGAGTAGGTACATGCATTGAGAGTTCGCCAATTGAATATAAGACTTACACAGTTGATTTAAGGTTTATTATTTATTGCAATTTGATTAGTGAGTACATGATTGAATCTCCTTGTTAGCCCACGCGATTTACTTCACTATGGGCTTTGGGCTCATCTCTTGAATATATCAGTGCGATACTGGCCGTTACGAGGCGCGCGCGTTTCAAAAATTCAAAAATGGAAGTTGGAAAGCGAAATCTTTGGTGCAGTGTTAATCGTGGTGGTTTGGTTGGAGGGTAATTCGAAAGTTTTATACAAATCTAAATATTTTTAAGGTTTAAAGTTACTTCAAATACATTTTTACTTAGAAGGTTTAGTGGTTTATTGTTATGAGTCCAAAAATGGTCCATTGCGAGTATATTCTGAAGGCGTTTTTAGTGGATCGATTTTTATCCAGGATAATAATATTACATCGTTATTTTTCTTTACAAATTATAACAAAAACGTATATTTTTTTCCAATACTGTAGGCATTCGTAATGTAAGTGGTAAAATATTTATGTTAGATCAAATAATATTATGTTAAACACAATTCAATCGCCTGTTATTTATATAGAGCAATAAACGTATATTTTTAATTTTATAATGGAAGTGGAGATGGCAAAAGCTTTCGTTAAAGAAAAATCTGCAATATTTAAATTTTCTTACAGGAATTACAATTAGTAATCATATCATACTTTTAATTTTACGAAAATAATAAATTGAAAATAAAAATTGTGCGTTTAAATCCCGTGCACCAACTATGCAATTAACACATTGAAAGGTGAAAGAAAACAATGTGAGGAAACCGTATAACCCATGACATATGCCAGGATGTGATCACGTACACGTCTATGAAAAGAAATCAGAGACTTCTGAGGCCCATACCCATATAGGGTTGTAGCGTCCCTTAATCAATAGAGATGGAAGTCTCATATAAATTACCCTGATCACCTTCTATTATCGCCACCTATGATATATTATCAGGGGAGTTGAAATGTGTTTAATAAATGACATAGCTGTGTTTAATACAATAAAATAATTGTAATGCTAAAACCATATCACCTGGGGTTAAGACCCATTTAGGGTCGTCGCTGGATAATTAAATATTAATAGTTACTAACCCAAAACGATTTGGACAGGACAGACACTTGGTCAGCCCTGCGATTCTGTAACTCACTTTTCGAACTCACACAGCGGTTTTCACATCGGCGGTCGCTCTCAAATCAGTCGTGAAGCAGTCATTTTATGATTTGGCATTCTGAAAAGGTGGGAGCTTGTAGTTTTTTGTATTGTATTGTATTGTTTATCAGAATGCCAAATCACAAAATGACTGCTTCACGACTAATTTCAGAGCGACCGCCGATGCGAAAACCGCTGTGTGAGTTCGAAAAGTGAGTGAGGGCAGAAAACAAAACATTCCTAAAGATTATATCTTTAGCTTCGTTTTGTACATGATAATTTTTAGGCGTACGTCATTGTGCATGGAAGTATGACAGTCTTAAATGCGTATCGTTATATCCCGGAAATATATCATGTGCGAATATTTGAGAATTTCAACGGGTTGTCAACTATTTTCATGTGCTATTTTTGATGGCCGCATTCTTTGAAAGTTTCTTATTTTTTGATTCAAGACTGTCAAATTAATCTCGAACATTGCAGGTTCGAGTGCAAAGAACAAATTAAATTAAATTAAATTAAATTAAATTGTTTTTATTTATGTAATATATAAGTCATCACAGGTACATTAAAGTTTGCACTATTTATAAACGCAATATATGTATTTTTTTCCAACAAAAGATTCTATAATTTATTACAACTCCATTTTCTTTAACAAAAAGAGACCAAAGAGAACTTAAGATAAATTAATGCAATATTAGATTAAATTGGTTATAAGGGAGATAAAACTTTACTGCTTTAAAATAATTATATGAAGTATTGCACTATAAGCAATGTTTCTTTCTTTATAAGAAAGACACTCTGAATTATTTGCACCATTAGTTTTAAAACACTAACTTAATATGAACACATCAAACGAAGCTAAAATGTACCTAAAACCAGTTATGTATAAATTGTCTAGTATACACTGTACATACATTCATACAGTACCATTATAACAAGCTAGCATATATATATAATCTCACGTTGAATAGCTTACTTAGATATTGATATATTGTATCTAAATTTGGCTTGTTAACGTTAGCCTTGATAGCATACATGCAAAATGAATAAGAAAATTGCAAGACTATTAATTGTCTAACACAAGCCAGGCTTAGCCGACACGTACCAACAAACAGAGCTTAATTCTAAATAATCGACGATAGATATGTATACAAAATGCCAATCAGTGGTATGTTCTTATAAATTGGTTTGGGTGGGTGTTCGGCCTTCTGTGGATGAACGAACTCGATATTTTTAACTTACACCTGCTTTGCGAATTTTAGAACGCTTATGATTTATTATAACGTTAAAAATCGCAAATCAAAGGTATCGATTAGAGTTTGTGTTGTTGCTTGGGAAGTATTTAAGCTTCTTGGATGTCATATATTCAGTGGTACAACCTTCATGGTTGACATCAGATTTCAGCAACTGTTTCACTGATTATATTATAGATAGATTATCAGCCTTCTGTACCTGACACACGTTGATTCGATTGTATTGAGATAGGCCGGTTTTGTTGCGATGTTTCCTATCGCCGTAAGTCACCATTAAAATTAAATTAACTTAAGTATATATAAGTGTGTTAAACGTTTTTTTTACAATATCATCAGAAAGGTTTAACAACTAGTAATATAATTATTTTTTGTTTCAGATAACACTCCAGACATGAAGGCGCCATCTTGAACTTAACATCGTCACACTTAATTTATAACATTTTATTTATACTTAAATAATATCGATTGTAATAGTGTTTGTTCTTTTAATTTGTAATGCTCGTAAAATGATTTTGATAAGTTATGTATGGATGGTTGTAGTTTAAAGAGTGGCGGCTCTTTACTCTACATACCTTGGAGTGAATGTGTGTGTGAAGGGTTTTGCGGCATTATGAGTTAAGCGAAATTACTATATGTAGAATATATCTTGGCTCTATCACTGCTTGACATACGCAAATAATATATCTTTGCTCTTTAACCCTCTTAAATTGACTAGAAACTAATTTAATTTTCTAAAAATCTTTTGTATTTCAGACCTGCGGCGCCACAATCACTTCAAGGGTCTGAAAGTAATCAACTTCAGGTTTACAGATAAAGTTCTCGAAAATGAAGTAGAGGAAGCATTTCTTTACATCCACATTCAAGAGCTGGAACGACAGAACATCACAATAACAGACGACCACTTTCACATCAACTATCAGGTCAATAGGATCACGAGAAATAGCCAAGGCAGCAAAGCCTCAGTGCCCTACTCCGATAGCTCCAGTAAACTGTCCGGAAAGGAGCTCCAAGACGGAACATGGGTTAGAGCGAACGTGACGAACATGGTAGCAGAGTTCTTCAGACTCCCACGGGAGACATTAGGAATAGTTGTGAGAGTACAAGACTCGAAGAATAGAATAAACTTGGTTGTACCGCATCCCAGCTCAGAGTCGAATAACGCAGTGGTGAGTCATAATTGCTTTAAGATAAACGGTATCAATGTGTTTTTATAGTCTATAAATAAAACGCTATTAATAGCTATCGCAACAATTTCTGATTTTGTTCTGGTAACGCCGTTAGCGTTTTCGATTTGGGGTCAATTCGTGTCAAGTGTCAATAAGGAACAATTATCTAATAATGATTTGCCCTGTTTCTCAGAGGTCCAAATATTTAAGTCTAATAGTCGCGTAGTCATATTAGGAATAATTTTTTGTCTAAGCTGTTTTATACAAATATTCTAATTTCGGAAATAAAATCTGTCTCAGGGTACAGTCAAAACAAGCGTTATAGCGTTGACTGTATCTTAAAAACATATACATATTTTGTATATTTGGGTAGATTATATATGACACTGGAAGATAACAAAATTCGCAAGTTTATAAATTTCCTAGAAAATTTATAAACTTTCGTAGGATTTTAAACGAGAGATAAATTGTATTATTTTACGTCCAAATTTTCGCAACTTTATCAATTTGCCACGTCTCGTGGTAATTTTATAAACTAACGGATATCCATTCGTAAGATTCTAAACGGTTAGGTTAGGTTAGGTAAGTGACTTATTCAACCAATCAGAGCGCACATGCCGTTTGGTTATCGCTTACTTATTATTTTACGCGTGAGTTCGGTAAGTTTACCATTTTTTAGGAAATTTATAAATTACTTAAAGAATACAAATAAAAGTTTCTCCTACCCTTATGCACTAGATAGCAATATATTTAGATAGTTTCCTTATTTCTTCTTTCCCATTTTTTATAAATTTAGTTTCTTAATATTACTTAAATTGTTATTGAATCAAATATCTCAAGTGGTAATAATTTTACAGTATCTGTTGCTAAGGAAGAAATTGCGCATTACACCAAATATAATCAGGAAGTATTGCAAACCTTGCTTGGTAAAAGATAATGATTTACCAAATTCAGTGATAACATAATTATCAATTTGTAAGTGGGTCATATAGTTTTGTAAATCTAAAGAGGAATAACATCTGGTTACAAGATGTGTTTTTAATTCATGTTTGTATTGTAACGGTAATTTTCACACATTTCACATAATTAATCTATAATAAAGTCGTTTATTTTTAAAGCTGTTCTGTTATCGAACATTTCAGTTTCTGTTTAAAATAATTTATTTGTTTAAGAAAATTAATTAAAAGAAATTTAAAGAGTTTGGTCCCTGTGACAGTGTACCTTTAACGCTGGCAGCATTTACTCGCTGTATTGAGATACTTAGTCGTTGAGCGAGGAAAGTCCCAGTTTTGCTATTGTTTATTATTTGAAGTTTCGCCAAAATTTAAATTCAAAGTAGACCCTGACAAAAATATGGAATTCAAATGCTGCGCTATCAGAACAATAATCAGACTCTACAATTGTAGAAATTGGTTTCTTAAAGTTGTAAGTGATATTATCCTCAAAGTTTAACCAGAAGTTTAATGGAAGGAAACATCGGGTAAAGTAATCTTAATAAAAGACAAAGTCAAGTTTGTTTGTTAACTTGAGAACGGACGAATTTTCATGGTTTTTGATTTGTTGTATCAGAAAAAGGATTGACATATATTGACTGTCAAATATTTTGGCGTGCGTTCAGAAATTTATTTTGTGTAAAACGGAAAATACATCATTGATGGTTAGGCGGTACGATTTCACCGGGTCAGCTTGTCGTTACTAAACGTAATCTATTACGTTTTAGATATCTATAATTAAATCAATATATTTCCAAGTTTTTAAATGGTTAGTAGTTGTACCCAAGCAGTACTTAATAGGTGAAACAGTCTAATTGTTTTTTTTATAAATAAGGAAATATAGTCTACTTCCTAACTTGAATCGCTTAACATTGGGTCTAAGTTGTTTCAATCTGTACCATGAGTTTGACATGTACACTCACATAAGAGTCCTTTTCATGAAAGAAGTCCCCCAGACGCGGCGCTGCAATCGCATGACGTAATGTTGCCATTTATGAGTAAAAAAATTACCTATTTTATTTACATTTACCAGATGTAATTTATCAAATAATACTATTTTCTGCATACTTCGATGAAACAATATTTATGTTATCTAAAAAGGATATTTTTATTTACTTATATTAGCGGTGTTCTACCTACTTACAGGGAAACGATGAGAAAATAGGGTAATGAAAAGCAATACAATTTTTTATTCAGAGTTTTATTGCATAATTGTGATCAACGGCTATAGGGACATCACTGTCTGAAGAGTGGATGGAAACAGAATCAGATTCTGTTTCAGTATCACTAGCCGTTGATATAATTATTCGGTCCATCTCTTCATCCATAAGGCCGTCATTTTTTAAATATTCCTCCTCTAAATGTTCGACATGCGTGCACTGAGCTGTCCAATCTTTAACCGTAATAGACTCAAAGGCCTCTTTAGTTAATTTTACAAATTCTTTTGGATCTTGTGCCACGTTCTTATCCGCCACCTTTCTTTTTACAAGGCTCCAGATTTTCTCAATCGGGTTGAGGTCACAATGGTAAGGAGGCAACCTTAATACTTCGTGTCCGTGGGCTGTTAATAATTCATCAACTGCAAAATATGTCGGTGGACCTTTATTTTGTTTGATTAGCTCATACAGCACAACTTTTGTCCAGGTGTCTCCAAATATATACCCTTTTGCCGGAGCCATTCTTGCATGGCTTTTTATATTTGACATAGAAGGGGCTTTGTTTAATTGAGTGCAATGTTGTGATGCTTCCCTGAAAATTGATGTCTTCTCGCAGAGCTGCCCGTAATTTAACCAATGTTGGTAATTCTTTATGCACAACGTAAAAACTGTAAATTTTTTGCCGGATAGCGCACAAATCGAACCCGTCTAATTCGAACTTTTTTCGGATGCGGGCGACCTTTCCCCGGGGTTACAATTTTTTTCGAAGTACACGCCGCTGTTATACCTTCGTTTGTAATTCTTGTTACAGTTTTCTCTGGCACACCTGCAATTAAATTATGAACAATTAAAAATAATAGTAACTTTAAGTTTATAATGCTTATGTAATATGTAATATACGTTTTAATTTCAGTTACCTAGTTTCATCACGTTATGTATTTGTTCAATTTTGTCGCAAAAACGAATTTATATCATAAAAGTCCCATCAATACAGCAAAAAATTATTAAATGGCAACTCTAAAAAGTACCTGTTATGGCGCCAACTCTCTTCCGAACATTGTTTAGTGGTATTAAAACACCTTGATTCTTATGTTCCGTTTCACAGAACTCTTTCACCTTTAATATCATTTCTCGAGCCGAACTTTTAACAACTTTTGGCATTGTAATCAATGTTTAAAATGCACTAAGCTATTTAAAAATTCACAAAAATCTACCACAACAAACGAACTTGATAACATCGACGAATGACAACATTGCCGACCTGTCAAATTTAGTTCCAAAAATCACCGCGGGACTTCTTTCATGAAAACTGAAAAGCACTATACACACTTTGCATAAAAATTTAGTATGACTACACTGTAAGATTTTTAAAGAAGACTATCATGTTCATGATAAAGCATAAATAATTTGATTAAGATGCTTACGACAAAATATCTCAACCGCCGCTGCGCGTACGTTTCGCGTATGTAAAGGAAACTTAAACCAAATGACCATTTATCTCAATAACGTAAAGGACGTTTCATTGTAATTAGCCCATACGATTTAGAAAGAAATAGATTTTATGTTTTTATTACATTAATAAACTAACTAGCCTAAACGCCGCCTTCATGGCTTGTTATATCCTGGCAAGCACTTGTTCGTTTCGAAAAAAAAAATTTCATTCGTAATCGTTCGTATAATAATAACTAAAGCCAACCTATAAATTTATGATTTAGACATCTGATTCATCATTTGAAGAAATGGAGACTGTTCGAAGTCCTCCTTTTGCTTTCGAATAAAGTCGCAGTAGTAAAAAAGCATTTCTGTTTCAGATGCCCTACATAGAACTAACTCTAAGAGATAATTCGCACAAGAGAACGCGACGGATGATCGGAATGGACTGCACAGAGAACTCCAAAGAGGTCCGTTGCTGTCGGTACCCTCTGTCTGTCAACTTCGAGGAGTTCGGTTGGGATTGGATCATTGCGCCTAAGCAATACGACGCGAACTATTGCAGTGGGGAGTGCCCCTACAGTTTCTTGCAAAAGTACCCCCACACGCATTTAGTGCACCTGGTCGCGCCCCAGGGTAGTGGCGGCCCCTGCTGTGCCCCACGGCGGATGAGCAGTATCTCAATGCTGTATTTCGATCACGATTTAAATATAATATACGGGACGATTCCCGGTATGGTGGTGGAGAGTTGTGGGTGCTCATAGTAAGGCTAATTTATTGGTGTGAACCGACGAGACTGGGAACTCTTTGTGATGTGTGTTGTGTGTATTTTGTAACCCCGTTTTTCTGGTGTGCTTTCTTTCGATCACTGTAGTAAAATTGTTTTGAATGAATTGTAAATAAGCTAGATTCACTTTACTTCGCTTGAATGTTCGACTTATCTCAAAACTGCATTTACGATTTTAGATTAAGTAAGTAGAAAAATTAAAATTCAGGCGCAAACAGTAAAACCAGGCGTAGTGCCAAGAATGTGAATAACAATTACCATTGTTTTTTTATAGGAAACATTTGCTCTGTTAAGTGACCGACGCTTATTACCTTCTTGAATTGTGGAAGTGTTTGTGCCTTTAGGTCCGTACATCAAAATTTAATTATAAGTAGCTAGGTAGTCTATGTAATTGATGTATTTCTTTTGTCGTTTGGATCTCGTTCAAAATTATTTCTCTTTAGGCTTAGCGGGTGGTGCTTAAATGTATTTTCAATAAATAAATGTACCTACCCTGTGTGAAACGTATTACTTTCGTGATGAATTGATTTTATGTATTAGGACTAAGAATTTTTGGGCGAAAAATTTCAAAATTAGATCTCATTTTGGGACAGAAAGGATAATGTGTCCTTTTAGATGTATGTTTGGATCAAAAAACTTTATACAAAATTTAGGGTGTAGGGAACGAACATCTCGGAACAATTTTCGAAAAATTAATCAACAGTGTCGTGTTATAAGTTTTTTTAATAAAATTTTCAATTCATTTTAAATATGTATTTTTATTCGCTGAATCGATTGCTCATATGGTGTAAGCAAACATCCACATATTAGTCACCTTTCATACGCGCCTCTTAGTGATTCCCTTTTATAGACAGAAGACACACATTTACCGCCGATATATTTTACGTCAACCTTTAAATACTTGTTAAAGTCATCTTACTGACATTTGAAAGCTGCAGCAACTACAATCATCAGACAGGCCTTTGGGCCGGCCGGTCAGTGGTTAGAGTCGAAGATCGCTTCATTTCTGCAACAATAGTCCATCCTTCACAGTGACTCGTAACACTGGCAAAACTTTTATTTTAATTGTTATTTCGCTGGGAATTGAAACCCGAGATGAACCCCCATTGATCACGATTTTATTAAATGAAATCGTTTATTTGCTAAGTTAGTGGTACAATTCGATAGATTATTTATAAAAATCCGCACAATAAGCCATATATAAATAGACATGCCAATGTCATTATAATTTTTATAAAAAATAAATCAGTGGCGCTACAACCTCTTTAGGTTTTGGCCTCAGATTTCTGAATCTGTTCATGATCATTTATCAATCTAATAGACAAGTAGGTAATCAGCCTTCTGTCCCTGGGACACGCCGTTGACTTTTTGGGTCTAAGACATGTCGGTTTCCTGACGATGTTTTCCTTCACCGTTCGAGCGAATGTTAAATGCGCACATAAACAGAAAGTCCATTGGGTGCACAGCCGAGGAACCTACGACCTCAGGGATGAGAGTCGCACGCTGAAGCCACTAGGCCAACACTGCTCTTAATTTTTATAATGTTATAATAATAAGTTTTGATGAATAATATATTGTAAGCCTTTATTCTTCAATTCTAGGTTTCCTATCTGTTTAAATTAATACCTACTATTTAGCGCCATCTGTTTATCAGAAATGGTACCTTAAACATATGCCTTGAACCTTTCTTTTGGATGAGTTGAAATTATTACAACTTGATAAATACTTACTAGAATTGGATACAATAGAATAGGCATTTTAACACATAATTTGAGTTTTTAATATAAATAATAAACGTTCAATCGTGTTGATATGAAATCTGTGCAAAACTTCTGCAACCAATTAAAGTATTATTCTGCAGGAGCCTCTTTTGAACTGCCTTTTTGATACAATTGGTATTATTTGATTTGGTAGCTAAGGAGTAAAATAAACAAATATATCAATTGCGTGGTCGTCCTTAAAGAACAGCCACTCTTTATTATATAAACTTTAAATTATGTACACATTCTGTTCGTCCTACATTAATATAACGTTATTAAAATACAATCAAAACAAAATAACAGAAATACACAAGACACTGTACAATTACGGGAGAAAAAGACTAGTAATACCCAAATACAAAATATAAACCTCCCTTGATATTTTTCTTATTTCCCCCATTTAGAAAGTCAATGTTGGCTAAATTTATAAATTATTGTTTCAAAGTGAA
Organism: Pieris macdunnoughi; assembly: GCA_905332375.1. NCBI lineage: Eukaryota > Metazoa > Arthropoda > Insecta > Lepidoptera > Pieridae > Pieris > Pieris macdunnoughi. Next base: position 2,793,816 of record CAJOBZ010000033.1, on the reverse strand, counting down.
TCAGCCAAACATTCACTCCACACTCCAGTCTAAATATATTGCTTACGATCCAAAATATACAAGAAATTAATTCATACACAGGTTATTGTATCCGTTCCTAAAAACAATTCCTTAATTATATTAAAATTAACAGTTATCCATGGCGTTAAAAGAGTTCTACAATACGTAGATGTTTAAATCCTAATCTAAGGTAAGAGTGCACAACATTAGTGGTGTCAGTCTAAGTAGGTCGGATGGATTATTTTTGGAAACGATAAAAAGCTGCCGAAACGAACGAACATACAAAATAACGTATGGCAGTGACGGAACGTCCGTAAAACCTAATCTAAAGCATATAAATGAACATCACAGATTTTCATACCTACTATAAGAAATGCCATGATTCGAACCGATACAGTAGTAGAAGTAGTAAGGTCACACCGGAGTCACGTCTAGTCTAGTTATGTACAAGTCTCTAATAAACCTCAAAGTATAAAATAAAAGTGGTTCGCAACAGAGTTGAGCCTTCACTTAAATAGGATCACAGTGGAAAAGTGATTTAAGTTTACGTCTATTATCTATAAATACAAAGTCCGCGGTATGGCAAGTATCTACGGGTACTATCACTCGTCTAAACTACGTCTCATAGAAAAATCATTCGCTATATCTGTACACTTCACTCCGAGTCACTAACACTCAAAAATAGAAACAGGATTCGAGGATTCATAGGAAAAATTTAAAAACTGGGCTGCGATACAGTCCTGGGGTTGCCGCTCTGAGGGTACGCGTCGTAGGAGTGGGGCGGCTCCAAGTGGCACACCACGTTGTTCTCCCCGTTCAGGACCGCAGCCAGCGCCCTCATGTTCTCCTGAGGCTGGTGGTACTGGTGCATCAGCTTCCCGCTTTCGTACGCGTGCCTCGGATCGTAGGCCCTCTCCAGGGTGTCCCATTTGCCATACTTGTAGTGCTCCTGCTCGTGATGGTGCCTCTCCCCGGGGCTGTAGGAGATGAGGGGCCGATGATCCCCAAAAAACTTAGATCCGGAGGATCCGTGGTGTCCCGGGTTCTGTCTGCAGTCGGGGACAGAGTTGTCGTCCGACATATCGGACATCATTGTCTCGTTACGTTCGATCTCCTCGTACACTGGATCGTCCTGAATGACGCGGAATTCTTCGGAACCGCGTCGGTATATTCGTCCTTGTTGAGAGGCTATTTCCGAATAGGTGTGATTGACGTTTTGGCTGCCGTGATGGTGGTGATGTTTGCGTCGATTCTCGTCCTTGTAGTGTTTCCTGAAGATCATCTCTTGGCTGCCGGGTGTGTGTTGGGACATAAACACGTGGGGGTTCCGAAAATCATGGTTGTAGCTTCGCGTGGTTTGATACCCTTGGGGGTAATGAAGGGGGGACTCTTCGTCCTTGATGGCGTGTCGGGGGGATCCAGGGGGCATCGGAACGTCACATTCGACATACGGACTGTGAATGTGATTCTGTTGAAGTTGCCGAGACAGCGTGTCATGATGAGGTAATGTTGAAGAGTTCCCCGGATGGTGCTTAGAAGAAGTGTTCTGAAAATTTTACGTGAAATTTAATATGATTAAAATAAACTCGCATTGCAAAAATACGTACTGCGTATTAATTTCAGTGCGCATTATGAACGCTTCAAAATGTTCTCGTATCAGTATAAAATATAAAATAAATTGTTATAACAAATAACATAATATAGTTATCAGTACTATAGAAAATATTAAAAACTGACTTATTAAACATTAGCATCTTTCTCAAACTTTTGATTGATTTTTGGGTGTTGGAGACAGCTCAATTGATTGAAAAAAAAAACATTACATTTTTATTTCACTGTGTTCCGCACTTACTGAAGAACATGCTGGTAAAATTTTGATTAGCTAGGTAAGTAAAGCGATACTTTGTGGCCGTCTAGAGATTAATTATTACTGTGTATAAACAAAAGCTTTCTACTAAAACTGTGTGAAAAAAACCAGAATTTTTATAACAACATTGAATTAATACATGAATGGTGAATATAACAAAGGTATTTTCATATTTTACATGTGAATCTAAATTTATAAATTAAAATGAAATTTGGTTATAAATATTTACAATTTAGTAGAACTTAAGTAATGACATATCTTATTCCAATACATTTACAATCATGTGTAAACTAGCTTAGTATACTCATATATTTAACATAGAAACGCATCTTGTTGTTACTACAATATAATGGTTTGTGATAGTTGGTAGCTGACGGAGGTGGGATGGACTATTTACATGTGCTGATAGAAATCATGCAATCACGCTAAGTTAGCTCATGCAAATACTTGAGTAAGATCTCGTTATTTCCTCCACCAATAGAAATATCCTGGAAAGTTACATATGAATATATGCTAAAGTAAACGTAACATTACAACGAACATGTTTATCATGAAACTTCCATTTGGTGACACCTTTTTATTCCTTTTTGAATAAAAACTATTTAACACTCCAACAGTGTAATCTGAATGTTCGAGATCTTACCAAGGAGTCAATCCACTCTACGAGTGCTAGGCCCTCCCTCACCTTCCAAACATTGCCTCCCGCATTCGCCATTAAAGCCCAATCGTTCGCGCCAGTAGACGCCACCATCTTGTTCGAATAACAAGATGGCGACCGGGAACGAAGGTTCTGGTAATCGTTCGGGACTTCGATATTATTTCTGTAGCTATGCATCGACGCTATACTCTGAGAGTGGGAGGAGCTATGAGGTATGTTTTGAGGCGTTGGAGTTCTAGCGTTTCTTATATCGTCGCCCGGGACGTATATGGGCGCGGTCGGACGTATATTCCATCTTGAATCCGGTTGCAAGTTGTAACTCTGTTTTATAGTTAGAAATACATAAATACATACTTATTACATATATGCTACGACTACTTATCGTGTAAGGTTTGAGAGTAGCGTACGTTTAGTGAAGAAGGACCATACGCAATGTTTAGAGATAGGATTCTTTCGATTTAGAAATCGGATCAGGCAATGCGAGATCTACCACCACACCACTGAAATGTTAGACCCTTAGTCGTTAGTAGTCAGAAAAGCGTTAGTTTGTTAGAGACATGAAAGAAAATAAAATTAAACTTACCGTGATCTGCGCCTAGAAGTGTTAGTTACTCAGCGGAACACATTATTAACAAAACACAAATTGAGCTGTCTTAGACCATTAGTTTACAGCCGATAAGCTGGAGTGGTGTAAAGGTGGTTCTTTAGGAAAATCCTATCTCTTTGAACAGTGCGTACGAACCTTGTTGGACGTTTTGTCTGTACCCGGGCGGGTATCGGGCGCTGCCGTGGATCGGGCCTCGTAGGTGGGACATCGGGGCGGGGGGCTCTCTTTCGGGAATGTTGTGAGCGAAATTGGACGCCGTGGCGTTGAGAGTGGGGCCGAAATTACTCGAAGGACCAAAATTCTGGTTCTCTTGAGAGTTCCTGCGGTTTCTATGGGAATGGTAGCTGTGGGCGGCCGCGGCGGCGGCCAGAGACGCAACGGAGGCGTTGTTTATGACATTGTTGTTGTTGTGATTGTTGTTATTAACGACCACGTTAAGGTTGTTGATGACGAGATTATTTGTGGTGGACGCCGAAACGGAAGTGCTCGCTGTGCTCTGTTGTGGAGATGATTGCGTTTGAGTAGATTAGTACATGTATTTCCATGAATATAACTTAGACCTTATGATCTAATCCTTTAAACTGATATTGTTTTTAAGTCGCCCAAATAATAAAGTTAAATCAACAAAAAATATATCAATAAGTCTTCCCACAATTCCCACAAATGAATACATACCAATGCATCTTAAATTAAATATAATAAAACCACTTAAACCTGTAAAATCCTTACCGTAACATCCCTAGGGTCTACGACGTCTTCACTATCAGGGGCAGTGCTCTGATGATATCGTCTGCTCTTAACGGAACCCTGTCTTGTCTCGACGTGGTTTGATGAAGAGGCAGTGGGAGCATTATGGGTCAAAGGCTGAGTAAAGTGAAGGCAGCAAGATAGCCACGGGTGACGTCGAACGATACGACCACACTCCTTTTGGAACTGGAAATTTAGGGTACACAATTGAGGCGTGTGATTGATAAGAGGTATACTTGGTGCTCAATTATAACCAAAAAAATCACATGAGTAATATTTTAATGTAATCGGATCAAATTCAATCTTTTATTCACAAAGTTAAAAATATTTTCTAATTAATAGTGTGGAATGAAGAATAATTATATATAATCACCAAAAGATGAGTGTGTCTCAATTTATATAAGAATAACTGTAATAGTATTATTTACTTACAATTTCGTTCTGCAAGCAATGGAAGATGAATATGAAAAGTCCTTGTAGCGAATTGAGTATTGTAAAAGCGTACGCCACGCCCACAGTCTGCTCGTTGATGTACAGTAGACCGAACGTCCAAGTCAAACCCAGCAGAAAAGCTAGCACTACTGAACTATTCAGCCACACTCTGTAAATACAATAATTATAATTAGAGAAATTAAACTAGCGAGTTGAAAATTGAATTTTTATTGCCCGTTCTATGAAAATAATTAAAAGCATATTTCAAAATATTCAAACACCAACTCACCGTATTTTATACAACTTTGAATTTTCTTTAGCTTTGATTGAGACTGTGGAATGATGACACATCATGTAAATGACCATGCTGAGACAGATCCAGTTTGCCTAGAAAGTAAAATTTATAATTCTATAATTATTTTAAGATAATATATTCTATTTCTCATTAAGAATATTACATTTACTCATGTGAGAAAATACTAACTAGTAATACAATATATTATATTAGCTTATAAACTTTAACTAAACTATAACATATGACTAAAACACTTGTAAAAAACATAGAAAAAGTTTATCAGTAGGTATGAAACATAATATAATAATAAATAATATTAATTAAACTCAAAACAGAAATATGGTTGTGACAAAATCGATCTAACGCTAGTCCCCACACTAGCCCCTGTGTTTTGGGTACCTGGATTACACTTATTCTGTGGTGTGTGTAAAAACAATTTTTTTAGGAAAAATCTTAGTGTTACACCTAATAGAACAAAAGTCGTATTAGTGAGAAGTATGCGTGATTGTATGAGTACGTGAATGGGTGTGAGGTTAAAATATGTGGTAAGGCCTCTGTACAATCGAAATCCAATTCGGCTAGAATAATGTTTAATTTTGTGAGATATCTCGATAGTTTGACTATCTCAGAATTCATAGATTGAGTTCCAATCTAAAACAGAGGTCTTATTAGAAACACAATTACTGTTTTGTTTTAAATTAAGATTAGACATTAAATTTATACAGTGTTTACAATTATTGTAGGTATTTTAATAGATTACAATTCAAAGTACTTACAATAAGCACCAAAGCGACTGGTCCAACGAAGCTGAAAATAAAGTATCTGTCCGTGGACAACCAGCAGTGTGTGGCTGTGCCATATCCAGGTGGGTATGCGGCAGCCGAAGCCAGTACAACGAGTGCGGGTACCAAATACCCGCCTACGCAGTACCATCGAGCACGTGCTCGTTCTGGCTCGAATACTTCTACTAGCATCGCGTATAGGTGGAAACCTAAATGAAAATATGTATTTATATTAACTTACAAACATATATATATAAATATATATATCGTAGTAAATAATTTAGCGTAAAATAAAAGCACTGATAGCTACTTTTGTAAATGTTTAGTTTACCTAAAAAGAAAAAATAAGCACCCAAAATGCTCACCAGCCAACAGGGTTTTAATTAGGAATAAACTTTTATAAAGCTATTAAGTATATCTCAAACAATATGGTAATAATAGAAAAAAGTTTTCTAATTCCTTATATAATCATTAACGTACCTTCTAGGAACATCCAGGCAAAAGCAGCCAAGAAGAAATAGTGTAGCAGCCCCGCGATGACACCGCAGAGTATTCTATCCTGCGTTTGATCTATTCCGCACATGAATACCACTTCAGCGATCAACAAACATATACACAGGTTCTTGTGGATTAGTACACGATCCGACTGAAACAAAAACATTCAGAAAATCAGCAATTATATATCTTTAATTAGGTCTACGGTCTTAATTACTTCTATCTTTCTAGTCGACAATGTTTCATTGTTACTGGGACCTACAACAATGATAACATTTATTCTATGTTTTTCAGAAAAAAATCTAGCCATGAGTACTAAAGTTATCAATTGATTTGGTATCCGCTTATCTCCTTCTCTATCTTCCTTTAAATCTCTTTGGTACAAGCATTACCTGTCCACATTGTATCTCTAACTTTGGTATCTGAAATTATCGTGATTCACGTGCACTTTTTTTTTGTGCCCTTTTTTATTTAGTGTCCCTTTCACTGTTAAACTATGTTTTAATTGCTTTGCTTTGTTCAATTAGTTGTCTAAGTAATTTTATTTCTTATGTAATTTTGCCCTTCTTGCTCTCACCTTATCTAACTTATTTATTTTTCTTAGTAAATATGTTTCTATTTTGTTCTTTATCCTTATGGATAATATAAGATATAAATAGTAAATACCTTCATATTCCTAAAACACTGGAAAACTACGATGGCCGCCAACAACGCGACAGCTGATATCGCACACCCAATCAGCGTCAAGAGACGTAACGCCATCACATGTTTTGCTCCAATCGAAACACCATGTACGTCCATGAGTATGGCGAAGTTCGTAAGATGCGAACAAGCACACCCTGTATGTGTTAAGTTCGACCATTCCACTTCACAGCCTTCTGGTGACCAGCCACTGAAACAAAGATAATTATTTATTTATAACAACTTATTGACTTCAATCGATATACGTCATCTATCTTCTTATATATAATATAAAAATGAATCGCAAAATGTGTTGGTAAGCGCATAACTCAACAACGCCTGGACCAATTTAGCCAATTCTTTTTTTATAATATTCCTTGAAGTACGAGAATGGTTCTTACGGAGAGAAAAATAAAAGAAATTGAGTGAAAAAGTCTAAAAACAACACTTTTCTATATTCCCATACAAAGGATTCGTAATAATACTTAAAAGTCAATTAGAACTTTAATACCATACCATAAAGTTCAAGTGTTAGTGGAGGGGTTCCGGGAAGGTCAATTTATATTTTCTGACATAATGTATTTGTTCTCTTATCAACTTTCTTTTTTTTATCTTACTAGCTAGACCGGAGTCCCGAATAGCAGAATAAGTATTAAAAAAAAATAAAGAATCAACTGTTAGGCGGTACGATGTTCGCCAGGCCAGCTAGTTATAAATAATTATTATGATTATTGATATATACAAGTATGATATTGATGTATATAATAGGTGTAATATTATGAATCTTAATGAATCAATTGGATTTTTTAATCTTCAACAAAAATTTTAACACGAAATAATTCTGTTAAATTTAAATAATTTGTGCGTCACACGTGCTTTCTTTGGCACGTCCTTACCGAATATCGTCTCTATACAAGAATCTATAATTAACTCACTGCAAAGTATAGTCCCAGAAGACGCAAGCAGGGTTCGTAACGTTTTCAGTCTTTAAGTGTTTCATCGTAAGCCGGACCATTTGAGACAGCTGAATGTGTCGTCCGTTGCCCAAACTGGCTGATATCACCTGGAATTGGTAAAGTCACTTAATGTTAGGAAATGGGAGAGATAAAGGTAGAAATTCGCTGTTTGCGAAATTACTTTGCTTATTTTGTTGTAACATTCGTTGTTCAGTACTGATTGGAATCAAAATAATGTTATTTATTAAATAATGACAAGATGGAGGAAACTTTTAGAAGTTATACTTCTGTAGGCGCGTTATGAAAAATTTATGAGAGTGAAATTTTACGATGCGCGCGCACCGTGACACAAAATTAACAGAATGAAGTTGCCCACGGAAGATGCTACGGCATTGGACATAATTTAAAAACAACATTCGAATAATAATATAATTTATGTTACACTTAATGTAAGAGGATAACAATAAATATTTATTTATTAAATTTTTCAAATGTAAACTTTATAGACTATAATGACTCCTTTTCCAGTCTTTAATTATTTATTTGTAATTAATTATTTACATGCAATCAAAAACTATTCTTAATAATGCCAAAGAAGTATAACTTCTTACGCGCGTACATAAGTACACGCACCCTTTTTATAGTCTACGGCAATGTCACATATGTAAACAAGTCTTACACCAACGATGCTTACGGCATAATAAATAGATAAAAGAAGCGTCAAACATTTATCTAATAATAAAGTTTTTTTACAAAACAAATAGGAAGAAGCCTTTAGCAGCCTAGGGAGGAAGTTATCCTTGATATGTGAGGTGCAGAAGGAAAACCACTGCGCTATATTATCTTTGCAATTGAAGTTGTAAACAGCCAACCTTTAATAACAAAGTGGTACCAAGACGATAGCAAAAACAATTTAGGAAACCATTATTTTTAATTGACATTCAAAAAATTATATTACACTTACTTTTGAATTAAGTACCCGGGTAACATTTTTCTTCTCCTTTTCAGAGTTGATGCTGACTGAAGAAGACGGGTCAGAAGTGTATGCAGCGAATTGTGGGGACTTTCCAAAAGTGGGGGGCAGTATTTCTTCTAGACGGTCGAATGCGAAGAATACAATGCGCACGAGATCAACTTGGTGGTTTTCTGAAAGGATTTTTATCGTAAGTTTCTCGTAACGTCGAGTGCACGTTAGTCTTAAGTGCTAAATAGTGGTACGTGAAAAAATAGAACACAAGAACAGAGTGTCTTCCCCTTAGACTGTAAGTAGTGTTTCACACTTTCTTGTGTTAAAGATCTTTTATATAAATTTAGTTTTAAATGACTTCTAAGTTGGGCTAGATCGTAAAATTAAATGAGGTTTTTGTGCAGAGACAATTTATTTAAAAACAATTGTTTTACCATTACCACCCTAAGCATCTAACACCCAAACCCAATAATTAATCCACAATCTCAGATTGAAAACTACCTGAGATCAGACCGTGACAGTCGATCGATCTCCTATCTGCATCCCAATTACCAAACTCTACGAAGACAATCCACTTTTGGCGACGGATAAAATGCTCTTTGTCGTTCCATTTTACCGAGTTTTCAATCATATTTGATAATCAATGTAAACCAAATAACGTAAATAAAACCGTAAAAATAAAATTAAAATATACATGGATATTTAAAACATAACAAACAGATGTTTTAATTATTTAAAAAACTGATGTAAGTTAAAATCTGTTAAAATAATTAACTGTTGGAATCGAGCTTTCGTCAACTGTCATTTTCATACAAAGTTCTATCCACAGACACCGATACGACCTCCCATGAATAGCTTGTATCGACAGATGTCTATTAGAATCCGTCGATTGGTTATTGGAACACTTGTTACAACATTTGCATTAAGATTACTAACTCAGATGGTTAAAAATGGATTGAGATAGGTTATTGGGTTCGGGTGTAAGTCAATAATATATTGCCTTACGCCCGCTGCTTGATATAGATAGACCCAAAAAAGTGTATTTTTTTGGTTCTGTGACAAGCTAAAGAATTTAACAAATATATTAACTATTTGCGAGTAGATTTTTAACTTGCTGGCCCATAAATAGTACCATATTAAACCTACCCAGCAAAGCAGCTTTAGGTATAGTGATGGTGTCCTCAGAAGCCTTCCACTGTTCCTGAGCGATAGTAGATGGGAATGTCTCATCTTCAACATTCTTCACTTCCAACACTCGCACTGAGAGACCTGAAAACAAACAATTATTAAAGAAAAGTTATATTTTACTAAATAAAAAAATCAGGCACTTGATATTTTTGTAATTGTTTTCAGTATTCTTAAGAAGTTATTCTCTCTCTCTTGACCACGTGAACTCGAACTATTAAACTGAAAATTTAATATACATATATGTATAAATCAGAAAAATCGTTATCATAACCTATTTTATTACTGTGCCATGAAAAAGTGATTTGGTGGATATACTACTCAGCGCTTCTTCTGATTGGCACAATTCGTGGTTCAATATATATTAGCCAGTTCGAATTACAAAGTTAACAACTGTAACATTAGCTGTATTTCTTTCTAAGCTTGTCTTTTTTTTTGACATTTCACACCAATTGACCTAGTCCCATGCTAAGCTGGTGAAGCTTGTGTTATAGGTACTAGGCAACGGATATACATACATATTATAGATAGATAGACATATAAATACATATTTAAACACCCAAGACCTAAGCACAACACCAAATGCTCATCACATCGATGTTTGTCTCAGCCGGGGATCGAACCCGGGACCCATGGATTCGCAGTCAGGGGTACTAACCACTAGACCAATGAGCCGGCCGGTTGTTCAAATCTTAAACAATGCTATATTTAAAAATAATAAATATTCTACGTACATATATTCTTAACAATTTGTAATATAGTTTTCTCCTTAGTAACAGCATCGGCTAACAAAAACGCGTTTTCTTCGAGTTGAGTGAGCAATGCACTAGCAACTCTATTCTGCGCATCCATGCTGAGATCAGACCATGACGCCCGTTGGCTTTCTTCTAGAAGATTCGAACCTGAGAACGACAACAACTGGGTCAACAATATGCTTTATTTATAAATAATCCGTCACAAGCATTATTATTATTACACTGTTATTTTAGTAAATCTCCAAAATGACTCAACTTTGCATAATTCTCTGAATATACATTTATATTTTTTAATGAATTTAGATTCGTTTAAAATAATGAACTCTTAAGTTATTATTCTAAGATTATTTCAATGTTGCCATTTTTCTTTACAAGCAACGTTAGTAAAGAAAAATGGCAACACAATACAAAGAGTGAAAAATTTAAATACGTAAATCCTATTTGAATTAAATTCGTAATGTGTTTACCTGTTTTAATAACACCCAGCAACATATCAGTGACCAATGCTTCTTTCTGCCTCGCATCGGAAAATGTCTGCACGTTCTGGGACATTCGTTGAGCCAGCTTCTTCATGATGCTTGTGGTGGTCATCATGTCACCGCCGTACAGCGTTTTTGAGGAAGTCACCTGGATCAAGAATAAATTGTAAGATTGTTTTTGAAGAAGTGGATTCGTTTTTCGATTCGTTGATAAATGTATTTTTAAACGTATACGCATCTATTAAGACTGGCGCATATAGATGAGAATATCTTTAATAAATTTATTATAGGAAAAAAATAATTTTTATAATATTCAATCGCAAATCTTAATAATTGCACGAGGTAGAATTAGGGCCAGATTTAGAGGTCTGGAGATCTCAGGGCAAGAAAGGAGTGGAGGCTCCCTGACCCCAAATTATTTCCCAAAAAAAATAAAATTTTCATTCGAGTTTTTCCATCAATAATTATTGTGAAACCAAGTAGATTGTTTAAGTATTTCATAAAGACGTAAAAATATATCAAATGAAAAGTTGTTTACATTTTGCATTACATTTTTTTCCGAAGTCTGTCTTGCCCGGGGCTACTGCCCCTGTTGCCATCCCCTAAATCCGGCCTCGGATAGCTTTAGCTAACTTTGCATATGTTTCTCATTTCGGAGGCTAAGACACTGTTAGGGTAGCAGAGCTAGCGAAGTGAGTGAATGTGTGGATGAAATAGTTTTATATTTTAAGTTTAAATGTATGTGGGATAAAGTAATTCAATTAAATCAATAACCTTTCAGTTTGAGTCTGGCAACGTGTTATGATTTTAAAGACAGATATCGAATATGTCTTTATTTCTCGCAGTCAAATATATATTGCAACTACCTGCGCAAGATCATTGCTGATGCTAAGGAGAGATTCTCCTTCCCGAACTCTTGCTTCTAAGCTATTAAGCCACACTGACCGACACTCGCTTAAATCTGGTGTCGCACCATGCCATTCTGGTATTGTATCTGCTGTAATTTAAGAAAAAGTTATGTTTTAGAGGCAGCAGTATTGGCCTAGTGGCTTCAGCATGCATCCCCGAGATCGTAGGTTCGATCCCCGGCTGTGCACCAATGGACTTTCTTTCTATGTGCGCATTTAACATTCGCTCCAACGGTGAAGGAAATCATCAGGCACTGGAGACTGTTCACCTACTTACCTATTAGATTTAAAAATGATTATGAAACAGATTCAGAAATTTGAGGCCCAGACCTAAAGAGGTTGTAGCGCCACTGATTTATTATTTATTTTATGTTTTAGAGGTATCACATGTTGATTATACTTGTTTTATCGTGGTGGCATAGCATTAATACAGAATACTTGTCTAAAATGTTATGAAAAGTATAAAATTCAAAATCATTTATTCATATTTATTTATTTTTATTTATTTATTTATTCTATACATCATCCTAAATAGAAAAAAGTTGGCGTGGTGGAAACACAAACTGGACACAGTTTTTCCGTCCACCAGGTCGTCGAAAATATTTAAATAATTAACCTATTACACACTCAGGCCAGTGACACACTATACAATATAACACCCCCACCAATAAACCATAAAAATTGCACGAACAACATATACCAATTGAAACAATGACGCTCCACAGCCGATGCAAGAAACCTGTTCTTGACGAGAAATTCTCATTCGAATACAGGATGTGTAATCGAATTTACATATTCGAACATGAACTAAATGACGACGTCCTACTTTTAGTTATGCATAATTTGTAATTGTTTGACTTATAAAGTAATTTTTTAATTTAAATTTGATATTGTTTCCTGTTACATTAGCAAATAGCGCAGCCGGTAAAGAGTTTAATAGATTTGGAATAATATAGTCTAATGTTTTTTCCCATATAAATTATTGTATTTTGGTAAAAGAAATTCGTTTTTTAATTTTCTACGTGTTGTATAGTGATAATGAGTTTTAGTTGTTTTAAGGTAATTGTCTGTAAAGTAGTTTTCATTTAATAATGCTAGCTGCACTTTCTCTTGTATAGGTAAAATTTTGAAAAATGCAAATAGCTTTCTATAGTCTTCTTTATATTGTGATTTTATTTTGTAAGGAGCAATTGCTTTTAAAATACGTATTTGTAATGAAAATATTTGATTAAGATAGGTTTTGCATGTTCTCCCATAGCTTGAAAGTCCATATGTTATAATAGATTCTGCTAGTGCTTTGTATAGCAGTAGCAGAGGTATAGGTAACACAATGAACGTCAAAAAGAAATATGTTTGAAATGCTTCTAATTTTAAATCTACTGTCAGTTCTCAAATCAAGGGCGTAAAACGGAAGAGAAGATCTGGCAATAAACTCTCCGTCACTCTTTTTAATCGCCAAGTTATTTGTTTTACACAACGTTTGTAAGGAGCTGCAACCATTACACCATGCTCCGCATGACATCTTAAGTAATTAATAATAACCTCGTGTATGTGACTTTTCATATTTCATTTTTTTTAACATTTTAGATCAATGGCACATTAAAAAAGAAAATAGAAATTTTGTGGTTACCTAAATCGTAAAGTCATTAAGTATGAAAAATAACTTCTCTGTTTTATTTGCGCTAAACTTACAGTATACATAGTCTCCATTCGACGGATTTTCTTTGGAAGCCTGTGCATCAGGTAAGGCCACGCTGCCGCGGTAATCTATCAGATGTTCCGGGGTATCACCACCACGACCTGCAGAAATTAATAAGTCTTATTCGTCTCCAAATAATATTGTATAGTAGTATATTTTTTAATTTCCTACAATTTATACTACACAATTTTTTACATTTATTTATAATCTGGTATTGATTTTAAAAATTCATTTAATAATAATTGATAAGTGTTGATATCAAATTACAGTGTAAACTCTTTATAACGATTTCAAGGGACCGAGCATTTTTTTTCGTTATAAAAAGACAAAAAAAACAAACTTAACCAATTACAATAATTTCTAATTTTATTACTATCAATAGGTAAAGTATTCGAAACACATAATCTGTTAATACACGATAGGTGACGATGGTGCGTTTAGTAACTAGGCCCAAAATTTCCTACAGGCAATGTAATTTAAGAATAATGGCACACGTGCTAATGCAATTAACAATAACAAAGGCGAGACGGCTGTTTATGACTTCAGGTGTCTTTTTTAGAAATTGTGGCACCTCAAAATGTTAGTTTTGTAAGCTGATTATAAAAACAATTACACTTAAGTGTGTTGTTGATGTCTAAATATGACAATATTTCTTCGTTATAGAGAATCGCTGCTTCGTTATAAAGAGTGCTTTAATGTATGGGGTTTTAAAATGTAATTAATTATACGTTATAGAGAGATTTTCGTTATAAGTCATGGCGTTATAAAGAGTGTACACTGTAATATTGAAATCGAGAGACTGAACTTTAAAATTTGAAATTACCTTTAAGCAAAGCTTCAGAACCAAGTCGCCTGATCAATTGCAGCTGCCTCTCACTGGGCTGGTCTAGACCTAAGTCGTGGTAGTTCTCCCCAGACTGCAACCCAGAACTCCTTCGTCTTGGACGTTCTTCTTCTACGTGTTGGTGGGCTGTTAATGTGCACCTGGAAGTATATAGAGTATTATTAAAGTATGTTACGTTTTTCTGCAAGTAAAACAACGTTTCGTGACCACCTAGTGACTTTTTATACCTAAAAGTTACCATTATGTGGTGTAAAGTACTGGAAAGTCGAAAATAATATTCAATAACGCGTAATTCAATCCCCGCCCCGCATGGTAACGTTTTACAAAAGGAAAAAATTTGTTACGTAATACTTGAACGGTCCCTTAGTGCGTGACATTATGACAATCGTGTGCTTTAGTTCTCATGAATTATGAAGGATTTCCTATTGTTTTAAGGTGTATACACAAAAATTCAGGTAATGTTTTAGAATGTTGTGTGTTAAATCATCTTAACAGTTAAATCCTACAACAATAATATTTATCCATTCAAGTATTACGTAAGAACTATTCTGGGGGTGGTGGAATTTGATCTTCATCTTTTTAGATTTGGTAATTACGTCAACAGTAATTATTCACGTTTCTATGCATATAATCCACACATTGTCTATGCTTGAAAACTAAATGCATTTTCGTGGATTCCTACAAAAAATTAATACGTTTTTTGCACCATTATTTTTGAGAGCTTTGCTTACTTTTGGATGGGAGGGGGGGTAAATTACAGTAAATCTGCTTACTTTATACTTGAACGCCCCCTTATCTAAGAAAATGAGAGTACGAAAAAGCACATTTATACAATTGGAGGATGAAAGGTGTACTGTTCCTCCAACCTAAAGGATCCTCAACCAGTCTAAGAACTGACTGGCCAGCAAACCCGCTGGCTAAGGTCAAAAAGTTGTATATCCTTAGCAGTTACCGGCCGGAATAACTTCGTTAGCGCGATTCAGAGTACGACGTTGTCGCAATGATTTGTAGGCGTCGATTATAGGTGTCGCTAGTAGTCGCAGTAATCGCATTTAAAAGCGAATTGGACTATAAAATATAGGTTCAGCGGTAAAACAGTCATATGGGTAAATCTTACATATCCTATGTTTTTGATTATCGCGTCAAAATAAATTAACAAAGATACATACTTCCACCTAGCCAACCCAGTGGCGCCACCTGGACATGGCTGAACAGCATAAGTGCCCGCCAGAGTCCAGTTCCAATGCAAGCCGCGTGCTGTAACTTGAGGACAGTACGACCTGCGACCGAGAGCTGGTGTCGCACTTGTAGCTGAAATATTACAATGGAATTAAGATATGGTTTGAAACGCAAAAACTATATGAAAATCGCAGACTTATAATAATAACAAAATATTTTCTGTCTACGCATGTGATATTATTGCATTAGTAATAAACAGTGTTTACAATATTCTTAACCTACATAGTAATAATAATAATTAAATAGAAAAGTAAAATAAATTTAAAAAGTTTGGTCCCTGTGGCAGTGATTCTTTTCCTCTCTGTATTGCGATACTTATTTAGCGAGTAGTGTTGCCCAAAATCGGTATTGGTCTTGCATTTTCGCAAGACCAAGACTGAAACCTGCAAGACTCTTGCGTCTTGCAGTTAAGACAAACTAAATTTGGGCGTTATTAACGCCCGAACCCAATAACCTATCTCAATCCACCATCTGAGACAGTAATCTTAATCCAAATGTTGTAACCAGTGTGCCAATAACCAATCGACGGATTGTAATAGCCATCTGTCGATACAAGCTATCCATGGGAGGTCTGATCAGTGTCTTTGGATATACCTTTGTATGAAAATGACAGTTGACGAAAGCTCGATCAGTTTTTTAAATAATTAAAAAAACTGTTTGTGTTGTTTTAAACATACACATGAATATTTTATAATAATAGGCTAATGGGTATTTGCAAGACTCGCAAGACTCTTGACGCAAGACCAAGACTGGCCTAAGTCTCGTCTTGGTCTTGCATTTGGGCAACACTATTAGCGAGAAAAGCACCAGGTCATCGGTACTATCTAACGAGCGGCAACTTAAATCTTTAATTAGCGTCTGTGTACTGTAGTACTACGTTAGTTTAATTAATTCGTGTCTATTTTCGCAAGGTAACTTACAGAAGACTTTATCGTAATCATCGTCATTTGGTCGATTTTCTTTCGGTGGACTGTGTAATGATGGAGTCGCCTCAGCATCTTCATCTTTTGGCACCCATTGTGGAATGTCATCTGTCACTGCCACTGTAATCAATAATAATAAAATAAGTATACATTTTTAGAAGAGATTGGTCGATGTTTTTTGATGATTCAGAGTGACTTAGTGCTAAAGATCACGACCCGGTATTGGATATTTAACTCTAAAATCGACTTTGTACTAGAGTAAATGTAATTATTATTGACTGATAGTCTGTTTTGAGTGTGGCATTTATGCAAATTAACATAATTCTTATTTGCTTGTCATGACTGCACAGAAATTGTATAATATTATTTTTTTCATATTAATTATCATATTATTACTGTCGAATTATAATTGAGTTATAATTCGACATTCGAGATTGTAAGTGTTCCGGTCCGGTGGTAGAGAGGCTGGCTATCTGTCAATCAGGTCTCCTGTTACAGAGACCAGTCTCTCACATACACTTCCAAATGTTATCTTAGTTTAATCATAATAACCTTGTATCTATATGTTAGAGAAGAAATAAAGATTATTTATTTATTTATTTATTTAGGTTTATATTTCCTTTTAATTTATTTTTAAAGAAACCATCTTTGGCGTAGCTCACACACTGTTTGACTGTATGTTGATTACTTCTTTTTTATAAATAATAATGTAAAATCAATGATTGCAATATTTGTAAATATGTGAGCACCATGTATCTACATAATAATTTAGTATTGTAGTTTTTTTGTTCTAGGTACATAGTCTTCCCTTATAATAATCAAATCAATGTATACAAAATATTGTTAAAACTATTTTAAAAGAGTATGGAGTTTCTTGCCCATTCTTCACCATATGGAACTGCCTTTTTTGGCAAGTTTTTTATATATATTTCTAACTTGTAATTTTGACTTTCAAAAGTGCCTTTGTTATAAGGCTTTATTGAAATAAATGACTGGCTTGACTTGTTATAGTGTTGTCAACATATGAAATGAAATAAGTAATTTAACTCTGCATACCAGATACCATGATGGTTCTATTTACAGACAGAAAAAGATATAAGAATATCATATAGGCATATTATATCGAGATGTAACATAGGAAATGCGATTACATCTTGATTCTAAGTCATTTACCGTGTTCTTCTTCCCTTTCCTTCGGCTTTTCAATCTTGGGTGTCTCTTGTGGTTTTGGAACCTCTTCCTTTATGACTGGTACATTCTCTAATGGAACCTGAGGTAGCTCCTTCTCCGATGAAGAGTCTTGTTGCCTTGGTGTTGTTTTCTGTAAGTAATTTTTATAACTCTTAGATAACATATTAGTATTTCATACAATACAATCGACTCCTAATATTATGACGTTATAGTAATAGCTAAGCAATAACTTTTTAAAGTAGATTTAAGTACCTAAAATTTGAGCCAAATTATAAAAATAATCATAGAATTAAACAATTATGCAATATCGTTACGGAAACATTTAGAAATGTTATTTTCAAGTGACATTTTATATCTTCTATATATGTCGCAGCCAACTAGCTTAATTAGCCGTTCAATTAACAGCCTAGCCTTTTAACTAAACGGCGACGTTTAACTAACGGCCTGAAATATATTCAGCCGTAGCGTTTGTCACAACATTCAATAAACTGGCTGGCTATGCTTAGGCCATTCGTACGACAGAGTCTTATTTGGCAGAAATAAAAAAGATAAACATATGACATAAAAAATATTTCTTTTAAAATTAAATTGCTTAAGTCAAATTTACATTATTATTGTCACTACACTCTTCCATTGTACTTGTTCCTTTTCATGAAAATTTGGAAAACACCATCAAAGTTGTGGTTTGCCGACACCATATTGACAGTTTGAAGAGTTTCGTTTCGAGTTTGAGAGTGGCAGAAAATGAAATGAAATTTAAATTAACAGTCAACAGGATAGGCAAGTAATAAACGTCACTGATCCAAGTCATTTGCCTAACTGTTTGATCAACTGGCTGAACATCTTTCAGGCCGCTAGTTAAACGGCTTGGCTGTTAATTAAACGGCAAATTAAGCTAGTTGGCTGCGACATCATTAAGCCCTATTTCTATTTTTCATTGTTATATTTTGTTGTCAATATTTTAGTAATGTTTGTATATAATTATTATTTTATTTATTAATGTATTTACACTGACAAAATACAGTACAATTGAATATTAATATAACTAGCGGCCTTATCGCTTTCGATATCTTCCAGGCAACCACAGTAAGTTAAAAAATAATTAAATAAGGTGAGCGCAAGTGTTAAACTACACATATAATTACTTAGACAAAGAATGGACAAAACAAATATAACATATGTAGACTACGAAAGGGGCCACATGAAAAAGGAAAAGTATTTTTCTTCTTTTCCTAATAAATATTGTTTTATGCTAGTAATTCTTAAGTTTTTGGAGCCTACCTTTGTCCCAATATTTCCTAATTGTATTTCCGGCGGTAATGTAATATGAGGTCTGAATGTCGGCGGTGTGATCACAGTGGGTTTTTTCTTCTCTTGTTGGGTTTGAACTGGGTTCTTGAGGATCGGTGGTGCGGTAGACCTCCATACTGTTGGCTGTGAGGTGATAAGCCAGGGCGGTGACGGGCGGCTAGTGGTACTCGTAGTTGATGCTGAAATTTATATAGAAGATAGTTATTTCTTATGTGAGCGGTGTTGGCCTAGTGGGTTCAGCGTGCGACTCTCCTACCTGAGGTCGTAGGTTCGAAACCCGGCTGTGCACCAATGGAATTTCTTTCTATGTGAGCATTTAACATTTGCTCGAACGGTGAAAGAAAACATCGTGAGGAAACCGACGTGTCTTGGACCTAAATAGGCGACGGCGTGTCTCAGGCACTGGAGGCTTATCACCTACTTGCCTATTAGTTTAAAAATGATCATGAAACAGATTCAGACATATGAGGGCAAGACCTAAAGAGGTTGTAGCGCCCCTGATTTTTTTAAATGTTTTAGTTATGTCTTATGGTAGATATAACTCAACACCGAAATTTTTGTAATATTCATTTAGATACAGTTTGCTTAGTTTTTAATTATATAAAAATCATTAGCTGTTTTGTATCGTTCCACGTATGTATAAACCACGAAAGCGTGGAACCACCACACAGGGATCTCCCTGGTGGGAGGACGAATGTCTGCTATCATATAATTGTCCTTTAGTACATTAAAAAAAAATCCTTTTTTTAAAAGAACTAAACGGGCATGAGGCTCATCTGATGTTAAGGGATACCGCACTTGGACACTCAATGCCAGAGGGCTCGCGAGTGCGTTGTCGGCATTTTAAGAATTGGTACGCTCTTTTCTTGAAGGACCCTAAGTCGAATTGGTTCGGAACTACTGCAGTGGCTGGTTTCACATAGTGGTGGTGCGCGGCTAAAACTGTCTTAAAAACGCTCAGTTGTGGAACGACTGTCAAGGTGATACGGATGAAATTTCCTATTGTGTCTCGACGTCTGAGTTTCATCTCATAAATATGTATTCGAACCACTCCTCTGAACACTCTCCATGGTAAACGCGGTAGAAGATGCATCTCGATATCTCTACATCTATTCTTAGATAAGAGAAATCGCAATCATTTGACAGTAAGGCATTTAAAATCAAGTCCTACCTACCCGTTGGACTTTTAGTCAATAAAAATGTTATTTTTTTAAATGAAATAGGAGGCAAACGGGCAGGCTTACCTGATGTTAAGTGATACCGCCGCCCATAGACACTCACAATGCCAGAAGGCTCGCAAGTGCGTTGCCGGCCTTTCAAGAATTGGTACGCTCTTTTCTTGCTTGCGTGGGCAGCTGGTGCCACATAGTGGTGGTGAGCGGCAAAAACTGCCTTAGAAAACGCTCAGTTGTGTGTGTATAATAATAGTATTCAAAAAATTACCTGGTACGCATTGATAGTGAGCCTCTAAGTACTTCAACGTGTTCGGACAAGGATCACCGAACATATTAGTGCTGGCCAGTATGCTACAGTTTTGATGCATACTACATCTGAAAATATTAATAAATTAATAAGTTTCTGTGTTATTAAAAAATATGTAAAAAATAGCAGTGTTTGCCTAGTGGCTTCAGCGTGCGACTCTCATCCCTGAGGTCGAAGGTTCGAGCCCGGCTGTGCACCATTGGACTTTCTTTATACGAGTTAACATTCGCTCGAACGGTGAAGGAAAACATCGTGAGGAAACCGACCCAAAAAGTCGACGGCGTGTGTCAGGCACTAAATCACATACTTGCCTATTAGATTTAAAAATGATCATGAAACAGATTCAGAAATCTGAGGCTCAGACCTAAAGAGGTTGTAGCGCCACTGATATTTTTTGTAAAAAAAATAAGATACCAATTCAATATTCATAGTTAATACCGGATAACGTTGTCACTAGTTAGCCAACAAATATCTTTATAATTTGTTTCAAACCACAACCACAGCTAATATTTCATCTAACTTATTTGTATGCTCATTTAATCTTTATTAACATTACAAACGAAAACAATTGCTACCTAATTAATCAGTTAATTTGATGGTTTACGATATATACTAATTAATTCAACATTATTGTCGTTTTCATTGTATTCGTGCACCACGCGTTTTGAGCGAAAGTTTTAAAGCGTTAATTGTGATGAACAAAGGTGTTTCAAACACCACAAATACATGAACAAATACTATCTGTTGACCAATGACAGTTAAACAGAACGCGCCAGTACTACTTATTGTCGAGATTTTTAATTAGGCTAATCTAGGCACTACCCTACAATCTAGCTCAAAGTTCCCCAAACTTTTTTGTGTCGTAGACCCCTTGCCATGTTTTTCCATGTTGGGTAGACCCCCTACTTACCCGATAATGATTTCCTGTAAATTTCTAACTGTAGTGAAGTTTAGTATTAAAAACGTAAAGTAAAAACACATGTTAATTTATACATTTATTAATTGTATTTAAGTTTAAACTACACAAAATAAAATTTTGTATCTGTTATGTAAAATATACGTAGCATTAAATAAACATAAAATAAACTATAAATAACATAAGCAATAAGTCAATATAATGTATTATGTTTTGATATAATAAGATAGTATGATTTAAGTAAATAGGTACTATTAGTGTATGTGTTGAGATCCACTATCGTGGACCCCCATTTTCATTTCATGGACCCCCAAATTTTTTTTTCCCTTGCAGGTTGTCATAGACCCCTAGGGGTCGATATAGACCACTTTGGGAATCACTGATCTAGCTGATGCGCTTGGTGAAGAATAAGAAAAAGTATGACGAGCCGACCGCCAACCTCCAGTAGTGGAGAGGCACTTCAAGAAGAAGAAAGAACTACTCTCCGTCAGATAGAGATGGAGCAAGCTAGCCCAGGACAGAATGGACTATAATCATAGAGGCCTATGTATAAAACTGACAGACATTACATTTATTTCTAATGAGACACACATAAAATGAAAATAATAATAATCAAAAAAGAAAAATAACACAATTATCGAAAGAAAAAAAGGTATATATTAAGGGTGTAATGTGGTGTGTTGTGGTAGTAACTGGCCCTGGCTCAGTATGCTGTGGAGCAGACGTGTTCCACAGCACTGGGTATTCTGCCAGAGAACAGTTACCAAAAAAAAGGGTGCGTGTACTTATGTACTCGCGTAAGAAGTTATACTCTTTGCCTTTCTTTATTTTTTTAAATATTAAATAATTAATAATAAATATTTAAATGAAGTGTGAAATGATTTTATTTTATTTTAAAATAAATATTTAACGTTAATAATTGAATAATATTTAGTATATTATTCAATTATTAATTAATATTAATAATAATAATAATTATTATTTTATCTATTTATTCAATTAATTAACTAGGTATGTTTCATAACCTTTTAACTAAGTAACAATAGGTCTTTGTGAAAAAGCATTGCTAAATTTCTTTGAAAAAATAATTAAAACTCCTTTATTTGTTTATGGTATTATGGTCATTCAAAATTCTTGGCATAGCTGATAACTTCATTCTGTTAATTCTGTGTCACGGTGCGCGCGCATCGTAAAATTTCACTATCATAAATTTTTCATAACGCGCCTAAAGAAGTATAACTTCAAAAACTGGTTGCTAAAAAAGTTATAATTTGTTTTTCTTGCGAATTATTTGTTAAGATTTATTTATTTAATCTAGGAACTGAACCAACAAGTTAGCAAAAGTATTATTGTTCCACCAACTTAAAGAAAATATGATTACCCAGAAATATAAGAGAACTATTCTTAAAATGGCAACAATTTTTAAGATGTCATTATTGATTGTTGTTGTTGTCATCTGTCAAAGTGTGGTTTTGTTTCGATTTCGTCTAATTCTTGGTTAATATTGTGAGTTAAAATACCAACAATAAAAACTAGGTAAAAGTTACAAAAATATTAGTCAGAAAGAAAGTCTAAAAGAAAACTCTATGAATGTGTCAAATGTCATGTCAATATGAAAAACATAGTGTTGCTATAATCACAGCTAATTTAGCCCGAAGCAAATTTTGTTTGTCTATTAAATTTGAAGTTTGTTTATAATCTGTGATCTATGAAACTGTACTAGGTGTATAATTGTCTTAAAAATCAATAAAAATAAAAATCTAAATACGTTTATTCAATTTAGATGCATCTTAGGGCATGCTTAAGAATTTCAGGAACGTTTACAAAATTCGCGAAAGAGCAAGACTACGCCATCCGTTCGCAAAACTACCAGGAGGCCTTGTTCTGAGAAGTACGGGCAAGAAACTCAGCAAGTTTTACCCTCCCTGTACATTACAATTATTCAAAGGAAAATGTCATAAACCACAACGTCATTAACTTATCTTATATATAAAATTCTCGTGTCACAATGTTAGTCTGCATACTCCTCCGAAACGGCTTGACCGATTCCTCTGAAATTTGGTAAGCATATTGGGTAGGTCTGAGAATCGGCTAACATCTATTTTTCACACCCCTAAATAATAAGGGTGGTCCACCCCTCAATTTTTTTTTTCATTTTTTTGACAAAATTTTTTTTTTTATTTTTTTATGATACGATATTCAAAAATACATACAACCCTAAGTTTTTGCCCTTCTATCACCAACCCCTATTTTTTATTATAAATGATATACGAGTACATGGCAAAACGACGTTTGCCGGATCAGCTAGTTTTCTATAATATATCTGTTTGTTTACTACCTGCTATGTAAGACCCGTAAACTCCTCGTTGACATGCAGTTGACACTCCAATCAGTGTTGCCATGGTCATTGCAGATGGTTATCGAGAAGCGTCCATAATTTGCTCGTATGAGATGAATCACGGAACCCTCGCCACACCCTATTTTTAACGTCTTCCCCTCGCATGCATATGCAGTTTCGTAGCGTGGTTCTGTAAAAAAGGAAGAATTCGTTGTTAAAATCAAAAGTTTATACGAAAATATAATTAACAAAAAAAAAAAAAAAAGCGAAAAATGTATTCCTTCGCTTTTTTTAATTGTATTTTTGAAATACCCAAAATAATCAGTCAGATAACTCTTCCGTCTCTTACTGTCAAATTATATTTACGCTGTGAGGAAAAGAGACAGTCAAAACAATATTTTTTCTTAATACAGATTATTATAAGGCGTTTGACAAAATAAACTCGCGTTAACAAAAAATTGGAAATGACGTTTGACCTCATAAAGAACATTGTAAAATTTCGTATAAATTAAATTTAGTTAATTTATATTCACTCCTTCCCCAAAGGATCTCTTGCTACGGTCCTGATCTCTTCGCATCATCCACTTTCATGACATGCTCGTTTGATATGGGTACTTTTAACTCGAGTACCACCTAGATTTGGTCCAGGTATGGCAAGGCTTACTCAACCTGATCTCACCATTCATTCATTCATTCCTTCCCTTTCGTATCCTTGTGTTATCCTCATGTAATTGATCTCTATTCGTTAATTAGTAACAGGGCAAAGCAATATTTCACAAAACTATTCTCATAGGCAGGTAATTAGTTGTCAAAGATATATCGTATTGCCCTTTCAATTGCCGGCCGCAGACCGAAAAACAACTCACAACCGCAAATAAATCCAATTAAACCAATCCGATATTGTTGCCGCATCGTTAGACCTAGGACATGGTACAATGGTTTAATAGGGTTGTTGAAGTTATTTGCGGTATTGACTATAATTTTATTAAGCTTTCACTACAGACGATATGAGTGTGTTGTCATGTATTTCAATAGTGTTTATAGGCACGTAGATGAGCCTGTCTGTCGGATACACGATGAGTTTAATGTCATGCAATTTTTTATTCAAATAATAACGTCGGTCGGGAACTTCAAAGGCTTGAACTTATGGTTATATAAACGTAAAATATGTATGTGTAACTTATTCTATATTATCCAGACGCGTATTTTCGAAGAAGATAAGCAAATCGAATGAATTTTTAAAATTACTTAAAACGCACACTTACACATCACACATTCACACACATACACACACCTCAACCAATACATTATTAGTACATTATCTTTATTACTACATTTATTAAGGTTCTTCGTATCTATGATCTCATTAGTTTTTGTTTAATTTTTAATTTAAAAATTGTACATAATATTTTTAAAACCAAAAAAAAAAAAAAAAAAGTGGATTGTCAATAATTAAAAAAAATTAAATAAAAAAAATATTTGCTTATTTAGTGACATATCAAACAGAAACATTATTTGTAATGAAAGCATAGTTATTGCAACAACTACTAGATTTGAAACATTTTAACTTTATATTAAACCCCTAACAAATAAATTTGTTTACTTAATTTAAATACCTGTGGAATACCTTACAGTTTTATTCCATGTTAGAAAACATTTGTTCGAAAAATGCGAAGATCAAATTGTCGGCTCTTCCGTTGTACTATTAATTAATTTTTACGTGCAGTTCAAAGTGAAATTATTACTGTATGTGCTTCTTGTACTGTGGCAAGCTTTTTACACTGAAATATGATTTCATTTATTAAAGAATATTTCTACCTTATGAAAGATAAACTTTTTTAATATGTACTGTTTATATAACAATCAAATATACAGTATTTTCAATTTTCTAACTACTTAGTAATAATAAAAATTAAAAAAAACAAATTAAAACAAATTTAATAAGTTTAGTCCCTGTGGCAGTGTATTTAACGCTGGCAGCATTTCCTCACTGTATTGCGATACTTATTTGTTGGACGAGGAAAGCACCAGCTCTGGGGCCACCGGTACTATCTACCAGGCGGCAACTTTAATATTTAATTAGCGCTTGTGCACTTGAACCCCACGGCCTAAGAGTCTCTTCTCCTAAGGGAACAAAATCGAAGTTAGAGGAAAGACTCTTATATTTGAGCCGTTTATTATTTTCCAACAGCTCTGCGCTCACGCCAGCTTTTTTTATGTTTTTTACGTAATTATTTTCATGGCTTGTGTTGCCGGGAATCAAATATGGACTATATGTTAACCTTAAAATTATCGTATAGTGAAACTTCTCCTACACCGCTTGTTTTTTTTTGTATATTTGGTAGGTCTGATGTGTCATGATATATTTTGTACGAGGTGTGTTCAATAAATATTGACAATGTGAAACATTCTCCTTGGAAAGAAAATAATAAGTACTGGCAGGCATAGCATAATAAAATAGGGTCCAAACTTTTTAAATTTGTTGTAATTTTCTTTTATTAATTTTTAATTATTTTATTATTACTATGTAGGTTGAGAAAATTGTAAATACTGTATATTTGATTGTTATGATTACTAATAAAAGCATATAATATTGTTAGTTTAAAAAAGTTGTGTGTATATTCGGTAGGTCTGATTAAATCGTATATTTTTTTACGAGGGTGGTTCAATAAAGTGATTAAGCGATACATTCTCCTTGTAAAGAAAAGAATAAACACTGGTTGGATATGATAATAAAAAAAACATTCTCTTTTGTTTTTTAAATAGCATTTGTTTGCGTCGTGTCAGAACGAGTTGAAAATGGGTAAAATGATAATAAATCTAGTCGTATTAATGACGTATGGTTTATTTTCGCTACGTCATACTTCAAAATGAAGCCTGATAATGCACCTTTGGGTAAGGGTCTTTCTACGTTATCAGGGAAGAAGGGGAGAAATGTATAAATATTTTAATCAACGTAATTTAAAAAACCCGCTACAACTCTTGTCCCTGATCAGATTTCTGTATCTGATTCATGATATTTTCTTAATAGGTTTACACACACAGCTTTGAATATAGTGGTTGTTCCACAACTCAATATTCTTTAAGTCAGTTGCCGCGTACCGCCACTATGTGGAACCTACCTTCCTACCTGCCTACCTGGCTACCCACTGAAGTATTTCCGAACCTATTCGACTTAAGTTCCTTTAAGAAAAGATCCGGATTCTCAAAGGGCCGACAACGCACAATCGAGCGAGGCAATGTGAGTGTCCATACCTCCTGCCTTTATATATTTTTTTTTAAAGACAATTCACACCAATTGACCTAGTCCCATGCTAAGCTGGTGAAGCTTGTGTTATGGGTAAATAATATCGAGAAATGTTTTTCAAATATTAACCTGTAGATTACGAACAACATAAATACAAGGAAAAAGACACGATAGATTAGTGATGGGTCGCAATGAATAATATATCGACAATTATGAGCGACAGATGTTCGATACAAATCCGATACACGATATTAATTGGTATAATTACGGATCGCGTCTGTTTCTCTGTCCACAAATAAATAATGTCATATGTCATCGTATAAAATGCAGAACAATTAAATGCTTCATATTTTACGGCCAGTATCTAATAGATTTATAATTGGTAATTATTTATATTATATTGTATAGTGTATTTGATTTAGAGATTAGCCGATCATAATAGGATAAATACTTGATTTTACACCTGTTAAATAACAGAGAAGTGTTGGCCTAGTGGCTTCAGTGAGGAGGACAGGAGTGCAATGGTCTCCTTCTGTGAGCATCTAATGCTGCAGAAGGATGAGGCGATTGAGGGAGAGGTCTGGGGATGACCGTAGACTGGCCGGTTCATGGCTGGAGTCCCGATCGCGAGTGACCCGGAACCGCAGGTCGTAAATGAGCTCTCTATGTCGAATCTAAGACTGGCGAACCCCGAGGGCCCATCTTTTGGGGCGAGTGAAAGAGGTGTTTGACATCCAAAAATCGACATGTGTCAGACACAGCTGATCTCGTGACTATTAGATTGACAAATGATCATGAAACAGATTCAGAAATCTGAGGCCCAGACCCAAATAGGTTGTTGTACTGATTTTTTTTTATTAAAAAAAATTGTTTTTTGTATTATTATTCTTCACTGAGACACAGACTGACGGAACATTATGATCTAGCCTAATTTAACACTAATAAGTAATTTAAGTTTAACCTGATTTACTTGAGGATATTTAACATAAGAAAGTGTCCACTAAAAATAAAACTACTTGCAGTCTCTATTAAGGGGAAAACGCTCTGCACTAACACTAATTCACGAATTCATTTTTTTTTTGCTTTCACTAGGCTCGTGGTCAAGAAGTTTTAGTATTATTTATTATGTCTTTGTCTTTGTGTTTACCAGAAGTGAGATAAATGTATTACTTATAATAAATTTATAAAACTAAAAAAAAAACGTATCAAAAAGACGATTTATGCGATATATAAAAATCACTTTCCGTACAAGCAAATCGATAAATCAATCTATTGATAACAACACTATGCACGCGAAACTGCATTTTGTATCGATAACATCGAGCCGATTTTAAACCTCTCGAAAACACCTGAAGGCTTGGACCGCATTGCAGGTTCTAACTGCGGCGGTTGGATCCAATCGAATCGTTTTAAGCCGTTTCCTCATTAAAAAAAGTGAGTACCTCTTAATGGACCATGGGACCAATATTAGAACATCTGTATTTTTAAGTTGGTTTATCAATTGAGCAAATTCTTTTTCACGTGTTTTTTATTATCACCGACATCCAGATTGAGTATTCTAATAAACAAGCTAGGTATGGATATCCTCGAAATTTGAAATCGATTGACCTTTCCATTTGTATTTATAATTTAATTTTTTTATCTCTTCGTGTATGTTGTGTTGTGTTAAGTGCTGGTCACATTAAACATTTTATGTTTGTATTTTTGCTTTGGCAAGCTCTTATTGTCTCTTTTACTGTTTACATAAATTTGAATTGCCTTACTTCATTTTGAATTGTGATTCAAGAACCTAACCTTTAAGTGCTTATTATTGTTAATATAGTTCACTTCTTTCACTTTACCCTTAGTATTTCTTTTTCTCTTTGTTTCAACCTTAAGTTACCTGAAATCGCTTGTTAGCGATAAAACCGTTACCTGTTTTTTATTTGTAATGTAGCGAAACTTTAAGTATAGTTTACTTTAACTATAAGTATGGAATACATATTGAAAGTCATAGTAAAATTAATCCAAATAATATAATATTTAAATATAAGACTAAGAAAAACTAGTCAAAATCCAGTACATTTTTGACGTTTGATAAGTCAGACTCTAAGTCATGCTAAGTGAATCTTATCCTTAACCCTAGTGTAACTCCAGTATGTCAAAAACTTATTTTTAATTTAAATATTAAATTATTTATACGGAATATTATTAAATACGGAAGTCACAGTTCCTGTCCCTAGAGTTTAGTCCTAAGTCGAAGTGTTAGTATTGAACGCGTTTGCGGTTTACTTGCGGGAGAAATCGCAGTGCGGCCTCTCTCTAACCCCTCAGAGGGGGCGATAAAAATGATTTATTATTGTCCATTTCTTGTTAGAAAGGGTCGAAAACAATTTACGAGGCATAAAGGGATGGGGTAATTATTTGAAACGAGAATTTTGTATTTTAAAGGCTTTTGATAATAGGTGTTGTTTAATTATTTATTGATGTACTTGTTTAATGTTAGAGGGGTTATTAGTTCAGTTAGATATTTATTATTTAAGTCCATCATTATTAAGAATTTATATGAATAAGAACGGTCTAGCGTAGTAACTATAGGAAGAAAAAAATGATTTGTCTGGGATGATCATCAGATCCTTACCATCATTGGGATATCTCCTTTTCAACAGAAAAATAATAATTAAAATCGGTTCATAAAATACGAAGTTATCAGCCAACACCCATTAAACATACAGACATTTGAATTTAACAGCCTCCATTTTTTTATTTAAAAATTACGATGCAAACAAGGTAACACTATGATAAAAATATTCAAGAATAATATAAAGCAAGTTTACTGCCAGTTCTCTGCCGTTCTACGCCCTTGATTTGAGAACTGGCAGTAATTGTTTAATTTAAAAAAAGCATTTCATATATACATTTTTTTTGACGTTCCTAAGTGTACAGTGTTACCTATATGAATAAATGATTTTTGACTTTTATAGTAAAGAAAACACATAAATTTAAAAGAAAATAATCGTAATGAAAAATCCTATTGAACAGCCTGATACTACTAGCAGTTTAAAATGAAAAAATTATCTTAACAAATTAATCATCACTGAGCTCAGATGTAAGATCGTTGTAACTATTAAAATTCAAAAAAATAATCTGTACCCCCAGATTATTATTTATAGATTATTATTAGGCAGTGCGCCTGCCAAGTCCAACAAAAAAGCGGCCGGCCATACCATCCTTTTCTGAAAGCAGTTCAGGCCATTTCCACCCTCTAACTTCGTTGTGGATAAAATTAGAAGCCAGAATTTTACCAAGCAGGGATTGTAAACAGCCAAGTCAATGTAATTCTTTAAAACAAGAGATTTTTAATATTGATATTGTCACTATAAGATCTTAGGTTAGCTATTCCCATGTACTCCCCACAGTAATACGACACTTTTCAGCTGTCTCCAACTGTATAATTTTATCATCTTATAAAATCCACAATTTTATTAATCCCTCGCGACTTTCATAACATTGTAATTAAACGTAATACAATACCTAACCAAACATCAACTTTATTTCTTTAACACAAGACTTACATTTAAATAAAATTTCGTCCACTATTAATGAGGCCCCATCATTGATCCTTGTTAGACCATTTCAAATTCGACTACCGTACAATTTGGATCATTTAAAAACAAACACTGTGCAATTGTAATAAGTTTCAATTTCAATTATTCCAGACTGGTGCGAATTTAATTTTGCGAGCCATTAATCCCGGCTTTGGGATTAGGGTAAATTTTATTATGACCGTTGTGGTGTCATGTGGTTGTATTCCCGGTTTATGTGCCTAGTTTAAATCGCATTGTGCATGAATTGAATCGTTAGTAATAAACAGTTACAATGTGTGTCGTGAATGAGTAGGTCGAAGTGTGTATGTGTGCATGACTTTGATAAATAGTTTTTGAAATAGCTTTCGATTCGGTCAAGTAGGCTAGTTAGTGAAAATTTTGAATTTGCGTATCCTAAATCCTTCTTAATTTAATCCAATACTTTTAAATAACTTATAACACATTATTGTTGAAACAGTTAATATGTACGCAATTTAAATTCATCTATAACAACCATACATTTTCTTGATAATGGGATGAAGTATTTTACGTTGTATAATTTACACAAAGCTAAAAAAATTGTATACAATTTATATTCAATACAAGCAATAATAATTATTCCTTCAATCAAAACATCACTATCCTGCAATGACAAATTGAAGAGCGTTTTTATAGTTTATTTAATGTTCGTAAGCAGGTTTTATTATGCATAAACAAAATAATATGGAAAAACTGCGAAACTTCATAAATGTAAATAAAACTAACACGTATTCTGACAAGTGACACCCCTATGACAGGAAGCGAAACATCACCACTAAAATTGAGCAATTTCTGGCAGGTGATAGCTGATAAAAAGTTGTTTATAGCCCTTTAGAACCTATACCAACTTTTACTCACCGCCGTAAAACACACTACGAAATTCACTTTAAACGTGTTTGTCTAGGGATAATCTAGGAATAGGGTTTTATTAGGGAAAACAATAAATATTAGGTATATAATGCTTTATAAATGTTACTTGGCAATAAAATTTTGGGAGTGGCCAATTTTTTAATTCTATGGTTGAACAAGTGTCGGGAAGTTGAAACTTTGAAATACCTGTCAAATTCAGTTCTAAAACTTTTGATTCTATTTACTAATTAATATTTGAGAATTAGGTCAATATTATCAAAGGCAAAGTTTGAATGTCTGGTTATTGTTTTAATATAAGCGTCTAATCAAATATTTGTTGAAAATTAATTTAAAGCTTTAATTATTCATGAATAATTAAACTTTAAATCACGTACATTAGAAATAAAGTCTAGCTTAGTAATTATTTGAAATCTCAAAACTTCAATTTTTAATATAATTGATCGTGCTTTAACTAATTTAAAAAAATAACTTTCATTCACCAGTCTGCCCAAATATCGATTTATCAATGTTGAGACTGAACGAAGAAAATATCTAAGAGCCCGATTTAAAAGCTCATAAAAAGACATTTCAGCCAGTTTTAAATTTCATACATTTTACTCAATAATCTGTGGCTTTACGTTTCCGGCTTAAGCCAAAGTTTTGTTATTTGTACTAACTGCAAAAAAGCTCTTTTTCCGTGCAGGTTAAATCGCCAGTACATAGCCAATGTAAGGTCGTAAATCCGTTCAGTTGGGAGCTCTGAGCCGCTTTGACGCCTCAACCAATCGATTTCTACTTGGATATGCGAATTTTGATTTAAACGTCCGACATAAAACCATTTTGATGTCTTTTAAAGTTTTACGTTTTCATATTAATACAATCCCTTTAATATCATACAGTCTTGTTACATTTTTGTTTAAGATTTCAGGTTTGGGCCTCAGATTTCTGTGGCCATTTGTGATCGTTTGTGTCTTCTAAAGGCAAGTAGGTGTGCCGTATTCTTTTGGGCCTAAAGCTATTCGCTTGAAGTGTTAAATGTAATACCTTTGGTGCACAGACGGGAATCAAACCTACGATCACAGGGATAAGTCTCAGGTTGCAGTCACACCAATACTGCTAATATATAAATTTGCTATACATAAAAAAATTAGGGGATGTAATTTTAAAATCTTGTACTACTAAAATTTACCTGGAACTTATCTCACTTGTATAGGTTGGAATATAGACATATAAACATTATAATAATTATCTCGTTCTGGCATTTAAACTTGAACTATTTTCATATTATTTTTAAAACATATTAACGTGTCTGTCACATGCCTCAGAGGTTAAGGACTTCACTTATTATATTTTTTGTAAGATGGGAAAGCAAACAAGCTCATGGACATCATAAGAGATAATTAACAAGTTCTTATATCCAAATTCTTCCACTTATCTCAATTGAAAACCAAAGTAGTTACCCTATTTGCGTAATGAAATATAATAAATTTTTCTAATAAAGTAGGTTATGTTATAATAAAAACGTATACAAAATCAACTTTATAAGTGGAGGTTATTTTTACATGTTGGGTTAAAATATTTGATTATAACGATCTATTTAAGCTTCGTATTGTGCTAATGGCGTATGTTTGTGCACAAATTCCTTGGAAACTAACAAGCTGATGTTATTTTATATAAAGGTTTAATACAATAAGAAACATTTGTTTCGTAATCTGTTTAGTAATTTCGGTAACATTTTTTTATCACAAGGGTATTAAAACGTACGGAATTCTTATCTTCAGAAACAATCATCCAAATTCTTGTCTCAAGGAACGCCCAATTTTTATAACATTACATATCGCGACATATTAAGGGTTTCAACCCCCAGACTTTGGCCTAACCGACGTTACAAGAGGTTAACCACTAAAGCACATTTCAATTATTTGGCAAGAGATCGGAATCTAGTGTTTCTAAACCAAAACAGTTAAACCTGGACTAGTTCAAATCAATGGATTTTAGGCAGAACGCTCAATTTCGTACCAGGATTTACAACGTTATTTGTCGTCTAAATTCCAAGCTAAACTAATTGTTATAATTCAAACCAATGCCCATGCGCGGGGTAAGCTTAAGGTACATTCACAATCGATAAATAAATATAGCCTTTGAGTACACATAATCAGGATTACATATCCATGTCCTCATGTTTAACAGTACCTACACGATCTCCAACAGAAGGTCTTCTCCAAATTCGTCCACTTATCTCTCATCCTCGCCACCTTGCCACAATTTAGAATCAATATATAGCGCATACTATGGACTCTTGTATGTCAAATCTGCGGAGGAAGGAAGGTGAACAGTTCCTACAACCCAAATGGATTCTCGAGTCTAACAACTCACTGGCCCGAATGTGGTAGGAACTTTCCAAGCACGTGTCAGAATATGAATTACCTAATGGTGCTGTTTAGATGCAGGTGTCGCTACAAATCCAATACGTTTTGACGTAGGGAAGTTATGCTTAGAGGTTATAATGGTTGCAGCTCCTAACAAACGTTGTGTAAAACAAAAACTTGGTGATTAAAAAGAGTGGCGGAGAGTTTATTGACAGTTCTTCTCTTCCGTTCCGAGAAGAACTGAAAGTAAACTCTCCGCCTTTTTAATCGCCAAGTTTTTTGTTTTCTTACATCATTGTCCACTACTTCTTTTTTCAAAATTAAAGTCATACAAATTTTGTTTCCTGCTTAATTGACCGTTAACTTAATTTACGACTCCAAGTTCGGTTATAAGTTGAAATCTCTTAAATTCACTTTAACATTAATATATACTTGAGAACACAATAGTATTTTCCTTTCCTTTAAAGAAAATCTCTTCCTAAGCACAATAATCACGCCCGAGTGCACTTTTTAATTGTGATTGATATACCAAAACGCATCTTAAATCAAGGCAATAAGAATTAAAATACCGGGAGATCGAATCGGAGGGTCTTTAGGGGTGATTTTTTAACAGTTTCAACATGTATGCACCCCACCGTCACGTTTTGTATGAAGTACCTTCCTGAATAAGTTGTCACAATTTTCTTTTCTTTGATTATCGGGATTTTTCTTGTCGCAATGGATAAATGATACTGTAATGTCTTTTTTGGATGAGCGATCATTTAATCGTGAGAGCGATAATAATTGTTATGGAAATACGTTAAGCTTTTGTTTGTATATTACATAATAAATCTGGTTTTACATTTGAACGCGTGGCTAAGAGTATTGCGTTGAAGTCGCAATACTAAATAAAAAAGTAAATACAATTGTTGTATAGAAACACGACGCCGAAGCAAAGTTTTGGTATCAAAGCAGGTGATGTCGCGGAAATATCTGAAGTACTATGCGGAATCGTGGCCTACTGGTTATTTTTAACGCACATAAGACATAGAAATCCTGACTGAGAAAAAATAGTTGTTTCTTTTTTTATAGAACAGGGGGTTCATCTGTGATACCGCCCCCCATGAACACTGTAAATGTAAATTTACAATTTACAATTAATTTAACTTCTTTTTGACGATTCATAAGTGTACTTGTTTACCTACCTACTATATAAATAAAGATATTTTGAGTTTGAGTTTGACTCAATGCCAGAGGGCTCGCAATTGCGTTTTCAGAATTTCTGTTTCAGGCTGGCACACACAGTAAAGTAGAAAACTCAGGCTTTAAAGACTACTATTGGAACAGACTCAGAATTTGAGCGTTTCAAACAATGTTCTGTGGTGTTTCAATTTCCATGTGATTTTCTGAATATCCCTACTAATATAACGTATATTACAGCGGAAGCGTGAAGTGTGAACTGGGGTGAGAATCGGTGGGGCCTGTCAAATAAGATTTTTTCCTCAATCGAGGGCTACGTGGCTCGCCGTGGGCACTTTACACATTCAATTGACTATTTTTATGGTTAGACGGGATTCAGTTACAACAGATTAATACAAAACGTTCACAAAATACAAATCATAACGATATTTATAAGTTATCTTTGGTACTGTGCACCTAAATTGAAAAATAATTTGTAATATCAGAAGCATTTATTGGAGGTAAGGTTTTTAATTAATATTAATTTATTTATTAACACTTCGTTGCACACAGAAATATAATACGATTGACATAATTAAATAAAAAGGAGGGCAACTGGCGGCCTTATCACTTTTGAGCGATGTCTTTCAGGCAACCACTTTGAGGAAAAAAAATAATTAGATAAGGTAAGCAAGAAGTGCAAAAAATACATAAGTTATATATTTAGACAAAGCTAAAACAGGAGCAAAAAACTAAACTAAAAAAGGACACATGAAAAAGAAAAAATGTACTTGAATCACAATAATATTTAAATATATAATGTAGCACGAATCTACCACCTCATTGGCCTAAGCTATAAGTAAAGAACTTTAAAAACAAATGAAGCTCGAAACATACGAATGTACAATATGCGTGTTAGTAAAAAACATACTTCTTAGTTACCCTTTATTACTATTGCCAAAATACCTTTTACCAGCCTTTTTAGAATCACTTTTTTAGTTTGAAGGAAATACTTCAATTAATTTTCGTTACGACCTCATGATACCAATTCCCCTTCAAATTATATGACAAAATATTTCAAAGAAAAGCAGACAAAACTTATGAGTTTGTATGCTTATTAACACAATATTTGAACATTTGTTTCTACGCAAATTAAATAATTAAATTGGATTACATATCAACGCAATATTATCTATTCTGGGAGTCCATTCGTCTATTGTGGTTTCAAGTTTCAACCCTCGCAAAACTTATTTCGTGAGATGGCAGAATTATTTTTTAAGTGCTAAATATCTTGGGACCCCAACAGGGTTCATAAATATCCCACTTATATGATATTTCAAGTTTAGGGTATATCATTTTGTCAGATCGGGGGTGGGTTATTGATATTACTATAACAAGTTATATGTAAGGTTTTTATAGAGAGAGATAACATTTCTATCATTACTTAATACTATCCAGTGATATGTTATACAAATATGTTATATGTTTTAAAAATCAATTTTACCAAAATTGGTTTTCTAATATAAGTAAAATATCGTAATCGCTAGTTTTAATAGCCATGATGTTATTTTATTCAATAAAATTTGCACAAATAAAAACCGAGCCATAGAGCAGTGGCTTCAGCTTGCGACTTTCATCCCTGAGGTCGTAGGTTCGATCCTAGGCTGTGCACCAATGGACTTTCTTTTTATGTGCGCATTTAACATTCGCTCGTACGGTGAAGGATAACATCCTGAGGAAACCGGCTTGCCTTAGACCCACAAAGTCGACGGCGTGCGTCAGGCACTGGACGCTGATCAGCTACTTGCCTATTAAATTAAATAATGATCCTAAAACTGATACAAAAATCTGAGGCCCTCAAAAAGGTTGTAGCACCACTGATTTATTCTTATTATTTTTTAATCCAAGTCGTGCGTCATTTACTTCTGTGGAAGTTTAACTGATAGGAAGAAAAAAACAAAGAGATCTTAACTGACTGTAGGACCAAAAATTTGCTATTATTAACGTAAAAAAGATCGAGGTTTTTGGTAAATGCAAGTGTCAAATTTCAAAAAAGGAATACCAACTTGAATGACCGTTCTACGATGTTGTAAGATTTCTGAGTATAAGTTTGAACGTACAAAATCCGCATAGTGCAAAGTGACGTACTTGTAACCGGAGAGCTTAGTTGCGGTCATTGAGACCGCCAGTAAAATGATCCTGAGAAAATAAATGCGATGGAATTTGCGAAAAGCCGCTTTTAAGGTTACTCGGTATACGTTGAAGTTGTATTATATATTCTGTGACTCAAGAGTCCTTAGAAATATAACCTTAAATGTTAATGCAATAGAAAAGGATTTTTTTGAGCAGTTTTCTTCGCTAGACTTTAGTATGATTAGAAGCGTTTTGAATAATCAATTACATGATCATGTAACATGGGCAGACATTTTTATAATGCCAATAGAAATATAGCTACATGTCACTTAATCGTTCTTAGATAATAAAACCAGAATCTATAGACTGGATTTCAATAAAATATTTTTTTAATAAATTACAAAGGCCTATATGTCCCATCAGTACCCATCCATTTTCCATCCCCACCCACCGTTGCTTAACCTTATCAAACAAAAAGAGATAAATATCACGATATCGTTTTACCCGAGTGGAATCCATACAACTGACCGCAGTATTCCGGTTCGGGTGTGTTACACCGCATGTTATATGATACTTTGCGACTTTAAAAGCAAAAGTTTGTCTATGGTGGCGCGAAAAAAAGCAGTAAGAGCTGGCATAGGCATGGCCTTTTGAGCCTATACGTTCGTTGTATTTATGTACCTTTTAATTATGTGTATTAAAACTGGGTCATACAGGGTAAAACATCGCGAGGAATCTTAAGATATCAGTCCCAAAATCGTTGAAAGACACAATACAATATATTTGCTTCAAAAATTAATACAATTTTTTTAAAACAGACCAAAGAGATCGGACGTCATATTACAGCTATGAAACACAAATTCCTGAATTCATCTATGAAATTTTTTTTTATTTCTAAAAATACATTAAATATTTCCCAGCTAGGAAC
This sequence comes from Pieris macdunnoughi, assembly GCA_905332375.1. Lineage (NCBI taxonomy): Eukaryota > Metazoa > Arthropoda > Insecta > Lepidoptera > Pieridae > Pieris > Pieris macdunnoughi. The sequence continues at coordinate 2,755,770 of CAJOBZ010000033.1, read as the reverse complement.
AGCTATTATTGGAAAATTCTATTGTCATTTCCACCGTTTAAACATTATTTAAACTTTCCCAAATATTTCAAGACCATAATTGGCCAAATCGGTCCAGCTATTCTCGAGTTGTAGAGTGACAAACCAACAGCAATTTATTTATTTATATAGATATTCCCAGTGTAGGATCACGTAAACATCTTTTAAAATAACGAAAATTGAAATAAATGTTACTATAAAAAAAATTAAATTAACAATTGAATTGTAAAAAAAAAATTTACCAATTCTACGAGTATCTTATCGAAATTCCATCTCCCTAATAAAACTCATTTCCCTAACCAAGCAAACCGATCTAGAACCTGTTCTGACCAATTTAGCGCTTAGAATCGCCTGTCTAATACCCAGATTGATATTGCCATAGAGCAGGCAAATCCGGTATTAAAATTCGATAGACCATACGTTATCCCAGCGCGGTACATGGGAATCGTTTTAAGCTGTGTCTAGTAATGATCCGATTGAAATCGATTGTATGTATAAGTCATGGATTAGCCAACTTATTCCATTTTCATATTGTTTTACGCTGATTGCTTTTTAATTATTGTAATCTTGCCGCGTTATTTATTCGAAATTGTCTAGACATACATTTAAGTTGTCATTTCTAGAAATATACTGATATATTGATAATGCAATACTGCTTTTTTAAAGTACCAATGTTTTGTTTATGGGTCCAAACTTAATATACGTACAAACATACATTTCACATGCAATTTATTAAAAAAATACTGTTAATAAAACCGTAGTTTCCAGGTAGCATTGATATCTATAATTTCATGATTAAAACTAGTTTTCGCAACACTGTTTGACTTTTGAATAATCCTCATTTGAGGTTTACATAGAAGTAATAAAATACTAGGATCATTTAAACCACGGCAATTTAAGTTAGTTTCCATTAGCAAAAGCAAAACAAAAGGCTTTTAGTTAAAAAGGCTTATAGTTTAAAAGACCCGGCCGTAGTCCATTCTCTCACCCTAGCACCCTTTGGTGCTAAAATAACAATTTCTATTATATTTGGGAATTTGAAATGTCAATACTAGCCAGTACATAACCTTGCAGACGTAAAATATAAGTGTAATCAAATTCACTTTTTAAATCTTCTCTTATTGACTCCTAATGAAAGAGTAGCGTGCCGTGTTTTGGTACTTGTCCAGGCTATACAGTCACACCTTTTTCCCGAAGCTGTAGGCAGAGACCACGGATCTCTTGCTACAGCTCTGACATACCTCTATGCTCTCACAGATATTAATCTGTATATTGTAAATAAAAAAAAAACCTGTTGTATTAAGTATAGTTTTAGATGAAATTTGGCCATACACAAGCTGTAAATAAATAAAGATTTATGCTATATAGGAAATCTCATTTGTAAAGCAATCAGGATCTTGGCTTAGTTATATGTACGTATTGTTCGGGATAAATTATAAAGATATTTAAAGGGATAATTATTTATTTAAATAATGGACTACTGGGGTGAGATGAGATTGGGATAAGAATCGCGCCGGGTACGTCTGAATGCGAACTAACTTAACTGAATATATTAAAATATAAAAAAATGAATACACTAGCTAATCATATTGCATGATGTCATTTACATTGCAAATACCTAATTAAATGAAACGGGTACGAAAACGAAAGAACTGTGAAAACTGACGATTCACATCAAACCAGCTAACGGTATTACCTTATTAACGTCAACGCTAATTCCACATGCATTTTAATCCGGACACCCCAATTCTTACTAAGACAAATCCCCCATAAATCAATTATCATGGCAACATTTGTCAACATAACCCTGAAATACGTAAAGCACACCTGAACATTTGCAGTGCCCACCTGCGAATGTCGTCTCGAGTTAAGCTGATAATTACGGGATTACTCCCCTCCGTCTGCGTCCCCCCACCTCCCACTTCACTCTCCCCATACTTCACTCCGCTTGAATGCACCACAGTATGTGTTGTAATGGTTTTAGGGCTATAATTTTTCGTCTGATGGAGTTTTTTGTGGATAATTTTTGCGTAATTGTACATTTTTTGTGTCTCATTGTTTATAACGAGTGAATGCTGAGGGCGGAAATTACGCGTGTTCAAATTGACTGTTTTGTCGCAGGGAGCTTCGGCCTGGAGTTTTGAATAAACCATTTTTTTCAAAGGGCAAATGGCAGTCATCGCAGCCCATAGACACCCATTTTTAGTGGGTGCGTTGCCGGCCTTTGAGGGAGGAGTACACTCGAATTTTGAATAGTTGGAGGTCTCTCAGGGCAAAAGAAAAGAAAGTGCCTTGTGAAACGGACTTTGGAAGCCTTCCAGCCATCAAGGTGATGTTGCTGAAATTTTGAATCCATACGGCTCTCGTACGGTGTAGAAACGAGGCAGGAGGGATCAACCCAAACATTTCTTCAGAATACCCACCGTAGTACACTATTGAAAACGCAAAGAGACGCAATGTCTCTGCGTAGAGAGAGAGAGAATCAAGCCGATTGAATACGTTGGAAATTGACAATTCGACAAGCCCTTCGCTGAATTTGGTCAAAAGGAACCTGGTATTTGGGAGTACCAGACCAGATATGTGAGCAGTATTCCATATGACCTCATATGGAATACTGCTGTACTTGAGTCTCGTACTCTGTCACAATTTTATGAGGTCTATTTAAATTAATATAATCTAAATGATATCCAAAAGTCGTTTAAATTAATGATTACGTGCGCCGTGGAATTTGGACCCGAGGCGGCAGCCCAACCCTGGCAGCGTCTTATTAGACCAACTTGGATTGGTTTGTAATTTATTACGGTTATTGCAAATTCTGGTAGACGGGTCGTTAAGACCGCGTCGGTATTACACGGTTGGGGTTTAGTTTCAATTGTTGTTTGAAATGTTATTTTAGATTTGATTATAATTTCCGATTTGATTATAGCCTTTGACAGTGTAGTAATCAATTTCATCGTAAAGTTTGTAATTGATATCATTTTGTGTTCTAAATTTAAATTTGATTTTTCCGGATTTAGTGTGACTGAATGTCAAAAGCCCTTGTAATCGCAATTTAGTTGCGCGATTTTCTTTCAATTTCATTAGGAACGGTTGAGTGATTCTTCTAGTTTCGTTCAATTAATATCAAGTATTACTTTTCTGATTAATGAACGTCTGTCTATGATTGGCGATATATTATCTACCCTTAATCATTGGAGTATGTAATATGGGAATATTACTTAGTCATGATTATTGTGTACTTTTGTATCGTTTATTTCGGGGATATTTACGTTTGTGTGAATATGGTTAATGGATTTTGTAGCAGCCTGCACGTAACCGACTTTATCAAAGTAGTTAAAAAAATCAGTGGCATTGCGACCTTTTAGATCTGGGGCTCATATGTATCTGTTTTATGATTATTTGTTAAATCTTATAGGCAATTGTGCCTGACACACGCCGTCGACCGTTTGGGTCTAAGGCAATCCAACCCGGTTTCCTCACAATGTTTTCCTTCACCTTTCGAGCGAATGTACGCGAGCGAACTAATAGAAAGAAAGTCAATTGGTGCACAGCCAAGGATCGAACCTACAACTTCAGGGAAGCACGGAAGTTAGTTATACCAAGTGTAATATGTAAGCATTTAAGGTCGATTCACACATATCAGTGAACCCACAGTTCTGGCACAGTACCGTTACAGTTCCGTATCCGTGCTACAGTGGTGCGTCAGTGCTTCAATTCACACATGTCAGTACTCAGTTTACGGAGCTTCAGTGAAAACGTGTCCGTCGCGTTGTCAAGTAACGTGATTATGGCTCTGTTCAATACTACGGAGCTAGCAATGATAGCTGTTGCTTTAGACGAATAAGAAGAGCAGCATCAAGGACAAAAAAGAAAATGGGTACATGAAGCATGGCAATTAAGAGAGACGGAAGGAGAATTCATCATATTATACAAAGAATTAGTTAAAGAAAATATTTTAAAATGTCAGCGAGCTGCTTCAATATTCTTCTGCAATAAATAAAATGTAACAAATAATAACGCGGCGTCAGTGATCCGTGATAAAATATCGTTGTCGCCGATCACGTCCGTGATGGCCGGTGCCGGCACTGACACTGACGGTACTGAGACGACACTGACAAGTGTGAATACATCCATAGAGAATGTTTGAAAGAATAATTATCACTGATGCGGTACTGTGCCGGAACTGTGGGCTCACTGATATGTGTGAATCGACCTTTAATAATTGTTCGCTGGGTCTCAAACACCACTACCACTTCAACCAATACCTACACATTTACTAAACAAAAACTCAGCATGTAATATTTTCAGTATATAATAATTATAGAAATTTATTCAGATTTATAAGCGTATTTTGCAATAAATTACTAATATGTCAGGGTCATAGAAGGCTACGCCTGTCGCTACATTTCCAACTTTCTTCACTTAATTACCTCCCCGTCAAGTTACATCAAAGAAATTACAGCCATCATTTGTCATATTCGTTCCGGGTTCATTGTAAATTAAAACCTAAGACCGTGTAATTAAGTCTAATTTTGCACAAGGTAAAATTTAATAAAATCTTTTATCAAATTATGTTATATTGTTTTAATTTATATTTACTTCAATTAACTTGTATGAGAAATAATAAATTACACGAAGGGTAAATTTATTATAATATAAAGGTACATTAAAAGCAATAATAAAACTAGTATCGTCTCCAACTCGGGTTTGAAACCCGACGAAAAAATTGACTTGCTTACCGAAAATGCAACTGCAGACGAGTTTATATACTGATAAAGTATAACGTATTGAGTGGATAAAACAGCTTACATATGTGTTGTACACATTGAAACTATTAGATAGTAAGTTGAAGCTACTTAATCATTTACATCATGCACATAGCATGTTCATACATCAGAAAAAAACGTAGGCAAATCTAGAGAGTGATCGACTACGTGAACAAAGCAGAACCTTAAAAAAGAAAACAGAATTCAAATAGTCTTTGGTTGCAAAGACGTGAAAGATATTACTACCGAATAACACCCTACACAATCCCCACTTATTGACAAACAGCAATACTAAAAATCGTCTGCCTTATGTCCGTACACATCCGACAGGCGATAACAAACATTACACCATCAAACGAACAGAAAACAATTATCAAAATAAACAAACGAAAATAACTGTTACGCTCTCGAAAAACTAAGTGTAACGTTAAAGTCAATTCAGTAAGCAAACACATAAATCGAGGAAGTTTACTATGGTAATACGAAAATCGAATGAGAAATGGTGCGAATTATGAAACTCGATTTTGAACGATCTCGCGATGCCGAGACAAATAGATTGTCTAAGTTTTGTGCACTCAAAGTTTTATTCAACTGATAATCAAAACGTGTTCAATTAAACTTAATTATAATAAGATTCAAGAAATCAAGAGAAGAACACAAATTTCCAAAAATGCTAAAAGCAGTTTAACTCGCGTCTGGCAAGATAAGAAAATCTCAACTAAGATGAGAATTGTGCAAACTTGGTTTTCTCTATATTACTCTACGGATCGAAGAACGAAATCAATTTAGTAGTACTACAATATTTTTAGGTCTGGCCCTCAGATTTCTTTATCTGTTTCATGATCATTTGTTAACCTTACAGACAAGTAGGTTATCAGTCTTCTGTGCCTGACAAACGCCATCGACTTTTTGGGTCTAAGGCAAGCCGGTTTCTTCACGATATTTTCCTTAGCCGTTCGAGCGAATGTTAACTGCGAACATAAAAGGAAATTCCATTGGTGCCGGGATAGAACCTACGACCTCAGGGATGAGAGTCGCATGCTGCCACTAGGCCAAAACCGCTCAAAAATATGTAAACTTAGTATTATATCAATAATCATAAAGCATTTAGCCTTATGTAAATAATTATTTATTATATACTTCGTTAATTGTTACGTAGGAAACGTAATTTATTTATACATTCTAAAACAAAGTGAATGCCTAAAAAATACAAGAAAATATGACATCACAAATTTGTGTTTAATTTAAACATGCACATTAATTACATAAGAACATAAGCAATCTATCAAAGGAAAAATTGAACTAAAAATTAAAAATAACTTAAACTAAAAAGATAAAAAATAACAATAACAGTAATAAACAAAACTAAATGAAAACTTAAACCACATTAAGGGCCTGCAAAACAAAGTTACGGTAAGTTGGTAAACACACAACAGGGTTTTGAAGAATCTCATACAGATTGCCTAAAGCACGACAAACAACGATTCCGTGTTATCAAAACAAGAAAAACTTGCAAACCCCACAATATAGTCTCCGCCTAATCGAACCACATAAGAACCTTAGGGTAAAACACAATTATTTTTATAGCTACACAATTTTCCCCGGCTCATTACAAGGTACCTTGCAACATTAACATGCTGGGTAGGGCTTCGCTAATGCCCGCTGGGCACGCGAACAGGTTCTTGATTATTTCCCCAAAATTATATCAAATTTTCACACCACCTAGGACGTAGGCACTTCACGTTTCATGGCACAGATTTCTATCAAATATCTACCTAATCCGAAATTAATTTAACCTTGAAGAAATGTGTGCTACGAATAATATGCCATCTTGAGTACAGATTAAAATTGTTGTATAATGAAAATTCATAAAAGAAAACTTAAATTACATAAGTTTTCCTTTGACATTTAAATTTAAATTGATCGTCAATCATTATATTATTATTAAAAGTTGAAGTAATTAACTTTGTAAACTTATCTCCGTAACATCTTTTTAGTTTAATAAATAATAAGCCACTTTAATTCTATAAAAATTACAAATCAAATGGCTGTTAGTTTTCTTATAATACGTTAGTTAATGATATTTTTTGTGCGTTTAATAAATACTCATAACAAAATAAATATTTTACCTATACTGAGTTATAAACTGACTATTTCAATACTGCAAAAAAATTGAATCCCTAGATGGTATTATCATCTATAAGCCAGCAAATAAGCCTAACAAAAGGGAAATTTACGTAAAAATCCAATAGCAGTCATCGTTTTGGGTCAAGTTCTGAACAGCTAATGTATTCAGACCCCTATTTCCGATGATGAATACCGGCTTAACGGTCTTAATATAATTGGATATAGCGAATTTATAGTAATTAATATCACGGTAATTGAACGTGTAAATGATACTAATTGTGTACGGTATTTAATAATTTTAACTAACATTAATAATCGTAATGGAACGGGATTATTGTAATCAAAGGTTTGGTTTTGAAATTGAAATAGGGGATTTCGAAATTGAAAGATCAAATTTGAATTAGGAACGTAGCAAAAATGTGTATACTATGAAGCTCTACACTACGTCTGTGTTACGGCAACCATTTTTTATTACTAATACGCGCTGTTAAAAAAACGAGCAATTTATATTTTGTGATACTAAACCTGTTTGTATGGTACAATTTAGTTAACGACCCTTTTGAATACAAATATAGTAATCGGTGTTGTAAATAACTTCACTGAATGAAAAAGCTTTGTAATTTTAACCCAATTTACACAAATAATCAGTAGCAACATTCCTCTCTCATGTTACACTCGCGTGACAGGAACTAATAAAAAATTGACCAGTGAATTTGATACAACAATGAAATCTCAGGTGATTCGTAAACATGATACTTTGAAATAAGCTTTGTTTTTATTCTGGTAGCATTTTTAATATTGCTTTAATAAAATATTATTTGGCCAAATTACATTAAATGTAACACTCCTAGAAATATACTCACAGATAAATTTAAAAATATATTTTAAATTTCGAACGTTAAGAATAGACGTACAAACGTTCGGAGTTGAATTTTGAATTGCAGGAATTCGAAGACGTCCCCCGAGTGATGTTCGATTTCAGAACGTTTGGTGGAAACCAACATGGCCGACACATGACAGCGCGCGATATCGCGCCAATTCTTTTGTGCCAATACGGATATATCTCCAAGAATTCCTTTTCGAATCTTATTTGAAACGACAAGCTAATCTCGCTATCATTTTAAACAATTGTACTATATTTTAAGGTCTCATTGGAAATCGTTTCCTATCTGTAGACATTGATGACACCGCTTTGTTTATGCGATCGGATTCTATTGTCTTTGCTGCCCTAATGATCTGTTAAAATATGAACTTTCCACCGCAATTACGGAGTCCAAATAAGCGAAACCATTATTAAACGGATAAATACAAGACTTGTTAAAATATATTAATGTTTTTATACATACGGCACATTAAAAAAGCAGTAATCGGTTTTGCTTAAAGGCAACTAGAAAAGACAGACTATAAATTTTTATATTTAATAAAATAAAAAGAATAATTATTTCTTCTTATTATTTTTTTTCCATGATAAAATAGCTCTCGCACACTCAAATAAACAGTCTAATCTCAACCTATAGACTTGGCTATCTTATATACGTGATAAATTATACAGCCTACCTTTTTCCTACCCCGGGATATGTAGTAAATTCAATTACCCTACGTACGAATCCCCTAGTCGCCTTAGGCGCCATGGAAATATTATTTCACACTTTTATGACATGGCAATGACAAGGAAAATATACCTACAGTCAATAAAGGTTTGACAGAAGTTGAATCTATGGAATATTTAAAAAAAAATTGAGCATATCTTTTAAATACATGAAAATAAAGCTTATATCGTTATTTCGTACAATAACAAGACTGTTTGTGGTTTATACAAAAACCAGTGGAGCTGCAACCATTTTAGGTCTGGGCCTCAGATTTCTGTATACAGAAATATTTGGGTCTAAGGCAAGACCGTTTCCTCACGATGTTTTCCTTCACCGTTCGAGCGATGTTAAATGCGCATACAGAAAGTGCACAGCCGGGTTTCGAACCTACGACCTCAGGGATGAGAGCCGCACGCTGAAGCCATTAGGTCCAACACTGCTCCTGCTCCTCCATTGTCGTCGTTGGTGATTAAATAAAATTTAAGTAAAAGTTTTAATATTTTTTACATACTAGCAAACTTTAATCTTCTTCACAAATTCTATATTACCATAGACCTATAGGTAATACCCAAAACTAAATATGAAAATAATGTAATAATATGTCTATATATTGTGGCCCTGCTGATCGATGTTGTTGACGAAACTAATAGCCATTGTACAGTATTTACTCGAGGTCAATCATGTATTACACAAATGTAATAAAATGGCTAAAAGCAAAGTAAATCTCCCGAGCAATGAGCGTTCTCGGTCCAATTCGATTATGTATCGAGATCGTTCGGTTCAGAAATTAGTACCGAAACACCAGTTTCGATGTTTTCGGTTGTTCTAACTTTGTTAGCAGTTGTAAATCGTTTTCTTTTACCGACTAACGGCGTCTTGAAGTCGTAAATTTAGGAATTTTATTAGAACAACGCCCAATACAAGTAATAGCTGATTTTTTTCAGGCTTACGTGATGTTAACTGATGCCGCCTATACATTACCATAGACACTCTCAATGCCAGAGGGATCGCGAGTGCGTTGCCGGCCTTTTAAGAATTGGTAGACTCGTTCACTGAAGGATCTAAAGCAAATTGATTCGGAAATACTTCAGTGGGCAGCTGGTTCCACATAGTGGCTTATAGACACTCACATTGCCAGAGGGCTTGCAAGTGTGTTACCTTTAATATATTAATAATAAATGCATTTACGTTTTTATTATGTATATACTTAAATGTTTTATGTTTTAATGCCAAGATTATTGCTAAAAATAGATTTTTATAATGTAATATAATTGTTATAAAATCTTTAAGAATAATCCGTTTCATCACTGCTAAATATTCATAGTTTCATACCTTATTGTTATTTTATTCGAAGGTATAATTTTATTCACATAATTCTAGATTCTCGGTTGAAATATGAGCGTGATAAGAGAAATTTCGTCCAGTATAATTATAATGGCTCGCTCTGTTGTTTATGGTGTAACTGGTTTAATGGTGACCACTTTATTACGTGGTGGGCGTGGTTCAACTATTTCTTTTCCGTGAAATTTCGTTTATTTTGTACCATTACTTTTTATTAGAATCGTTCGAATGAATGTTTGAGCCTTGCCAACTTGTGGTTTATTAGTTCAGGTCACTTTTACGGAATAATTTATTTTTAAATAAGTCAAAAGTCTTTACTGTAATTTTAAAAAACAAAATTTAAAAGAAGAACGACGAATGTTCGACGTCACGTTGTTTGTCTGCTATGGACTCCTAATCTACTTAACCGATTTCAATCAAATTTGCACACTTTGCAGTTTGATCAAACTTAAATGATAGGATAGCTTCCGTCTCAATTTATACACGCAATATTATTTTATTGCAAATTATTTATTTATTATTTTAACAGATAGCGCTGTATTGAAAGTACCAACGTTCCACATAAGCTACAATTTAATGGCATAACCACCAAAAAAGCATGGTGGTCCCCATGACTTGTGTTCTCCTACCGTTTCCCTTGAATAGTTTACTACTATGTAACATAACAAAAACATCAGCAGGCATCGCGAGGCCGGGCCGGGGCTTTTACATCAACCCGTTATAAACACAAAACAGCCTTATTGCACTCTTTGAACAGTATCTTCTCTTTCTGTCAAATTTGTTTTTGCTGTGATGAAAAGAGACAGATGGCGCAATAAGACTGAAGATGAATAAGGAGACTACGATCCTATTTAATAAGTCTTCCGTTCTAGCATTATTCTACTGCTTGTTAACAAAATAACAGCAAACTAGTTGAGAAAAAAATATCGCCAGATCGATCGCTAGGTGTGGCGTTTGACAGCTTAAAGCCTTTTTGCTCATTGCTTTATGCAGTCTGTTCACAGATAAGGAGTTGCATTATCTGTGGTTTGGCGCCATTTCAAAGGCAAATAGATTATACCGAGCCTTTTGTTGAACGTACCTGAAACAAAAGATTGTAAGTTAGTTTGAGCCTCCAGTGTATTGACATAAATTAAGAATAACGGCGATCGAAATTTATAGTAGAATTATTACAAACGAACTTCTGTTTATGATTAATTACATAAAACAACTACGCAACAATTTATTTATTTATTTAAACTTCGTTACCTTATAATAAAAACAAGTAGGCATAAATTATAAGGGATGGGCGGCCTTATCGCTAACAAGCGATCTCTTCCAGGCAACCCTAATATGGAACAATAAAAAAAGAAACACATACAGAGGGTAAAGTACAAGAAGTGCATAAATTATTAACAAAAATCACTCAAAATAATATGTAACTATAATTAAAATAAAATCAGAAAAAAAAACCGTTCTTCATTACAGTACAGAGTTTTTGGACTGAATAAAATAAAAAAGTGTTTAATACATATTTCGATAAAAATTATCAAAACGAAACAAATATAGGTTTAAGTTTCCACCATTAAACAGTAATAAAATTCAACAAAGAGTAATTTATAACAGAGTTTATTTCGCCTTTTATAACGTTTTCTAATTACCATTTAGTTTAAGAATTCATCATATAAATGAAAACTTAACAGCGTTTTAGTATTTTTATGAGTCTTAAATGCTCCATACGTCTCTTTAAATATAATTTTATCTACGAATATGAAAATTTTACGATTTATCTTGAGGTTTTTCTTTATGTTCGTATATTAATGTTAACATTTGAATTTAGAATATTTTTGAATGTATGAAAAGTTAAAAATATCAAGTGTAGTTAGTTTTCTTTTATGCTATGACCGATCTTTTCGTATAAAATGAACAAAGAAATTTCGAAGAAAAGAAAATACAATTAGTATGTTGTATGTTATCTCTATCTATCTAATATATAAAATTCTCGTGTCACAATGTTCGATCCCATACTCCTCCGAAACAGCTCCACCGATTCTTATGACATTTTTTATGCATATTCAGTGAGTCTGACAATCGGACAACATCTATTTTTCATCCCCCTTAATGTTAAGGGTGGTCCCATCCCTAAATTTTATTTTTTATTTTTTAGACAAAACTTTGTTTTAATTTTTTTATGATACAGCGTACAAAAATATATACAACCCTTAATTGTCACCCTTATTTTTATTATAGTAGATAGTTATTTTAAATGAAATAAAAAAAATGTTTCCTAGAAATAATATAGGTACGTGGCAAAACAAACCTTTGCCGGGTCAGCAAGTATTTTATATAAATATACAGCCGTGTGAAGCTGGAATAAACCTAAATTCTTTGGTTTACCTAGTCTATCTGTTAAAGCAGTGTTGGCCTAGTGGCTTTAGCATGCGACTCTCATCCCTGAGGCCACAGGTTCGAACCGCGGCTGTGCACCCGATGGACTTTCTTTCTATGTGCGCATTTAACTTTCCCTCAGTGCAGGAATACATCGTGAGGGAACCGACATGTCTGCCTGGTAGATTGCCAAATTATCATGAAACAGAAATCTGAGGCCCAGATCTAAAATGTTGATTACATTTACGATTCCTCCTTTTTTAAATAACCCAAAACAAAGTTTCCATGATAACGCTAATTGAAAACCTCTTTCACGAGACTTATTTGTCAAAATATAAACGCGACAAAATTAATTATCCTAACTTAATCCGTATTTATGGTTTCTTTAAACATGGCTTTAATTGTAATTTAGAATGCTTTTAATTGGGGCAATGTTTGTTTAAATTTTTGTTTAGTACTATTAGCCAAGTACATAAAGCTAATAATAATAATTCAGTGGCGCTAGAACCTTTGTTTTTGGATCATTTTTATTTCATACACAAGGGGTCGTTCAAGTATTACGTAAGTAGATTTACTGCAATTTATCCCCCCCTCCCTCCTCTTGTCAGCAAAAGTAAGCACAGATCTCAAAAATAATAGTACATAAACGTATTCATTTTGGAGGAATCTTCGAAAATGCATTTCGATTTCATGCATAGACAATGTGTGGTTAATATGTGTAAAAAAGTTAATAATTACTTTTGACGTAATCACCAAATAAGAACATCAAAGACTCCCCCCTATAGTGCTTTCGTAATACTTGGCCCCCAAGTAAGTATCAGCCCTCTATCTGACACGTCGTCGACTATTCGGGTCTAAGTCATTCCGGTTGCCTCACGATGTTTTCCTTCACCGTAAAGTTCATCGGTGCACAGCCGAGGATCGAACCTACGACCTCAGATGAGAGCCACAAGTCCACCACTGCTCTCATACATTCACAAAAGTCCTATCAATATATAATAAATACCAGTCTCGAAATTTGATTTTAATCCAGATTGAACACGTAGGTACAGTCAACATCACTTATCAAATCTAAAATCACATAAATAAGCTTGTTGTTCCGTCTGTACGTCTAGATTGAAATTCAATTTTGTTAAAAGCTAAATCTGGCGGACGAATTCATTATTTGGATGTGATAGGTATTATCAGAGTATGGATTTTTATGAATGGATTAGTTTATTTAGAATTCGTTGCATTGAACAAAACAAATAACATAAATTATAAGGGATAAAAAGGTTGTAGCGCCACTGTTTTTATAATTAGTGTTATTTAATGAGAATAATAATATCCATAAGGGCCCAAGTTACAGCAAACGAAAAAGAGGGAGACATCTTAGATATACCACATTAAAGAAACAGCAGGTGGTACATGGCAGAGAGTGACACAGTGCAGAGAGGATTGGCGGGATTGGGAGGAGGCCTTTGCCAAATAAGGGCACACAGATACAATAGATATATATATATAAGTAATCTTACAGCTACTTAGACAATATACAAAGGCAAAACAGATTACATTGTTAAACAAAATATATGAAACAGAGAATATAAGTACAATGATAGATGAAAAAAAGAAAACTGAAATTAAAACTAAAGCAAACGACAACGAAATATTAAAAAAAAAAAAAATTCTTTCTATTGCTTAATCAAGTCAAAGTCAAACAAAATATTTTAACAAGCTTGTTATAAATTAGACTTAGTTATGAAAACATCTCTAGGAGAAAGAACATAAGAACCATAGAATATTTGTATAAAAAGAATCTTTTATATAAAACTGTATTTAATATTTTCAAAAGTTGGTATATAAACGCCACTAAATCTAAATTATTCACAAGATGAACTCATGAACTTTTAAGTACACACTCAATCTCAAAAAGCTTTAGATAAGATGAAATACCTTTAATCTTAATATGACGGTAGTCAATAATTTACATAACATGACTGCTTCGGATGGATACTTGTAGTAATGTATCATAAGTTTTGGAGTGATTGATGATTATAACGTCGGATGATTTAGTGAGGTTGTAACACATACGGACGGTAGAACGAAGTAGCAATAAATTTATCGTTTACGCAAGCAAATTCAGATTTTATATATGAATAAAAGTTTATCGCAAATATGTTGATAAGCGCAAAACTCGAAGGCAGCTGGAACAATTCAATCATATTTTTATTTATTCCTTGAACTGAAGATGGGTTAAATGGAGAGGAAATTGGATAAATATCTTAAAAGTTTTCTTTGTTTGGGTTTTAATTTCGAAAAAGCGAACAGTCTCTGAAGTAGCATAGCAAAATGTTCCATAGGCTGGTATGAAGCTACTAAAAAAAGCAAATTAAAAAAATCATATAAAGCAAAACAAAGTTCGCGGAGGGATCTATTTCAAATAATTGCCGCCCTTTTAGGAATTGGTACGCAGACAGAGGCTGATAATCAAAGCAATCAACTTTACTAATATTATGATTAATTACAACTAGACTTTGATGCTAAAACCGAAGAAAATGAATAATAAATAAATAATAAACTAAACAAACACATTAAAGATACCAAAACGCCCCGTCTGTCCGCCCCGACGTATGGGAGTACGTCAAATCGTATTTTGACATACAGCAGTCATAGTTCGCGCTAAATCTCGTTTCTGAATCTCATCTTTAGACTGTCAATGTCAAAAAGCGCCCCTTAATTAATATGACAGAAAATACACGATGTAACATAAAGTTTAGTACCCTATAAAGATTGGCTGTCATATTGTTTACGACCGTGTGTACTGTTCAAGTTTCGAGTATTGGGAATCCAGTTTTTATTACGTAACAGGTACAAATGCGGTCAGGAACTTATAATCTTATGGTGAACTTTTTCTACTGAGGACTACTTTATAACTTTTAAAACGTACCTCAGATATGCATTGAGAGATGTTGTTGATCATCTTAAAATTTCAGTGTTATCCATGGATACGTTTGGAAATACTGATCTAAAACATGTTTTAGATCAGTATTTCCAAACGTCCACGTCCCACAGGGTGCAATTTGGTTATTAAGGGGGGCTATTCGAAAATTTATATATCGTGTTTCGTTAACAATTTTATATTTAATTCATCCTATCGTTTAAGTTTCTTAGGTGAACAATTTTTTATTATATTAAATATTATGAATTTTAGAACTTAAGTCCCGGTCTTCATTCTAATGTATAGGTTGTACCATAATTTAACAGTTATTTATTTATTTTTTAATCCTACAGCTAACATATATATATAACAAAAAACAATTATACTAAAGATATAGCCAAAATTGTTTTACAAAATATGTACAAAAAGAAAAAATCAATAAAAGATATTAAATACATTTAACTAAGTAATACCTAATTCGTATGTGTTGTGTGATGGTGTGAAAGTATGTGTGTGTGTGTATGAATTTGTTATATTGCAAGTAATGTATAAAACAGTATACATGTAGTTTGGACACCTAAATTGTTCCCGGTTGAATTTAATATAAACAAGTGGGAAATTGTCACCTGCTCTTAATAACCGTTCCAATAACCTGCTAACGGGCCGTATATCAAAACTATAGAATCCCGACGACAATGGAAACAATGGTGTGCCATTCAAAGGGTAAAGAAAACTTGCACAATGACTTGTGTGCGTGGCAAGATTTATCACAGACAAAGGGCGCCCACGCTGTGATTTGATTTGCCTAGAGGATTGTTTTAGTAATTAAGACATCTTATTGTGGGGAAGATAAAGGATATTGTACCTAACATCGAGCATTAAATTAAAACTGAAGAAACGGAGATTATATAGTTATGACGCTATTTTATTTATTTTCTATTATAATAATAAGTCTTCTGTTATTGAGCTCAGTCAGGGGTACTTAATCTTTTAGTTAAGATTAGTCGACGTACGACCAACCAGGCTCCAGAAGATAAACCACTCGACAATTGTATTCGTTTTTACAACAAACGCCCAAACGAAATTAGAGAATTATCACTAAATAAAATCAAAGCTCTCGTTAAACGTTAATTAATCAATAAAGCTTTTTATAAATTTGACGAATATTTAAATGATCCTAATCCTTGGGTTTGATTTGCTCCAGCTCAAACAATTTGTATGACTCAAAACTTAGCGATTAAAAAGAATGGCGGAGAGTTTCTTGCCCGTTCTACGCCCTTGACTTGCGAACTGGTAGTAAATGTAAATTTAGAATGAATTTAACTCCTTTTCTGCCGTTCATAAGTGTACCTTTTTACTTATATGAATTAAGTTATTTTGACTTTGACTTTAGTGTAGAGTTAAAATTGTTTATGTTTGATGATAAGGGTAAAACTAACAAATAAATCAAAGTGTATGTTTATATAATTAAATGGGCACTTCGTTCTTAATTCAAACCTCATGATGGGGATGATTTCTCAAGATTTTTTTATTTACTCTATAAGAAATTAATGTACCCTATTAGGCTGGTCATTGCTATAATGAGATGAATCATAAGAATTGGGGAACTTGGATCTTTCAACAATTAGGTGTCAGTGGTCCATGGGGACAAGACATTTACTCAGAGACACTGATTGATTACCCTAAATGTTTTAAGACATTATGAACTTATTGCTTTCTGCCGGGCTTTAACTGAGAATTAATACTACATTTATTTTTGGAAGCTTTAGATTACTAAATTTATGGAAAATATAAAATTTAAAAAGAATGTAAAACTAGGATATAAATTAATGTTAAAATATTAAAATATTTTAAATGTCGCAATAGAAGGAGCCGACCTTCATGTTTGTATGCATGTAAAATGTATATATATATATATTTAATATGGATTACGAAACTTAATCAAGATACAAAGCGATTCAAATTAAGCAATACCTAACATTAGGAATCAGAGAAACGGATCTAAAAACAGCCTGGTCGCTTTATGTCAAACTCTGCAAATGATAGTTCTTCAAATTAAGCTGTTAAAAACGCATTTTTATACTTAAAAAGCGAGAGAAAATTTATAAAATAAAAAAGAGACAAGTTAAATAAGTCGTACTACAATGAACCTTAATGACTGACCATTTTTATTGCGCATTAAGAAGCTTTTAGGACAAATCTAAGTACGTGTTAAGTATCTTAGAGTTCTCTCCGTAATCCCAATCTTCATTAATCGAGTCCGAGCGAACCGTAAATCTTACACCTGGGCATTGTCTCGGTAATAAATTACAATGATTCTAGATTATGTTCAAAGTTTTAATTGAAATCTTTGTTAATACATACACTTATTTATTTCGTAATCCTACAGATTAACTAAAGTATATATTACAAAAAACAATTATACTAAAGATGGAATACATTATATTTATAAAGGTTTAAACATGTACAAAAGGAAAAGATTAATAAAAAAAACATGTGTGTTAAGTACACGCGTTAGAAGTTATACTTCTTTGGCGTAACAAGATAAAAATCTTTATATAATTTTATCTTTCGCCTTATTCTACGTTTGTAGAAAAAACTACAGTAACAATAGAAAAAAGGTATTTAATACATTGAAAGTTTTATTATAACGCATTATCTAGTGAAATATCACAAAAAATATTTCTACATAATTAAAGAAATGGACATTTTTTTATTTAAAAATGTTGACTATGCTAACTTCAGGGTGACGGTTTTATGTGACGGTATGCGCGATATTTCACTAACACGCCAAAATTTTAAAAATTTCAATTAATTTAACTAAGTAATCCCTAATTTGGCTGTGTTGTGTGTGCTGTAAAAGTGTGGGTATATGCGAGGGTGTGTATGTTGGGTGTGCTCATGATGCAGGTGATTTAGCGCTATGGATATTCTTAATACTCCTTTTAACCATATTCTATGTCACTCCAATTTGCCAAAAAGATTTTGAATTTTTGATAAAAATACGGTTGGTAATTTTAAATTATCATTAGCTAACTAAAAATATAATTTCGCGTAAAAACGCTCCCAAAAGGACCAGAGATTAGTTGACACAAATTTTAAACTCATGGCCTAGTTTTGCGGCGTCCCTTGCTAAAGCTATTTTTACTCAAAGTATCTAATTACTCCCGCAATCCAGGCATAGGAAACAGGTCAATGGTCACTTGTCATAATTGCTTAATATGCCGTACTAATCCCTATAGGGTTCTAGTTGAAAGTGTAGGCTGAAACAAGCTTGTTGTAATTTTTCTATTGGACAATGCACATACGCTGTTGCCGTAGAGTGGATATCTCTTAAAAATTGCTTTGCGTCAATCATAAAACAAAAGAGCATGTAACAAGTGCTATATTTCGGAAGCTCTGTAAGTCTCATACACTCCTATAAACACGCTTTATACTATATTTCCCATCATTATCGGATGGGGTACCAGACACCCAGATGGTTTTAACTTGGTAACTAACCCCCGAACTTTAGTGTGCAACTCACCCTGAAGCATGAATTATGAGAGTTTAAGAAACCATATTCAATTCGTTGTTGATATTCTTTTGTTTATTTTATTATATATTATGTTATTGTTTACAATGGTGATGGCATTATATCGCCAAATATTGATCCAAAAAGAGATATTGCGATCTAAATTACGCAAAGTGTTATTGCTAAGATTAATTTACATAAGAGGCTGTCAATTATAACATATACTTGTTACATGACTAGTAGCTATATCAATTATCAGAGAACACCATCTTGACTCAACTAATTAGTAGTTGGTTCCAACTACGATTGGTTTCGTTTCACATTCTATCACTGATACAGTCGCCTAGTCGCGCTCTCTGTTACAACTTACAAGCCACGACGGGATGAGATACTAATAATATAATATTTATATTTTAACTCTTAATTAACTTAAAAACACATAAACAAGTACAAGAAGAACATTAGATATATACTTAAACTAAACTAAAAAAAATTAAGAGCCAATCTTAGGGATAATAAGTTATATTAATATTTAATATATAATAAATATTACAAAATACATAAGTTATTTATACATGTATATTACGCGTTTAGGTAAGTGGGACCTTAACGGGATAAGTAACATACATAAGTATAGTTTTAATAAATTTTTAATATATGTAAAGCCATTTAAACGTTAAAGATTTTAAACTATTTTTAATTATTATCTATATTTGCATATAGAGTAAATGTTAAGAAATATGTACATTCTTCCTGTACCCCTTGTGTACATTAGACACAACACATAAGTAATTACTTCATGCATTTTTGTTTTGAATTCGTATTTGTGTATATTATACATACCATATATGATAACTATATTTGTATCTCAATAAGTCATACAAGTAAATAGTAGTAATAGTAATTTAAAAGTTTCTAACTCTTGCATAGCATTTTCATTATGTAAATTTTTAGAGGTAATTATATAATAGTAACCAACTATTAAAAATCTTAAAAATCTAATCCAATTAAATTCCAATTCCTGAAGAATGTTTGGTGAACAATATCATTAAATATCTACATAAGTAAACGTACTTTTTAAAGTACTTAAAACAACGTAAAATTCCCGCTACAGTTTATACCTAACACCCAACCATCCATCTTTCACAAGCAAACGGAAATATAGCTGTCCAATAGACAAGATCTCTGGATTTACATTCATCATCCCCGCTTACTTCCGATATCATTCGTGGAGGGAGCTGAGGGAGGTCACGACAAAATGGTCGCGGTACATCTTTGATTATCGGCGCGTATTGGACAGGTTTTGAAGCAATCTTGTTACTGGGTGTCAATTAAATTAACTGTGTTTTTATTTGAAATTATGTCAGGTTAAGAGCCATCATTTGAAAAGAAAGACTGTACTCGTTAATTGCGTTATTAAACGAGATTATAGTGTATATTTTAACCATAGGTTATAATGGGGTGCACTGCAAGCATCTGCGTTTGTGTTAATTATAAAGAATATCGCCAGATTAAACAATCCGATATACATATATATGTATATTATTTAACTTTAATAAATAAATGTTTTGACATAGATATTGCATGTGTCAAAATAATGGTGATTCAATTAATAAGAACACTGATCTGTAATCATTACTAATCATTACTTAAGATGTCATATGGAACATGGTGTAATGGTTGCAGCTCCTTACAAACGTTGTGTAAAACAAACAACTTGCCGATTAAAAAGAGTGGCGTAGAGTTAATTGCCAGTTCTTCTCTTCCGTTCTACGCCCCTGGTATTAAAATAGAACTGGCAGTAAATATAAAATTAGTAGCATTTCATATATTTCTTTTTTGACGTTCATAAATGTACATTGTGTTACCTATATGAATAAATGATTTTGAATTATTATTATCACAATTATATGCTTGCAATACTGAATATTTTATAGGCATTTATGACTTGTGTATCTGAACTTAATAAATATATAACAAAAATAGAAATGTTATATAAAATGCAAAAATAAATTTCTAATAGAAACCACATATTAAAAAGGTAAATGTAACATTTAAATTGCAAATCTACATTAAATTGCTATCTTTTCACATGATAAATAAACCATTCTAACTTTAACCATCCGCTAAATTACTCAAAGGCTGCGATAAAAGCATTTAAGCTTACTATTCAAGCCTCATTTCTGAATGTATGCCATTTCATATAAAATTTAGAAGTTAAAATATCAAATATCATAAAAATATACTTGAAATTAAACATCAAAAATTAAACTTAATTAGTGAAGAATAATGTCGCATTAAAGCATTTCAGTTTTTTACGAGTCTGATGAGTTGCCATGGCAACCGTTTGTCGTTTTAACGACTGAATCTGAGATACTAGCATTAAATTCGCATTACATGTCAAAATAAATTGTTATTATTGCACTAAAGCAGTGTTGGCCTGGTTGTAGCGTGCGGCTCTTATCCTTGAGCACGTAGGTTCGGTCCCTGTGCAGCAATGCACTTTCTATGTGTGCAATGTGTTCATACGGTGTGTGAATCCGATATGTCTTACACCCAAAAAGTCGACGGCTTTGTGTCAGTCACAGAAGGCTGATGACCTACTTGTCTATTAAGAAAACAAATGATCATGAAACAGATATAGTAGAAGTCTGCGACCCAGCCCTGAAAGGCGCCAATATTACGACAATATTAAATAATATGATAGCAAGATTTAATACGTAAAGTGACATTCTACCATTTACTATATGATTAATAATATATTTGGACAAGTAATGTAATGTAATTCAGGTATAGTCAACGAATAAAATCGCTTTTTGTACTGGCAATTTCGTAAAGAATAAATAAATAAATAAATAAATATTCATATATGTACAAGGAAATAGAAAATGGAATGTATTAGAAACCTTTAAAGTATGATGGTGGCATTAAAGCCTCCTAGTACCAGGGTAAAATTCAACTCACTAACTAGCAAAATATATAGTTAATAATATACAAACCGGAAGTAGGTCAGATAAAAAGGCAATAGGCGTAAAGTTAAGTTAGAGACAACTTCCGGTCCTCTATTTTCCTCTTCATACAACTACGATAATTGGAAAACTTTACTCATTACATTTTTGTGTATTTCTGAATCATAAATATATATATAAAAGGGTCTTTGAATCTACCAAGAGCAACATCTTTTTAATTAAACTTTAAAATGGCTTTTCTTGTACCGGAGATATGCACAATGAAATCATGAAAAAAATATTAGTCCCTAGATTTCGCCGTGGACTTTTTGGGTCTAAGGCATGCCGGTTTCCTCACGATGTTATTCTTTACCGTCCGACCGAGTAATAAACGCACACGAAGACAGAAAGTTCATTGGTGCCGCCGTGATTCGAACGCACGACCTTAGGGGTTGAGTCTCACACTGAATCTCATTATATTTGCAGCAAATTAGACCTGGTGGGTTATAGATACGAAATAGCAATTGCTGTTATTATCAAACACAAAATTTAACTTATTTTTTTAAATTCGATTTAAATTTTTGGGTGTACTTCTATGGTGCCATGGTGTAAGCTTTTTAAATAACCTCTGATTTATCTAAATATTAGTTTAATCTCCCTTATGACCGGTTCAATGCTAGTTTGTATGTTCTTAAAATATGCAGATGCTATAGGAAAAATTTTGGAACTCTACGAAATTTTTTCATTGTCTCTTTACTTAAGGATATCCAAACCTACGAACCTTAGAGGAAACACGACCACGACAGATACTTAGGGGTTCGTCGAAGGGATATAATGCTTCCAAACACAATGTCAAAAAGTACTCCAAAATAATATGAATTGTTAAGTGTTCTGATAAAACATGCATTAATTCAAAACATCTATTCTTTAACTCTCATAAAACGCAGTAAATTCTGCCCGAAACACAGGGAACCACATCGAAACTCTAATTCAACTTAAAACAGGAACGTTACATTCTTTTTTTAAATTGAAAACAAGAATTATTTTTTAGTACAAAAATTCACCAGTTGATTTGTAAAGGGGATGCGGTCGGGGTTGTAATATAATTAATATCAATTTGCGATTTCAAAGGGGCCCGAATATTATCATTCAAGCTTAATAGAATTAAGTTTATGTAAACATTTCATATAAGCGGCGCTTTATTGTTTGATTTATTAAGAGCAGAATTTTATCTAGCTACTTCACTGTATCTCATGGTCCTTTTTATTTAATAAGACACATCACAAATACAAGATAAGAAAACAGCATCATCATCATCAATGGCTATACATCCCCTTAGCCTTCTCAAGTATCTATTTCATGTGTCCTACTACGAACCCCTATGGTTTCCCACGACAACTCCATCACACCAACGCAGCCTCGGTCTACCGGATCTTCTCTTGACACCAGGTTGTGAGTTCAGTCAGGAACGTGGGGTTCTGTCGTCCGCCATTCGGTGCACATGTCCCAACAACTTGAGCCTGTTGCACTTTATGAATTGGACGATGTTGTCGTCAAGGATGTTTTAATATTCGTCGTAGCAAATACACCAAACAAGAAGAATTTCGAACAATCTTCCGCTCGAAAATAAGGAGAGTAATCTCGTATTTCTTGCTAAGGGCTCAGGTTTCAGAACCATAAGTGAGCATTGATACAAAATAAGAAATAAGTTAGTACACATGCAAAATATATTAATATCAGTACCAAGACATGAAAATATAAACACAGGAATTGAAATACAACGGCAAAACAATTATAACAAAGAATTTAATTGGAAAGCATCAGAGCATAAATATATAAACATTGAAAGTGAGTGTTATAAGAATTACCATTCTGTGTTACTAAGAAGGTAAACATATTTAAACATTAAACAACTTCAACTTGAACTCAAAACGAGTTTTGCTTTAAACTTTGTATTCTGAACTTGCAGCAATGCTAAACTAAACGTTTCTTTCGTCTGAAAATGCTAAGTGAGGAAATTAAATACGCTTAATAAACTAAAACTTACACGTACAAAAGAAATAATTTCGTAAACATACAGAAATGAAGCGAAAAGCGCGGCCGAAATCTAATTATTTTCACCGCCTTGACAGGAGCTTCGTTTTCCAAAATGGCGGCCAAAAATGGCGGACGAATGTAGCGGTGTCAACAATACAGAGATATTATGAAGCGGCAGAGCGACGACAGACATAAGCCTCGAGCTTTTCTTATTTATATTTAGACAAGCAATGTAGCACCCGGAAATTAATTTTTATGTTTTACACGTTTAGTTGAAGTTTTACCACCAAACTTGTTTCTTAAATATTTTTCTTTTTAATTATATGTTAACAAGGTTTCGTTATAGTTTTTATTGTCTACATTTTCTTTTAAGTCAGCAAAACGAATCCCTTATCTACGAACTGTTACTACTACGCACTTCATAAAATTACAGTTGGAACTTTATAGAATGTCTTTTGAAGAATATATATATATACTGTCGTATAATGTAATATTCGGGAAAATATCTATAAATATATATAGTGTACACGCGAAAATACAAGTTTAATTTACAATCAACTAACAACTGGTACCAAAATAATAATAAGTAAAAATAATATTAAATCTTTATTCTCCCATATGACATTTGATACAAACAGTACAAGTGCAATCAAAATAAACACAAAATTCCAAAAACTTGTCAATAACTTGGTTCTAAATTTAAAATTTACAAAATTCCAGCGTGAATATCGAAAGTCTATTAAATGAAAAACAATTTACACTAGAACAATCAACTAGGTCCATTGAGCGTGAACATGCAGGGTGCGAACCGTGAGTCATTCACAGCATCACCGAGTCAGCTGTATTAATATGTATGAGCGGCATAGCCGATCGCTGGCGACCTTACAGGGACGGATTAGTGCATATGTACGCACCAAGAGCCCTCTGGTACGTATACGTATCTATTTAGATAAAGATAATTATTTGCTATGTAGTTAAAATCTGTCCAAAAAATGTAGTGAATTTATCTCTCTATATATTATATAAAATTCTCGTGTCACAATGTTCGTTCCCATACTCCTCCGAAACGGCTCAATCGATTCTTATTTTTTATGCATATTCGGTAAGTCTGAGGATCGGCTTCTAGCTATCTTTCTAACCCTTAGACGATAAAGGTTGTCCACCCCAAACATTTTTTTTTTGGTACAGCATACAAAAATACATACAACCCCTAATTTCACTCCCCTATAATCAACTCCTATTATTTATTATTCTAGATGGTTATTTTTATTGAACTAAAAAAAATGTTTCCTAGAATACATGGCAAAACAAACGTTTGCCGGGTCAGCTAGTATACTATAACAATCTTAAAACAAATGTATTTGAATAATCTTTCTGTTCTTTGATGTCATCCGTTAAATGTTTTTTAAATAGTTCGAACTCTAATAGGTTATATATACCAAGATCATTTTGAAAGTATGAATAAGCGGTGGTTTTTAAAAGCCCCAAACTCAATATCAGCGGTACCTGTATATACGGGACAACTTTATAATACATAGCGTTGAATAACTTATGAATTGTAAATTAATAAACGACGAGGAGACTTGATGATATTTTCACGTAAATAATGAGCTCGGGAGGACGTCGGAGGAATATGAAAATGTCTTTAGTTACTTGTCGGCTCGTTATTGAAAATTCTAGCCGGCTCTATGCGTCAAAATTAAATACGAAAATTGTTACAGCTTTTTATGAATAAAACGTTGACTACGCTCAATTCAACAGTGACGTTACTGCTTTTTATTTATTATTTTCTTATTCTAGGAGATGTTCAGCCTTGTGTAACTGGCAAGTCGTAGATTTTTGGGTCTTAGGCATGCTTCTCCGCGTTTCCTCACAATATAAATTAAAATGTGGTTATTATTATTATTTTTCTTTTTTTTGCCTTTGAAGCGCTAACTAATTGTTGTGGTCTCTGGCAGAATTACCAGCGCTGTGGAACATGTCTGCTCCACAACATAATGCTGAGCCAGAGCCAGTTACAACCACAACGCACACACAACACACACTTATAATGTACCTTATTCCTTTTTTTCTTTCCATTTTTCCGTTATTATTATTATGATTTTTTTTCCGTATATGTGTTTCGTTAGTAATGAATGTCTGTCTGTCTGTTGCCTGGAGACCGCTTACTAGTTATGATACCTCCCGTTACACCGTGTATATTTTTTTTAAATCCTTGTTTGAAATAAAGGGTTAATGAGTATAATTAATAAACATACAATTCAAGTACTTATACAGAGAGAAAATGATCTATCCGTGATCTAGGTTCAGAATCAGCTCTTAGCAAATGTAACATTATTATGATGTACAGTCTAATTCCAGAGATTAACTAAAGCTCTCACGTCATGTCTCCCTCTTTATCAAAGCATAACCTCGATTAGACAGAAAGAGAGAGACGCTTCGAATATCCGTAAAGGTACTCTTTATCTGAAACACTATCACGGTATTAGTTCAAAGTCGTTCCATTAATGCGATCACGATTTCAAATGGTAGGGTGTAAGTCCATTAAACTGCATATAACACTAATTATACGGGGGTGAGTTCAATTGTATATTGCATTATACTAACTAATGAATAGTTTTCGATACGGTATGATTCATAGTATTTGAAGACTAGCAAATGTATAGTGGTTTTACATAAGTATCAATCAAAGTATGTACAAAAAGAAATATACATTTTTATAACACTTTAAGTTTCCGTTATCAAAACACTAATATTTTCAACTTGACTGCACGCAGCAATTACCACTAGTATATTAAATATAGGACTCGGCTTTCTAATGTTTAATATTAAAGAACTTTATTTCTCATCACAAAAAATGTATTTTTTTTACATGAGAAACTTAATATTAACGAGATACACGTCGCCATCAGCCGTCCTAATTTTAGTCTACCAGGCTCATTCTGATGTGTAGCTATTTTTGAAGTTATACTTCTTTAGGCGCGTTATGAAAAATTGATGAGAGTGAAGTTTTACGATGCGCGCGCACCGTGACACAAAATTAACAGAATGAAGTTGCCCACGGAAGATGCTACGGACATTGGACATAATTTAAAAACAACATTCGAATAATAATAGAATTGATGTTACACTTTATTTACGTTATTTATTTAATTTTACAAATGTAAACTGAACTTTATTGACTATAATTAGTGTTGCCCAAATGCAAGACCAAGACGAGACTTAGACCAGTCTTGGTATTGTCTTGCGTCAATACACCTGGTCTTGGTCTTGGTATTGGTATTGCGCTCTCAGTCTTGGTCTTGGTCTTGATCTTGCAGCAAGAGTCTTGCAAGTCTCGCGAGACTTGCAAATACCTATTAGCCTATTACTATTTGTGGGGGCTTGCGGGCTACCCTGGAGCATTCACCAATGTACAATGTTCATCAACCAATAATAGCAGGCAGGCTACAGGCAGAGATTGAGAGATTAGCAGATTTCATTACAGTGTGCGTAGGTAGGTTTTTTAGGCAATTTGTCATACTCGTGACTGGCGCGCTTTGCTAAGTAGGTACTGTCGTTAAAGTATGTGTAAGTAAGAAACGATGTAGGTACCTACTACAACAAAATTGTATTCCTTAGAAAAATTATCGTCGTACCTACACGACGATTATTTTTATTTATTTAGTAAATCATCTCTGAAGACAATAGTCGCTACTAGAGTAGGTACGATAGAAGTTGATAAACCGACACTGCAAATCTCGATTTTTGGAAGTGTGTGATTTTAAAACAAAATGCGTAAAGAAATATGACGTCGCTCATATTTGGAGCTTTTCCACGTTTTAAGTTTATTAAAATCACCCACTTCCAATTTTGCAGTGCAATGTCCTTTAAAAAGGTATAATAGGTAATAATAATATAATCTAGGTATATTTTTATTACTTACAATTTTTTTATAAAATCTACCTATCCTATACGACTACATTCTTCCTTGCGAGAACAACATAATCTATTTGCGTCCGTTCATAGCACCCGGAAACTTATTTTATTCTTTAGAACATGGGCAGTGGCGGCGACCTTTGACATGAAAGCGACGGCGGCAACACAAAGTCTAGAAGCGGACTAAATTTTTACCTATTTTGGTGGGGTTGTCAATGTTGGCAACCCCACAATGTCAATGTTGGCACAGAAAAATAAAATTAAGTAAACACAACGTTTATCCACTTTTTAATAACTCGGTATCCACGATAGAATATTTTTTCTACTTATTTCCTAAGTCTAAATATCTTTTTCATAATTTTTGTTTTTCAATAATTTGTTGTGTGTAATTGAATGGTAAACTCTAAATCTTACTAGAGAGCTTTTTTAAAATAAACTTATTGAAAGCACTGACATGGCATATACACTTTTCAATTTTGCTGCTCACATTTTAGTACCTAAGTATCACTCACTATCTATCATTTACCGATATTAACAATGATTATTTCGAAATCAAAATATTCGCAATTCAATAGATGCAATACCTACTTAGTTATTAATTATCATCTCGCCCGACAGCTTTTAACGCTGTAGTGTTCGAATTCAAGCCAGGCAGTGTGAGAATGTATTTAAATAAAAGAAACACAGAGCATTCAATTTATACCTTCCTACTGCTGGGACATCTTCAAGGTCATTTAAGGCTAACCAACCCTACCAAAATAGGTAAAAATTTGTGTGCCTCTGTCCGTACTCTTTGTCGGCGAATGCGGCGCTCAAACAGTGTCAAATGCTGTGATACACTTGTTGCAAACCGCGGCGTCTTTGTCGGTAAATTATCAAATAAGTAGGTATATAATACACCGACCGACCAACAGTTTATTCGCAGAACGTCACATTTCCCCAATCAACTTTGAACCTTAATTCCTTAGCGATAAACTTGAAAATCTGTTGAAGATATTGATAGATTATTTTTATTAGTAGCTTGATGTGCTGGCGTCTGTACCATAATATTGGGTGCTGTAGAAACTGTTACTAGACCTACTCGACTCGCTGTTAGTTTTAATATAACCTACATGATGTTTATATAATTTTGTTAGCTATAATTTTAAGCACATACCAACCTACGAGTACTAACATTAGATCTGCACATTAGACATAAACAAGCATAACATATTATTATAGGTAGATACCTACAAGGTATGAACTTTGCTATAAAGTTATTCTAGGTAAATTTTATCACATGGGATGGTGGGAACAGATTTGTGAGTATTAACACGCTACTTAATAAATTGTTGAAATATAATAAGTACTTACCTACCTAATCAATACAATACGTTTCAGGGTGCTTTCAGACGAGCGGCACGTTGCCAACTTCAGCCCTTAGTTTAGTGTTAGGATATGTGATACCTACGGTTTTGATACTGGGGAACGTTTCTCAAAATCGGGATTGATACCAAATACAGTAGGTATTTGATTTAATAACGCCCAAATCTCAGTTTGTCTTAACTGCAAGACGCAAGATTCTTGCAGGCTTAAGTATTGTCTTGCTCAAGTCTTGCAGGGTTCAGTCTTGGTATTGGTCTTGCTATAATAAGGCGGTCTTGGTATTGGGCAACACTAACTATAATGACTCCTTTTCCAGTCTTTGATTATTTAATTGTAATTAATTATATGCATGCAATCAAAAACTATTTTTAATAATGCCAAAGAAGTATACACGCACCCTTTTTCTTAAATCAAAATTCTAGTTTTTATGTTTTGTATGTAATAGTTTATGTTATATGTGCGATCATTGTTAACAAAATTTGACACAAAGAGATGTGTGGGCTATGGTTACTACATCCATAGAGAATAAAGTATGAATTCGAATTAAGAATATTCACACTCAGTGAATTTGTTATACCATTGTAAATATCAATATTTAATAACTCAATTGTCAATTCAACTGAGATATATTTTTAAAATCATGTAATTTCATTTTCATAACGCTCTGCTTGTGTTGATGAATGGATTTTGTTACATTTGTATAAATATTTAATTTTATTTAACTGTATCGTGAAATGGATATTTTGAAGAATTTAATTTATGTTACGAAATATTATCAAATTATTCTTAACATATAATATAAATACCTGTATTTACTGTTAAGATTATTTGCCTGGATGAATGTTGATGAATCTTTTATATGCTACCTATTTGATTAAAAAAATATATAAATGGGACGTCCAAAAAGGGCACTCATCGCAGCCCATGGACACCGGCTTTAGTGGGTGAGTTGCCGACCTTTGAAATTGTGCTACGCATTGTGCTACGTCTCTTACATATGATTTCTTTTTATATGCTAATAATAATATTGTATACTGATAGTTTTAAAAAAACGAAATAGCTTTTGTAATATAATATATTAGATCAATTATGTGTGTATTCGTTTCTTTAATTTTTTGCAATAAACTTAATTACAAAGATTTTAGATACCGTGATTAGTTTTTTGAAACAAATTGCTTACCATCAGATTCAACTAAAAACTAAAAGGAATCTGGTAATCAAGGAAAAAACCAGCATCTGTGCACCATTAAATACAGTAAACGAACCACGGTGACATGTGTTCTTAATGAACGCCCTATATTCGATTATCAAACCTTATACAGGGGGTGCTTTTTATAATCACATTTAAAAGAGAAATCATCATCAAAAAGTACATTTTACCCACAAAGTGGATAGGACATCATCAGACAATCTTACATAATTTTGTTTAATTTTTGGGAAAAACATCTGGCGTAAAAGTGTTGTCTGAAAATAATTTATCGCGTTAAAAAGAAACTTTTCTTTGCCTGTTTCCGTGACTAATTTTTAGGTCTTGATTCATGGTAAGGCAAAATCGCTGCATCATCGAATATACGGGAGTGTTTAAGCTAGTTTCTTAACTAACTGGACTAATATACTTAAACAGTGGTTAATCAGTTATCTAATATATAAAATTCTCGTGTCACAATGTTCGTTCCCATACTCCTCCGAAACGGCTCGACCGATTCTTATGAAATTTTATGCATATTCAGTAAGTCTGAGAATCGGCTATTATCTAACTTTCAAAGCCCTTTTATTTTTTAAACAATTTTTTTATGATCCATCATACAAAAATACATATAGGTACTCCTTAAGTTTCACCCCTCTACGACCAACCCCTATTTTTTATTTGTTAATTATGACTCTGAGGTTTATATAGAGAATTCACAAAAAAACCTAAAAAGTTTCCAGAAAACCAAACAGTCTCTGGGGTAGCATAGCAAAATGTTCCATGTTGGTATGTACTAAAAAGGTAGGCTAAGTAAAATCACATTAAGGAGAAACGAAATGCGCGGGGGCAGCTAGTTACTTATAAAAACAAGCAAATGTAAAAAGTGTCCGGCACTGAATAACGTCATTTCTAAAGTATTCTAAAGAAAATATAAAAAAGCAACTTCATACTTTAAGGAATTCAGGGTACTATTTTACACACTTTTACTACCTGCCCAAGAAACCATAATCCAAAATCTATAATCGTTCTCACCTGTGTTGGAGACATACACAGAAAAACATTTATAAAATAACAAGGTCTGGCAGAGGGCTTTTGGGATATTAAACTTCCTATAGAAAGATTCGCTATCGAATTATGGCTATTTATTAAAAAGCCTAACAAGTTTTATTTGTCGAAAATGTTAGAAGGAAAAATATAGAGAAAATGCTTAGGTTTATTCCACTCCCGGAGGAGCACTTGTCACTATCGAGAGCCTCCCTCCGTAATTAAGTTACAAGTAATACTGCACTGCAATCAGGGGAACCCGAAAATTGTTGATTTATGTGTCTGCACCTCAGCCGAGTTTGATTGGCTTACCTGAAACAATAAACACTTGTTAGGTAATAGAAAATAAATGTTGACTTATATGAATGCGCATTTCAATTTCTGGCAGAACTTTTCGATATTTTTTACAATATTTATTTCTATATATAGGTAATATAAGAGTTATTTCTGATCATTTGAATCAAATTCAATTAGTATTTTGAACCAATTCGTTTCAATTCTTAAAAAGCCGGCAACGTACTTGCGAGCCTTTTGACGACGTGAGTGTATATGGACACTATCACTTAACATCAGGTGACCCTGCCCGTTTACCAGCTATTAGATAAACGTTATTAGAAAACGAACAGTCCAAGTTTCAATGAAAATGTTTTCTTTCACCAGTGGTGTACCGGAGTTCGAACCCATGACATATTGGTAACACATCATCGGTTAACAGAGCTCTCGAAGTTTCGTTAAGTGTTTTTTTTTTAGTTTAAACTCAAGCCGCACATTTTAGCTGGATAGAAGCGGTCTGTATAAAACACTATTTTATTTAAAAAAATGTAAGGGCTCTGAAAAGGTTCAACTATAAACAAGTAAAACTCTCAATTTTATCTTGGAGATACTTTAAGTCTGTCTGAGTCGGTAATAATTTAGTAATAATTTATTTTATTTCATATGTAGAAGGTCAACGTGCGTCCATGAATTATATTTGAAAGTGACACAAAGTTCGCTCTCCTTTTTTGAAGATTTTATGAACTGGTAAATTCGACGCCCGATTAAGAAACATAGACATTAAGCCTTAAACACCATCTGTCACGTTCGAAATTCGAATATTCAAATATAGAAGGTAAAATTGTGTAAAATGAACGCAATGGGGCAAAACTTGAAAAAGATAATGAATGTAGATAAAAATAGAACATTCGAGGCCCCTCCAATATCCGGTCGCCGGTCGGAAGTGTCGCCATTTTATAAAGCTTTTCAGTTAGAAATGTTAGTTTTTGTACAATGAGATTATATTTTTATATTTTACGTGAAGTTTTTACTTTGATATAGATAATGTATTCTTTAGTTCCTAGTACGAATACTACTTTGTACCATTAGCATAATGGACTCCAAGGTTTGGAGTCCATTGTCCAACCGCTTGAATATATATAATATAAATCGATTGCAATTGAAATTTTTACGTAAAGATATCAATCAAATGCGTACCCACGGTTTGACTGTTCTCTTATTTGAAACATCCAATTTAAACCATACGATAGAATAATGTTTCCCAAGAAATTTGTGGACAACAATATAATACGAATTATCACACAAGCTGAGAAATACAAACAAAAAAAAGTGTGTGTGTGTCAGCTACGACGCACGATTGGAGTTTACTCCTTACGAACGATAAAATGGCGAGAATGTTCTGTGGCTGTCGACCATATTTTCATACTAAAGGTGGTAAGAATATATGTTTTTATAATATAAATGTTTGTAGTAGTAATAAAACGTACCTACATCATCTATGCCCAAATAGGATTTTCTTTCTGTGACCAAAGTTACCTTTATAGTAAGAGAAGAATAAGAATGAACAATCTTTTTAGTTTTAATTTCACTGACCATTACTATTGACAAAACTCTATGGCGCGCTAGACAATCTACTTTTATTTTTTACACCTGTCAACACTGACAATGTTGTAACGTGGCTGTCAAAACGCGAATTCAAAATAGAAACGTCTGTGTAATGTATTCCATCTCATTCTTTTACACGTTCAATCCATTTGTCTCTTTCTACATAACGCCTCAACTTTTCGTGTTACACTTGATTTTACTCCTCATAAAATTTCCGTACCGGGCTTTATAACTCAAATCGTTTCTTAAGGAGTAAACTCCAAAATAAATCAGTGGCGCTACAACTTCTTTAGGTCTTGGCCTCAGATTACTGAATCTGTTTCATGATCATTTTTAAATCTAATAGGCAAGTAGGTGATCAGCCTCCAGTGCCTGACACACGCCGTCGACTTTTTGGGTCTAAGACATGTAGGTTTCCTCACGATGTTTTCCTTCACCGTTCGAGCAAATGTTAAATGCGCACCTAGAAAGAAAGTCCATTGGTGCCCAGCCGGGGATCGAACCTACGACCTCAGGTATGAGAGTAGCACGCTGAAGCCACTAGGCCAACACTGCTCATAGAAATACATACATTCCAACATATATATGTAATAGACATACACAAGTCAAGCTTTTTAAAAACATTTTAGAAAACAAAATGTTTTGAAGGAGGACGAACGAATAAAAATTCATTCTCAAAAGCTACAATAAAAACAAAAGGCATTAAAATCTTGTTTCGGTCATTCTTGTTACAAAAAAACTATTTTCCAAACAAACTCTAATTAGCGAAATTTTTAAATTGGAAAGCAAAAACATCGGGAGAGTACAACGGTCCCGTTTAAAGATGTTGCTAATGACTTTTGAGGGGACCTCAATATATTTTTGTTTTTGGTATTAAAAAGGTAGAACTCGTGTTTTGTATATCAAAGTCAAAAATCATTTATTCGTATAGGTAACACAATGTACAGTTATGAACGTCAAAAAAGAAATATACATTAAATGCTTCTATTTTTACATTTACTACCAGTTCTCAAATCAAGGGCGCAGAACGGAAGAGAAGAACTGGCAATAAACTCTCCGCTTTTTGTTTTACACAACGTTTGTAAGGAGCTGCAACCATTACACCATGTTCCACATGACATCTTAAGTAACAAATAATAATAAAATAAATTAAAAACAAAGATTAGTCCTCTATCAGCAGGAGGCATGGTGAAATAGGAGCACGCACTTACATTCCTGGCAACAACACGCAAATACATAGTCGAAACAACTAACATCACCGCATACACGAATTCAAGTACGACCAGTCACCACAAGTAGCGGCCGTTCACGAGCAAAACGCATGGCCAGCCATCGGCCCCCTCGCCATATTTTAGGGAGAGAGACAACCCGACGCATGGACGCCGCCACATAACGACACATATAAAATAAAGAAATGACTATTATATCAAGCTTTTTAAAAACATTCCTACCAAAAAATATTTTTTTAACAAACTCGTATGGAACGAATTTTTACTAAAAATAAGTCTTATTTAAGTACAATATACTTTGTAGTTAAAAAAAAAATGTTATAAGTCGCGTAATACTAAACTCAAAGTTTGTATCAATCATTTAATTGCAAAATGTGATTGCAAAACAAAACAAGTGCTGAAAGTTGAATAAGTGAAGATGTAAAAATGCATCTTTCATTTTGTTTTACTCCGATTGCTTCCTTAAATACCATTAGAAGACTGAACTTTCTTTCCAAGTATTAATGTTTTTATTAGATACGTTTGTGAATTTAATTATCAAATTTTTCATAGTTCATAGAATTGTTTCATAGAAAAATTTAAGGTTGTCATGGCAACTCCTCAAAATCCAAAGCTAAAAGCAAGAAGCAAAACTAAAACATCAAGCCAGTTAATAAAAACTAGTTTATATAAAGTCAATGTAACGCGAGACTGTACTTTCATTTCTATTATAGATTTGAGCAGGTTGGCCTAGTGGCTTCAACGTGCGACTCTCATCCCTGAGGTCGTAGGTTCGATCCCCGGCTTTGGACCTAGGGACTTTCTTTCTATCTGCGCATTTAATATTAGCTTGTACGGTGAAGGAAACCGTCTTGCCTTTGACTCAAAAAGTCGACGGCGTGCGTCAGGCACAGGAGGCTGATCACCTACTTGCCTATTAGATTAACAAATGAACAGCCCAGACCTAAAAAGGTTGTAGCGCCACTGATTTAATTATTTTTGCTATAGATTTAAATTGTTTTGAGTCTTAATATAACATTTGCTCATTTATAAACAACACATCTTTAAACATTATTCCCCAAGCACTGTATAAATGTATGTAACACATGTGATCTAATCCAGCGACACATGCGAATCGAATTTACACATTAATACCTTACTTTGGAAGAACACTAGCCCTTAGTACATCACAATACGTCCTATTATCGAGTAACTGGAATTGTCACAGAAATAATTAGATATTAAACGCATTTAATGCGCAGTAAGTTACGCGGAAATTCTACATTTGCCGGATTATTCTGATTCCCTTAGTTAGGGAAGGTCTTAGGATATTAACAGCTGATAAATGGGATATAACTATTAAGTTATACGGTATGGGATAAAGCATTAATGGTCATATGGTAAAAACAAATGAAAGTCAACTTAAATAAAAAAAAATGCATTTGTTTCTATTTAGATTTAAATATTCCTTATACTAACATTGGCTAATGCCTATTTGGCTTAGTAATTATATAAAAAACTCATATATATATATATTAAATCAAAATTAAAATATATTTTATACATGTAGGTAACTTCAGTAAAAAATGGTTTTATATTTAAATTTACTGCCAGTTCTCAATCATGGTGTTATGGTTGCAGCTCCTTACAAACGTGTAAAATGAAAACTTGGCGATTAAAAAGAGTGGCGGAGAGTTTATTGCCAGTTCTTCTCTTCCGTTCTACGCCCTTGATTTGAGAACTGGCAGTAAATGTAAAATTAGAAGCATTTAATGTATATTTCTTTTTTGACGTTCATAAGTGTACATTGTGTTACCTATATAACATGAGTTTTGACTTTTCAAAGGCTTAGAACGGATGAGAAGAACTGGTCTTAATATATTGACTTTGACAAATAATACTTCATGTGTGGACGACTCCTACTAGGTTCTATTATCATCACCATAATAATAGTTTTATAGATAAAAGCAAAGCATCTACTGATTAAAATGATCAGACAAAGAGAAATCCATGCGCAACTGGAAGGTTAAATAAAAAGAACACATATTTGTCATAAAAAATTTATAGCACATACCAGTTTAAAATTGAAAGAGATGAGTGATCGTCTGAAATGCTTAATTTTCCCATTCCTCAAGGGAGAACTAATTAATACGTAAATTCCGAGGGCGGGAAGATCCCCGCGTTAAACATTTTATCACGATTTCCAATATTTTCAGAGCTATAACTTTAATATGAGATTGTAATTAACTGTTTTATTAAACGTTTAGTAGTTTTAAAATTAAATAGCCATAATAAAAATGCGAATCGTAACTGTTGGAATCCTAACATACTAGTTTTCAACAAATTAAATATATTTTTTAGAACTTTGCGGCGTCATTTATAATTACATAATTTTATTACATAATACATATTTGTAATTCTTAAGCGCTACGTCCGCACAGGCAGGAGGTTTGCTTAGCGCCTAGCGCCTAGCGAGTCACCAAGCGAGTAGCTTAGTAAAACGAACGTTCTAGAGTCTTCGCGAACGGCCGCATTGCGCGCTTGGCGCCTAGCTAGTCGCTTAGCGTGTATCGAAGTAAACAAACGTGTTGGTTTTTTGTCGCTAGGCGCGAAGCATTCGTGGTGGATGAAATATTAATTTCAATAGTTTTTAAAGGGGAACCTCTGTGGACTCTTTCGAATAGGCTGAGCTCTGCAGCATATGCAGTAAAGAAAATCCGACAGTTTACTGATGAGGACACGGCTAAAATTGTGTACCATAGCTACTTTCATAGCGTTATGTCGTACGGCATTTTACTGTGGGGTGCTGCTGCAGAGGTTCAATCCATATTTGTGCTGCAGAAGCGGGCTGTTCGGGGTATTTGTTGTGTTTCTCCGAGGGAGTCGGTACGGAATAAGTTTAAGGAATTAAATATTATGACACTATCTGGTCAATATATTCTTGAAGCCTTGTTGTATGTCCAAAAAAATATAAACGATTTTAAAACAAATGGTGACTTTCACCAGTATAATACGCGAAATAGAACTAATTTGAGTGTACGACCAACCAGGCTCCAAAAGATAAACCACTCCTTATATGGAAATTGTATTCGTTTTTACAACAAGCTCCCAAGCGAAATTAGAGAATTATCACTAAATAAATTCAAAGCCCTCGTTAAACGAAAATTAATCAACAAAGCTTTTTATAAATTTGAGGACTACTTAAATGATCCTAATCCTTGGGATTGAATTGCTCCAGTTCAAACAATTTGTATGACAATACTTGGCGATTAAAAAGAGTGGCGGAAAGTTTTTTGCCAGTTCTTCTTACCCGCTCTACGCCCTTGACTTGCGAACTGGTAGTAAATGTAAATTTACGATTAATTTAACTTGACGATTCAAAAGTGTACTTGGTTACCTACTTGAATAAAGATATTTTGAGTTTGAGTTTGAGTTTTGAATCCCTTTAATCAATTCCATGAAAATGCAGTCGTCTTAAAGAAGCTACGGAAAGAGGTAGCAATCGAAGTAGAAAAATACTGTTATGCTTTTTCTTAGATGAGTATCCAAATGAGTTAATTTTACTTTAACTTTACTGAAAAGTAGATCAAATGTTTCTCTGGGCATACGCAAATATTCGTAAAACTTTTCGTCATAATTACGCAATTGTTTATACAGAACATTAAACTCCCCATGACTTGACCGTAACTTATTTATTGTAACCGTAACTTATGTCTTGGACCCAACATGGTAGAGAAGGTCGTGAAGTTGTATATTTTAAAGAATTTTTTTCTGTAAGTAGCAGTTTCAGAGCTATTTTTGAAAGTGACATGTCGCTAACGTGCCGACAAACAAATGACCAACGCACCTAGCGAGCCACTACGCAAGACACCTTTAGTCCGGCCACCGTAGTCACCTAGCAAGTAGCCAGGCGGCAAGCCTCTAGGCGCTAGGCGCTAAGCAAACCTCCTGCCTATGCGGACGTAGCCTAAACGCTATTTGAAACTTGTACATGTACGTATAGATAAAGAGGTTTTAAGGTGTAGTATATAATAGATATTTTTAAGATATAGTATATAGATAACTTAGAAATAGCTTATACACCTGGTCCGAAGTGATTTACGCTTTTTAAGTTATCCTATTCATAAGAAATAGATCAGTTTGAATTTTTCAAACAGGACACTTGCTGGTTCTGTCTAATTGCGTCTACGGAGTTTTAGTTAGAGAGAACATTGTACGAGAGTTTATATAAATAAATTTCGCCTATTTGCAATAGAAGAATAACCTAGTATTCGTATGTTACTGGCTATTCTACCTTTAATATTAATATATTATATATTTGGCGACGAGAAATTCTATGAAATAATTTTATCATTAGAGTTCCCGGTTTTCTCGTTTCCTGCATTTGACATATATTTTATTCGGGGAAATTGAATGTCAAATATTCGAAATAGACAAGATATAAATGTCATGTTCTAAAAAGGTTTAGGGCGGATTCCCATCGACTTATCCCGCCTCGGTGTTATGGGAAATTTACTACGACAACCAAAAATAAAATAAGTATTGTTAAGGAATATTTTTATTACAACTTGCATCGACATTCACAAAGGAAGAATGCTCTATCCGCACTAGATGTTACCGTGTTGAAGAGATGGTTCCTACTTTATCTTGAGAACCAAGGTGAAAAGGTATCTCTTTATAAGCATATTCCAAAATACATACAACTATATATTATGGCGAGTGGAAATAGTGGGAAGAGTTGCTTTCCAGTTATTTTCGACCATTACGCCTTTGATTTGAAAAGATATTGAATGTGTTATTGATTAATTTTTTTTGTTAAAATCAATTATTTTGGTTTTATTCCTAATCCAACATAATACAATAGTAACAATAACTTTGTGAATTACCTTAACCAAGCAACCTGATGACAACCATGGCGTTCAAACCGGAAGATTTGTGTTCGATGTCCGGTGAATAATTGTTTCAGGATGTATGTTTATTTATTTGGTTACACATCAATCAAACAAATGAACTTCAATCCTAATTTCGATAGGATACAAAATCGATGTTAATGAAATGAAATTTAACATTATGTCACTAAAATAATGGTTATAATAAATAAAGTAGCAATATCGTTGGATTCAAACGTGCGGGCGATCCATCATATCCTCTGGTCTCGAGATTTATCTCCAAAAACATACATATAAAAACGGATGTTACAGGCAATAATGTACGTTATTACAAATATAATACAAATGAAAAAGGCATATCTATATTAAAAAGGGTGAAAGGTACGTTTGTAAGATGTATTTATAATTAATTTTTACATGTTAAGATAAATTAATTGTACGTGCTTCTTGAAATTGAAAGGCTTGCAATGTATGTTAGTATGTGTAAACATATAAAACTACACTTTCGACTAGGACTTCATATAGACTTCTTTGTTGAAATTTATATATATTATATATAAAGTTTTAACCTCTTATTAATTACAAGTATAAAAACTCTTAATATCAAATAGATGTTGGACTTTGCAAATGAAGAAATGTCATCTAATATATAAAATACTCGTGTCACAATGTTCGTTCCCATACTTCTTCGAAACGGCTGGACCGATTTTTATGATTTTTTTATGCATATTTTGTTAGTCTGAGAAGCGGCTACTATTTATCTTTCAAACCCCTAAGTTAGGGGTGTCTACCCCAATTTTTTTTTAATTTTTTAGATTTTTTTTGTTTTTATTTTTTTATGATACAGAATACAAAAATACATACAACCCCTAATTTTCACCCCTCTACGAGATCAAACCCAATTTTTTACTATTTTAGATAGTTATTTTTATTGAACTAAAAAATTTTTTCCTAGAAATAATATACATGGCAAAACGACGTTTGCCGGGTCAGCTAGTTCCTTATAAAATTTTTATAATTTGGGGCACATAGTATGTGTATATGTAACCTGTAACCGCACCTCAAAATATCTTCATCAACCTGCCTCGAATATCCCGTCCTAAAGCGCCGGTGTTACGGCCATACATAAAACATGACCATTGCCTTATATAAATCCACCGAGTCTCTTTATAAACAATCCCTGAATGGCGAATACTGAGAGCACTTTTAGAAATTATAATAAAGGGTCAGTGAAGATAAACGATCATAGAAATAACCTGAGATTTTTACTACCAGTTACCTAATCTATGTAGAATTAAAGGGTATACTTCAAGGGTCTATATTTGTGCCAAATTTAATCACGTGTTTATTTCGTATCCAACTAACAAAAATTACACTAAAATATATCCAGAGATGGAATACATACTCAACAAAAAGGTTCAAAAATTTAGAAATGGGAACGAACAATAAAAATTATTCAATACATTTAACCAACATTTAATTAAGAGATACCTAATTTAGCTGTGTTGTGTGATGATGTAAAAATGGTACGTACGTGAAAGTGTGTATGTGGGGTATGCTCATGATGCAGGTGATTTTGCGCTATGGATATTCTTAATACTCATTTTAACCATATTCCGTGATAGCTTAAACAAGTCAAGGCCTAAATATTGGTCGTTGTATGTTCGGGCTACTGGATAGAAAACTGATTTTTTTGTATACTGATCTGAGGAACATGAAACAAAGCACGATTACGAATCTGGTAGGCAGGAACAAGGAACGGCAATTTTTGTATATAATTAATTCACGATTTAAAAATAGTACATAGATTATATCAATCGTAAAGAATCTAAATGTAATTATTTTTTCAGCTTATCTATACGAAACCTATCTTATATTTTGGTTGGTTATAAACATTGTTGTTGTGGCACTTCGATATAAGTGGAAAATAAGCTTCTCAGTAAAAGCCAACGAAATACGATTACAATGAAAACAAAAGTAAAAAATGAAATTAAAGACTAAACCGCAAAAAGCCATAGCGCGTTTTAGAGCGGTATAACAAAACAATATAGGATTATTCATTTATGCGTGGCCCGTACCGTTTCCGTTAAGGGACAGACACAAAAAAGTAGAATTCTAAATTGATCTCTGGTTTGCGACAGTCTGAATACAGGTACTATCAGCAAATAATGAAGTTTAGGCTTAGGCCGGCTCCACACGTTGGCCCCAATATTGGCCCCAACGCTATTCGTCCAACGTGTGGATCTAGAAAATGGCATTGGTCCCAACGTTGGGGCGAGTGTTGGTAGTTGGCCGGCTCGTGTCGGTTTCATCAAAGGAATCTGCGCCAACGCTCGCGATCTGTCCACACGTTGGCGGCTGGCGCTTTGCTTAGTTCTGTTACAGCACGCAGCGAGTGCGTACGACGAGCGAGAATGGCTTCCTCATCCACAAAATCGCCACCGGCATAAACAAATGAAAAAGTAATAGAATTTATTGAACTTTATCAAGCACATCCAATAATATGGGACGCAACTCGAAAGGATCATAAAAATAAAAATTTAATAGCTGATGCATGGCGCACCATTCAACAAAATATGGGAATGAATTTCTCAATTGAAGATTTAAAAAAAAGCGAGAATCGTTAATGAGCACATATCGCCTTTACAGAAAGAAAATTAGTGACTACTCGATCTGGATCATCAACAGACAACGTTCGATTTCTGTATCGGACATCTTCACATTGGCCCTGACGGGACAGAACTAGTTTATTAGCCAACGTGTGTACGCCTCACCGAGTTTGCAGTCCAACGTTGGTACGATCGTTGGGACCCACATGTGGAGCCGGCTTAGCTTCTAAGGCTAAGGCTTAGGCTCGCTCTTACAACTTAATTACAAACATTGATGAAAATATTGATGTGTTTTAAAACAGTCTCTTAATGTGGTTTAAGTTTTCATTTAGTTTTGTTTATTACTGTTATTGTTATTTTTTATCTTTTTAGTTTTAGTTATTATTATTATTACTTTTTGTTTTGTTTTATTTTGTGGTTGTTCGTTTAATTTTTTCTTTTTAGATTACTTATGTTCTAATGTAATTGATGTGAATGTGTGTTAAATTTGTTAATATTTCCTTGTATTTTTTAGGCATACACATTGTTTTAGAATGTATAAATAAATAAATAAGCTAATCGCGGCAGTTGGGATCCTGATAAAGATATTACATATTTGGGTTCAAAAAGGACAAAAGGGAGTATAGTTCAACAAGTTTTCGTCATCAATAATAAAATTTAAAGAATTTTCAACGATAATATTTTGACGGACTTTCTCAAGGAAAACTTGAGCTGTGGGTCTAGTAAGGCTCGTGCGGGGTAGCCCTAACAGCATGCTGGGCATCATTGCGGGAAGGCTGGATCATATGGGTCATTGCAATGGACTACATGTGCCTTTTTTAATTTAATTTATTTAAAGCTTCAAGTCTGCTTGGATAAAACATTATTATTATTTAGGGCTGATTGTGTGATATAAACAACTGATTATCATATAATTTTATTTTTCATGTATCCTTTATTAGTTTAGTTTCTTTTTTTTCTTCTTTAGTTTCTTTTTTTTCTTCTTCTTAATAACTATATGTATTTTTTTGCACTTCTTGCCTACCTTATCTAATTTAATACATTTCTTTTCCTTTTCTCACAGTGGTTGCCTGGAAGAGATCGCTCGAAAGCGATAATGCGGCCAGTTGCCCTCCTTTACATTTAATTATGTTAAATTTTTATATTGTAATGCAACAAAGTATAAATAAATAATTTTACGGTACTTAACCTAAATTGTTGAATTGAAAAATTTGAAACATAACATTTCAATAACACAGTAGTTTTATAGAATTTTTTAATTAGCCATAATTACCTTCAATGAAAAACTCTTCAATTAAAATGACATTCACATTGGATATATCATTCAATGCAAACAAAAAGTAGAACACGTCAAGTGCTATTTATTATATAGAGTGTGCATGGCAGGGTTGCCACTTATTTATAACTGTCACAAATAGGATTCAAATTCAAAGCGAGTAGCCGTAGATTCTATTAAAAAAGTCATAGTCTTCAAACAAGTCATTAACAAGTAGACCATTCATTTATGTATCTAAGGTACATAACAATGAAAAATATAGTATTTACAATATTCTCAACTTACATAGTAATAATAATTAAAAATGTATACATAGAAAATTAACACAAATTAAAAAAGTTTGGTCGCTGTGGCAGTGTACCTTTAATGCTGGCAGCATTTCCTCGCTGTATTGCGATACTTATTCGTTGAGCGAGGTAAGCACCAGCTCTGGGGTCACCGGTACTATCTACCAGGCGCCAACTTAAATCTTTAATTACTGTGCACTTGAACCCCACGGCCCGAGAGTTTCTACTCCTAAAGGAACAAAATCGAAGCTGGAGGAAAGACTCTTATATTTGAGCCGTTTGCGGCCGCCCCAAACGTTCTTTAGATATACAATTACTATACTGTTGTTAAAGATAATGTAAAGGTGTACTCTGACCAGCGTTTGAAAGTGGTGTATAAAATTTTTGAACAAAGGACCCTTTAATCTAAATATTGCAAGCTGACACCCCTACTCAAGATGCGCCATGCATGCTGAAGATGCAACACGCATACTTAATGATCACTTTGCATATGATTATTGTATCTAAGACAGTTCAAGACCTAGATGGTTAGGTGCATACTTGAAACTTTAACAGGAAGTTGAGGACGTAAGTAAACCAAATCGGTTCAAATCTAACTTTATTTATAAAAGAAAAAAGGCTGTGAATAAACTCATCTATCGCTACTCCAAAGTGAGTCCCAGTGTTGTAGGTAACTAGATAACAATTATTCCGTGGTACACAGTACGTGTTAAAACAATTTTAAGAAATAGCAGTGTTAGTGTTACAACTAATCAAACACGACTTGTGTTTTAAATCTATCTAATGTGTTTAATTTACTCTTGGGCCGTGGGGTTCAAGT
Source organism: Pieris macdunnoughi (assembly GCA_905332375.1). Taxonomy (NCBI): domain Eukaryota; kingdom Metazoa; phylum Arthropoda; class Insecta; order Lepidoptera; family Pieridae; genus Pieris; species Pieris macdunnoughi. The sequence goes on along the minus strand of CAJOBZ010000033.1, from coordinate 2,711,663 downwards.
AACTAATTAAAGATTTAAGTTGGCGCGTAGTAGATATTACCGGTGACCCCAGAGCTGGTGCTTTCCTCGCTCAGCGTTAATGGTACATTGCCACAGGGACCTTTTTACATTTGTTTTAATTTTCTTTTCATTCGTTTTTATTATGACTATGTAGGCTAACAAAATTGTAAATACTGTATATTTGATTATGTTTAGATTTTAATAAACGATAATATATCCCATCTGTTTGAGACATTAAGAATGCGTGAATGTATGAGTATGCAAATGAGTGTATGTGCGTATTGCGTGCGTATGTTGATCAGGTTTTGTCATATTTATAATTTTTTTTAAACATTTACTATTTGTGAGCTGTAATGTCATCGTGTCACCAACGATATTGCCAAAATTTTGTTAGCGGCGCGGCGCAGTGTTGCGTTTGAGTTAGGGATAAGTTATTGTACTAAGAAATCGACCAAATGTCTTCTTTCAAATTCTAGGACACTTCTCGTATATATTAATAAAATATAAACAGTTTTTTAATTCAAGCGAATATATTCACAATACTTGCACAATCACAAAGAAGGGATCCCAAGAAATATTCTTCATATTTTGCGGAGCTCAACTTAAACCATATATTTGAAGTGCAGACAATTCATTTTTCAAAGCGATCGCGGTCTCAAGTTGCGACTTGAGAACTTTCGTAAACTTCGAATAGAATCTTGTGTTTGGAAAACCTTAACCAACTTGAAAGAGGGGAATTTCATGTTATTTATCTAGTTCGATATAATCTAGTTGATAAAATAAATCACTGGCGCTACAATCTTTAGGTCTGGGCCTCAGATTTCTGAATCTGTTTCATGATCATTTCTAAATCTAATAGGCAAGTAGGTGATCATCCTCCAGTGCCTGACACACGCCGGCGACTTTTTGGGTCTAAGGCAAGCCGGTTTCCTCGCGATGTTTTCCTTCACCGTTCGAGCGAATGTTAAATGCGCACATAGAAAGAAAGTCCATTGGAAGCCGGGGATCGAACCTACGACCTCGGGTATGAGAGTCGCACGCTAAAGCCACTAGGCCAACACGGCTCCTTGTTACTAATTGCACAATGTTAATACTTATAATATTAATACGATTTCAAATAAAGATAAAGAAAGGATTGACAACATAAAAATAAACTACTAAATTCTTGATTAATTAAGAAACATTTATTTTATTTATTTAACTACAAAATAAGCTTCCCTTACAGATTACTCCAATGCGATAATTATTTACATTTACATCAAATACAAAAGCAACCCAAAATATTTACAAAAAGACTAACTTTTCTTACAGTACGTACGTAAATACACAGTGTACTTGTGAACTGATATAAATCATACCTTTTGTCAGTTCACTCAACGGAATTAAAAAACGTCTATCCATGCAGTTCATAAATTATTTCAATACATTGTATCATATGTGCCCTTTTCGAGAGGTTAGTTTTGAAGGTAGGAATAGTAACGGCAGTCGATGTCGCCTCCTAACGCAACCATCAGGCACCCTGAGGCCTAGGCACTGGAGCACTGCCGGGTTGTTTTCCTTTACATGTGAGAACTTTAGACTTTCTGAATATGCATAAAAATTCATAAGAATTGGTCGAGCCGTTTCGGAGGAGTATGGGAACGAATTTTATATATTAGATATTGGTATATTTTAAAGCTGTGAGATACTTTCATTGCACTAAAACAGTTTGACAGCCCTGTGAATCCGAGACGAATTCATTGTTAAAATATATCTAGGGAAAATCCCTAGGTATCGATTAACATATTAATGAACGTGTAACCCTTTCTAACACAGGATCTTGGGCCATCAATTGCTAGATAGGAAGCGTTATATTTCAAAATTTCTCATCAAACATTTGACAAGGTCTAAGGTTTTTTTAAAGATTTAGCAGTGCAATAACATTTTATGGATTCAAAGTCAAAAGACATAATAATAATTTGTTTTTCAAGCAAACAGTAAGTTAGTTAGTAAGTAGTTGTGTTAGTTACAACATTGGCCTATACATATCGGAGTATTCACCATAAAATGATAAGAAAATCAACAGGCAGCGGACTCATTAAAATATTGGCAATTTGCGTAAGAGAAGAGGGATCACAATTTGAGCATTTATTTAGTTAATTTACAAAAAAATTCGCACTTGATTGACTACGGCAGTTTCATGTATGTTTTTAATTTGATTAAAATGATTAATTTTACGGTGTTCCTTTCTTTTAAAATACTATGTTACTTAAGAAGAGTTATTAGTTTTTGGCCATTTTTCGATTGGCATAAATGTAGGGTTGATTTTTTTACATGGTTCGATTCCCAGACGAGGCAAGTAATTTATAGAAAATATTTGAATGCAGAATTACTAACTTTTAATAATAACATAAAGTCTTCTTTCAGTAAAATACCCTATCTACGATATTTATGGTACTTTCCCTTTGTGTCCCATAACTTCGAGACGCCCTGTACATATTATATTAGTAAGTTAGCTTTAAAGTATATATAATCATAAAATTAAAAGCGCACATGCTGTCCCTTGCAATGACCCATGGCCAAACCAGCCTTCCCGCCAGCATGCTGTTAGGTTGCGGCGATATAGGCGATAGTTAAAATTGTGATAGTGAAATTAATAAAAAACCGTTTCTGTACTTGCTACGAGACGTTGACCATATAATATTGAGTCGTAGCAAGTACGAGTGGTTATAAAACGGCATGGCGTATCATGTCTCCTTTAGCTTAAGTTTAAAATATCCAGTCTGGTTCTATAATATGGTTATAAGACTGTCAATTCGGTATGCTCACGTCTCGATGCAGGGGATAATTCAATCGTGGAAATCCCAAGGCATGTCTTGAGACACATCTCAAGATAGCATTGCCAAGTGTTCGACTCGTACGAATTTACACGTCTAAATTGGTCTAGAATTTCTTATGACTTATTTCCGATTGTTACGGATCATACACTTAAATGGGTGTATGGGAATCATTATACCCTCGCTTATATTGAAAACTAGAGGCAAATATGTAATCTTCGTTTCCAACTCATTTGAAACAATTATTGTTTCACAGACCCAGTTTAACGTACCATGTGATTCAAATTCAAAAGTGATTTATTCATTTAGGTACAATTTGTACACTTATGCAAGTCAAATTACTATACAATATACGCCATCAGTTCATTAATTAGTCTACCAGGAGGCCTTGTTCTGAGAAGAATGGGCAAGAAACTCAGCAAGTTCGCTCCTCCAATGATTAGAAGCCCTAAATCATGAAGCACGGAGACGATAGATGTCTTAATACAAATATAGCACGTATAAAAGAAAATAAACTTTTAATAGTTTAAACTAAAAATATACCAAAAATAGAGTATTCAATACTTTATTTTACATAATTAAGAAATATTAATTATATTTCTAAATTGAATACTTTATTTTACATAATTAAGAAATATATTAATATTTCTTAATTATGTATTTTAAATCAGGCGTTACATTGGCCAAGTTGCATACATATATAATTCCAAACTTCATTATGTTTATTGTATGTCAAATATGACTATGCCGGCTTTGCACGCCTAGACATGTATTTTAATTACAAATAAAGTCAGTGATAGTGTAGCAATCTAATTGTGAAAAATTTAATTTCCTTGAAATTTACCTATTAATTAATTTTAAAATATAATAAAAGAATTTTAATCCAGTAACTTATATAAAAGCTTTTGTTAAACTAAACAATTGTATGGATAATACGAAACTGAATCAGATATCAAACGCAAATATTCTACTGATTTTAACAAAGAACTTATATACTATCTGATCTTTCTATTTAACTTGGGCATATTTAATCTGATTATTAGGAATATTATCTAAGCTACGCTAAATTCACAGAAAATCTCCTTTATTTTCCTTTTCCTCCACAGACTACGAAAACTGAATATAAAACATTAGTAACTTTAATCTGTGGTTTTTAAATTAAGAATATTTAAACAAAGAGAAGAACTAGCTATCCTACCTGCCACCTAGATAAGTAAATAACGAGCAATAAGATTTAAAAAAACATGCGTGTGAACTTATGTACATTGTACACGCGTTAGAAGTTATACTTCTTCAAGATAAAAATCTGTTAAAAAAATTTATTCTACGTTTGTAGAAAAAAGGACACTTTTATAGCTAAAAAAAGGTATTTAATACATTGAAAGTTTTATTATAACGCATTATCTAGTTAAATAAAGTTAATTTAAATATCACACAAAAATTATTTTTTACATAATTAAAGAAATGGACATTTTTTATTTTAAAATGTTGACTATGGTAACTTCAGGGGGTCGGTTTTTTGTGACGGTGTGCGCGCGCTTTGTAAAAATTTACCCTCATAGGTTATCCCTAACGCGCAAAAAGAAGTATAACTTCAAAAATAATTCGTAAAGTTGATATCAAGACAAAATCCTCAGCCGTATATATTGTTTGTTTATGAGCAAGTCCATTTAGTCCAAATACAAACCATATTTGCCTCAGACCCAAACTCATTCGTATATTTACATAAGAGCATTAAGTACATTATGTATCCTTTGAAGATCACACGTCTAATTAATGTATAGTAATTAATTTACGGATCGTTGCCTTCTGGGAAACTTGTGTGTGAATTCGCGTGAATAATCCTTGTGGATGTTTTACTTTATAGCTTTTAACTATTTGTCTCGTAAACTCCACTTTTGGGCGGACATTTCGTTGTCACCTAAGTTTTTACTGATAGCACTATATGTTTTTCTATAGTAATAATATACAGAGGTAAGGTAATCTCTATTTATTGAAGAGATTCATTAAATATTTTACCAAAAGAAAGCCACGTTGTAAGTGTCAGAAGAACTGAATAGCTAGTCACAATGATTTAACGCAAACGGACAACAGATATAAAAAATATGGTGAAAGCCTGTCAAATATTTTTTATGTCTTAAATATAAAAAAAATCCGACAAACTCAATTTCTTTTAATGCATGATCCCTTTGCGTATTAGGGAGCGTTCATGTATTACGTCACGCAATTTTTGGAGATTATTGACCCCCCCATGTAACGCGCCGTAACGTTTTTCTGTACCCAAGTATAGTAAAACGTTTCGTGACCACCTAGTGATCCTCCGTTTACTTAAAAGTTACCATTATGTGGTGTAAAGTACTGGAAAGTCGAAAATAATATTAACAATGACGCGTAACGTTTTATAAAAGGACCCCACCCCCTCCCAAAATTTGTTACGTAATCATTAAATGCTCCCTTATTAGCAACACACAAATTGTTGTTTTTCAATTACACATAATTTGAGTATTACAACATTTTAAAATAACACTGGAAACTAAAATATTCTGAAGCGCACTCATTAATGCGCGATCATGCGGCGAGTCAAGAGACAAGACTTCTAGCACTTGACCCGAAGGTCAAATGTGAGGTCAGTAATAGTGTTAACCTACATTATCAGTTTGAAAAAGATGTTTCTCACAGATTTAAGACCTATCGATAAATATGTTGGCTCCGTTCCTATTGACAAATCATTTGAAATGATATTGACAGTTGAAGTTTTTTTTAATTCACATGACCATGATAATTGGATTATTTATAAATTGTTACGGTTGTCTATAAGGGTCCTAAGCCGAATTGGTTCGGAAATACTTCAGTGGGCAGCTGGTTCCACATAGAGGTGCGGCAAAACGAACGACGGACGTCGAGGTGAAACTGTTTAAATCTGTTTTCCAACTGTAGTGAAATTGTATAAAACAAAATATGTTTATTATGGAATAGAAGAGGTATCACACTTATTCCACGTCATTAAATGGTTACGGTAGTCATCCCTACTCATGGGCAAAGACAGAGTGTGTAGGCAGAGAGAAAAAGCCTGCGTAAAAAACTCTCGGTACTCTTTTAAAATTTCAAATCATCATACAAATGACTATGACAAACATAGATAGAAGAAACCAGAAGGAGGGAGATACGATATAAAGCTATAGCTATTCGTGTAAAAAAAAGAATTAAACAAAAAACGTGTTGTTTTGGCAAATTTTGCACGGTTATTTCATAAAAATCTTTTTGATCAAACGAGCTTTACAACTAAATATACGAGGCACATTCGGTTTGAAATTAGAGCGAAAACGAAAACGTATAATCCTGCAGCTGTTAAATTATATATAGGTCAATATAGGGTGACAATTATTTGTGAAAAATAGGACGAAACAAAAGCAGGTAGCGTATTTCAAAAACTGTAACGATCCAGAACGGTTCAGTTAAAGCCAAGCTCTTGTGCGTCCAAGGTGATCTTTGGTAATAAAGAAATGATTTCAAAATAATAGTAAATAATTAATCTTTTATTTGACAGGAAATTGGTATATAATGAATAACAAATAATCCCACAATTAGACATTTAAAATCAGCATGCAAATGTCAAAATATAATTAAAAACTATGATACCTGTGCCTCATTAAACCAAAAAGTTTGAAATCTTTGTGTACTAGATTCTCAGACAATAGATATTCCCAACAAATTTTCAATTCATTATTAGTTTTTTTATTTAGAATTTCAAATGTAAAAAAAAACAAAACAACCTGTGCTGCTGCAGCAAATATCGAGTGTCTACCTCATTTGGCATCATCTTTTTTTTAAGTTTGTTAATCTCACTCTCCTTATTTTGTTAAGAAATTTCCTAATAGATAAAATATATATTTCTCTTTCCATGTATTGATAGGCGAGTGGTAGATCGCCGTCCCCATCAAGCATCTTCACTTACAGCTTACTAAAGATTTTTTTTTTAATGTTCTGTTTATTGACACACTCTACACTCATTCTCTCTGTGTATTATTGTTTAGTCTATAAACCTTTTGTATAAGCTGTAAGGTTTTTCTAAATGTAAAATGTAAATTTTACATTTGAAATAATATAATTTCTTACAAAAATTATTACTACATATTTAAATTGAGAATGTGAAATGTTATGTAGGCGGAATAAATGTTTTAAATCTTTTTCTTTCTTTTCTTCTATATTGAACATTGAATTTTACAGAATGATGGTTACCCGAACTCAGGTGACTTCATAAAGCCGCGGTCTAGGGTAAACTTAGGTGAGGCTATATTTACTTCTCTCGAAATTTTGGCGAACTTATATTAAGATACGACGCTTGATACCAAGTAATGAGAAATGTGATGTCTATATAAAACGAGATCTAGAGAATGTTTGTGCACTTCAAGATAATAAAGGAAATTCGAGTGTATGTTTGACTTTGAAGACTAAACGACTGAACAGGTTTGATGAAGTTTTTAATATATATGGCAAACTTTGAAAGGGTACAGAGATTTGAAAACAAACGGTTAAGGCTGTTTTCGCTTCAATAGGCTATTAGACGTATAGTGCTATTGAGAATAATCTGTATAAAACATTGCTTTAAAAAGGTCACGTGACACAAAACGGCCACAGATTAGTAGATCGCCTGTATCTTAATATCGGATACTGTTTTTCGTAGTTATAATATCTGTATTTGTATAGTTAAGAATGATAATTAACACGTAAAACATTTGACGTTTGTTTACAAGCATGGTACGTGATACATGCGACGCCATCTTGCCTAGAGAAGGGTTTGGGAGGGTTCTTGATATACGAATGTTTAATTGGATTTTTAGTGACATAACAGAATTCAAAATAAGAATTTGTGTAGGTTCTATAAAAAATCTGTTTTTTTTATTATTTATTTTAAAAACCTTTACATAAAAAATATTATAAAAAAATTAAAATAAAGTGGTTGCCTGGAAGAGATCCGGATAAGGCCCTCCTTTTCATTTAATTATGTCAATTCTATTATGTTTCTGCAACGAAGTGTTAATAAATAAAATCTTGTGTTCGATTCTCCAGTAGATCGCAAATAAATGCCAAACAAATACTGAATATCTAAGTTAAAGAATATCTAGACCAATATATAAAATTCTTCTACTAAATTCTAATTTGAATAACAAAAGAAAACCTAAACGAAAAAAGGTATTGAGGATATAAAATTAAATTAAAGATTGTGGCAAACAAGACATCTAAAATTCAATAGTTTCTGCGTCGCATTCGCTGTCCTTTCAAATGGAAATATCATTTAGCCAAGAATACAAGAAATGTTTTCTTTATTATTTGAATAAAGTCAATGCATTATATATTCGTAACTGTTTATTTTTGATGTATGAGGGTTTAAAATACTATTTTACTACTACTTTGTATTTTTATATTAAACGTTTATTTGGATTATTTATATTAAATATTTTGTTTTGTTTTTTTATAGAACAAACGGGCATGAGGCTCACATGATGTTAAGTGACACCGCCGCCCATGGTCACGCTCAATGTCAGAGGGCTCGCGAGTGCGTTGCCGGCCTATATAAGAATCTGTCTTCTTGCCATCTTTATTTATCCCCATCCCTTACTGTAACCCTGGTTATTCTCACAAAATTTACTTATTTTTTCTTCTTAATACTCCCGATATAATGTGAAATTGACAATTCAAAGATTTTTTAAAGGTCTTTTTGTGTGTTTTCATGATTTATACTCGTACAATACTCTTGCACTTTTTATACATTTTTAAATGTCTAAATTCGTCAATTAATTAACTTATGAGTTGTAACTTTGCTTTCAACAGTTTGTTTAATATAAGCGCTATCACAAGAAACAACAAGTTTCTAAATCAGCGTAACCATGCAGAGAAGTTTACCGGATTAATCCAGTTCTAGAGCTAGTACGTCCCGGTTGTAATCCAGTTCGGGGCGGTACGGTCCGGTTTTAGCCGGTTATATCTGATTTGAAATTATAAGCGACTATTTAGGGTTGCCAACAATATTCATTTATTTTTGAAACATTTTTGCCTCAAATAATAAATAACATGTTTTTTATGATAAGAGTCAAAACTTATATAAAAAAATCGGTTGTCTGTAAAGTCGGTTTACTGACGATAGTTGAACGTGACAACGTCATAAAAAAATATTGATGGGATGGTTGCATTTTTCAAAAAAAAAAAAAAAAATTTTTTATTTGTTTGATAGGTATTTTGTATGGATATAGAGAAGGAGGTAAATGGAAATCACAATTGAATTGATCAAGTTACATTTATTTGTACGCATAAATACAATTATGTCAATTTTAAATGTAACGCCTCAGAGCGAGGTAACGCCTCAGAGAGAGGTAACGCCTCAGAGCGAGGTAACGCCTCAGAGCGAGGTAACGCCGCATGAGTCATATTTTTTCGTGCGTGCAGCCGGCTCCATCGAATTATAAGACGTTGTCACGTCAAAATCGGTTGTCTGTAAAGTCGGTTTACTGACGATAGTTGAACGTGACAACGTCATAAAAAAATATTGATGGGATGGTTGCATTTTTCAAAAAAAAATTAAATTTTATTTGTTTGATAGGTATTTTGTATGGATATAGAGAAGGAGGTAAATGGAAATCACAATTGAATTGATCAAGTTACATTTATTTGTACGCATAAATACAATTATGTCAATTTTAAATGGAACGCCTCAGAGCGAGGTAACGACTCAGAGCGAGGTAACGCCTCAGAGAGAGGTAACGCCTCAGAGCGAGGTAACGCCGCATGAGTCATGTTTTTTCGTGCGTGCAGCCGGCTCCATCGAATTATAAGACGTTGTCACGTCAAAATGTGTTGTACTACAACACATGCTGGTAACGGTCAATGGCAAAAAGGCCGGCATCGCACTCGCGAGCCCTCTGGCAATAAGTGTCCATGGGCGGCGGTGTCACTTATAATCAGATGAGCAGCCCGTTTAGCCCCTGTTCTATACAATATTGCATACCCTGATACCAAGAATGACCTGAAACCTGTCCTGCATATTTAACTGAATTCCCTGAATTAAAAATAAAATAGATTTTTCTACTAAATAATACTAGATAATTCTTCCAGGACATTTAAGCTTTTGAATCTGTTGAAAGACCAGTATATGAACAATGCGATTCATATACCTATCGCAATTATCACAATTTAAATATCACATCCCTATTCCCCGTTTTGGCTATTCACGTATCCGAGAAATTCAGCTCGCTTCTTGTTCGACTTGTATTTCAGATATTGAACTTCAATAAACAATGAACTTCTAAATCATTTGCTTTAACCATTGCTATGTAAACAATTGTTTACTTCCCCTAGCGCTCTATGGTCGTTGGATTTTAATATATCTATTGTCTATACTTGGTTATAAGTTTCTTTTATGAGTAAAATTAAATTAAATTATAATTTTAATAAATTTTCGAATACCCCTAACAATCAAATTGCCCCCCTGTGGGGCGTGGGACGTTGGAAAACACTGATCTAAAGGTTGTAGCGCAACTGGAATACATAGGATAATCTATAACAAGCAAAAACTAGTAGTAAAATCGTTTCATCCGTCGAACCGATTAAATTTGAGACTATAATCATAGCAGGTTCTCGCAGTGCAAGTGAGCTAATTGAGCATACCTTGTAATTTCAACACTCACTGCCTGCAATTGCAAATCATTATTTATAAGGAACAGTATAAGTTAACAATGTTGCGTAAAAAGTATTTACAGTGTATTTGTGAGAAAAGTTGAAACTAATTTTCTCTTACAAAGTAAACGCTCGCGCGTATTAATGCATTACCTCCATCTCACATATATTTATTTCTACTTTATTATCTTAATCAAAAACATACACATAACAAAAATAAAAAAAGCAGGTTACAAAAGTTATAATTTAATTTATGAAAGAAAAAATCACATCAAATATTATAATTAATTGGGTAGATAGTACCGGTGACACCAAAACTGGTGCTTTCCTAGCTCAATTAATATAGCAATACTGTGAGGAAATTGCATTTTGCATTTGCACGCATTAAACGTATTGGGACGGCCATTGGGACCAACTTTTTAAATTTGTTTGAATTTCCTATTTATAAATTTTTCATTAATATTATTACTATGTACATTATGTCAGTTAGTGGTGAGTACTGGTACTGGTTGGTGTTACCAGTCTTTAAATTCATGTATGTACACAATTATAAAGGAATTTTAATATGTTTCCTATGAGAATATTAAAATTGAATAAAATAAATAGATCGTTCATTTAATCGTCGTTGAAGTAGGTAAATTAACTAATTAACTTAAAAGTTATTTTTTAGGTTTGAATAACATAATTTATGGGATTAATTATTAAACTAACGGGTTTAATTTTATATAACGTAATCCTATTATGCATTTTATATCTTAAGATGTTTTATATGCCTGTCGATAGTTCATACAAATACATAATACAACGGTGTACAAACTGTTTTTTAATAAATGCATTTCAAAACTCAATAAAAAGTTGCATATTTCACTTACTTTGTGTTTACATACATTTTTCTTTTCCCTTGTGGGTACATTTTATTATTATCTTTATTATATAAATAAAGTGTTTATTATTATTAGTTAAATTAAGTAACTTAAAAGACATTTTTTTTGTAATATAGATAACGTATTTAATGTTGAAATAATTTTAAATTGTTTGTTCATGCGTTACAAACAAATCTTTGCTCTTTATAATTCGTATTTATTAATAATTAAGCTGTAAGACGGAGATCAGTCAATGTGCACACGGCCTTATAAGATCTCATTACGACGCAACACGATATTAAATTATCGCAGTAATCAAGTATGAACACGGTTACAAGCATTTAATCTAGGGACTTAATTCCATGTCTATGACTTTATACTGAGACAGAAGACGTGTATTTTGAATTCTTTACTAAGAAAATAAGGTTTTAATAGTAAAAAATACTGGCGACATTCAAACTCTTAAAATAAGTTTTGCTCGGAGTTGTAAATTTATTTGTGACTAGCCAACCCTGTTTATTCATTTATAGATTATAACTATTTCTTTTTATTGCCAATTTAAATTAGCCAAAACTGGAGGACGCACACTGTAACACAAGTTATATACTGCATGTCTAATTAAGAGATAGATTAGTTCCTCTTAAAGTGAAGTTACTTGTTTTAAATTTGTTTAATACAAAAAAAGCGTTTAATACGAATAGCGAATTAGTATAAGCCACAAATAAATAAATATGTTTCTTCACGGTTTTAAGAAATACCAGTAACCAGAGTGATAAGGAACTATTAGCGAGCTATAGCATCAGACAGCAGACTATTACTGTATAAACATTCGAGAATTAGCCCCCATAAAAGAAATGACAACAAAAGGTATGGGATATATAATATGTAAAAATGTTTTAAGCTCAATCAAAATTTCTTCGGAGCTTGTGTAAATAACGTTTATGTTGTTCGATAATTAAGTCGCGGTTAACAGCTAATAAACGTAAAATCCTCTCTCAAATCACTTTAAGACAAAATTCTCTAATATCACGTATAAATAAAGACGAAGCAAGCCAAAGTTATTCGGCGAAATTCTGTGCATATTTAAACGTAAGAAATCCTGGCATTCTAATGCAAAACGGCTCTTTTCGAGGAAATATTTCGCTCGGGTTGAATGCCTCGAGTGAGATCCGACAAAATCAATAGGTACGAAACAGGTAGTCATGGATGTGCTAAGCGAGTGTATGCGAAATAACAGAAATATATAAAAAAACATGTGTATACGCGTTAGAAGTTATACTTCTTTGGCGTAACAATATAAAAATCTTTTTAATTTTTTTTATCTTTCGCATTATTCTACGTTTGTAGAAAAAACGACACTAATAGAAAAAAGGTATTTAATACATTGAAAGTTTTATAACGCATTATCTAATTAAATAAAGTTTATTTAAATATCACAAAAATTTTTTGCTACATAATTAAAGAAATATACATTTTTTATTTTAAAATGTTGACTATGCTAACGTCAGGGAGTCGGTTTTTTGTGATGGTGCGCGTGCGCATTTAAAAAATTTACTCTCATAATTTTTCCCTAACGCGCCAAATAAAGGAAAACTTCAATATTTCTAAAGTTTCCAGCAATTATAGTAAGACAATAATGCGAAGAATGCGAAAGTGACCCCTCTCTAACGCATTTTTACCTCGGACATATAAAAAAGGTCAATAATAAATAGATAAATAAAGAACAGGTTACCTTTGTTTGACGAAAATTTACAAAGTATGTATTTCATCATCATTAAGGCAGAATACAGAATGCCATCCATATTACCTCAACGTCCGTCGTTCCAAAATCGAGCGTAACGAAGTTTTTGCCGCGCACCACCACTATGTGGAACCAGCTACACACTGAAGTATTTCCTAACCAATTCGACTTAGGGTCCTTCAAGAAAAGAGCGTACCAATTCTTAAAAGGCCGGCAACGCACTTGCAAGCCTTCTGGCTATGTTAGTGTCCATGGGTAACACTTAACATCACCTTTCGTTTATTAGTTATAGTTCGAGAGGTGTGAAAGTAAAACAAAAGACAAAACAATGCCGCGTCTTTTTGTTATCTGTTTCGTGGCGCGCATCTGGGATGCGACTGGACCAATCACAATCAATCGAAACGCGCCATGATTCGTCTTTTGTTTTACTTTCATACCTCTCGAAACATAAACGAAAACATGTTAATTAAAGATGCTATCCGTTACCATGGTAACCAACCCTAACCTAACCAAAAGGTTTATATGAAATGTCTGTAAACGAATATTTCAAGATTTTTTATTAAATCACAAAAGTTTTCTTATTGTAATATTGTATACGTTAGCATATCCAATATTCTAGTGTTGTATTGGTATTGGTTCGGGTAAATCTAATATCAAAGTCGCTTTACAGTCGATAAATATGCGATATACATTTATTTACGTAACAATGGAATGTATGTATTTCAACTTACATACTATATGTATAAACCTCGAAATATGCGCGCCATAATGGCTGTACGGGATGAAATTTGGCATTGAGTTTAGATTGGAGAAGGATAAATAAGAATCCTGACAAAATGAGAGCTTCCTTCGAGAAAAACCACGACGCTTATAACACCTAGAACTGAAAATTTTATAGTATGAATATCATTAGAATGAAGGTACAACATAATATTTATTTTACCGTAAATCTATCCAAAAATCCACTCCGCCATTAAGCAAAAATAGAACCGTAACACAAAGTCGGAAATAACATTTTTTTAATTGCCGTTTCAATGTATTAATAACATACGAAAACCAATCATTTAACAGAAAATAAATTATAAAGTTTGCGTAACTGTAGTTAAAATAAATGATCAACAGTTAACTGATAAGCGAATGGTTTGCGATCAAACTATCAACTGCGATAACGTTTTCGTTTATAAATATAGTTTATTGATTTTGTAATCCTAGTTTACATAAAAATATAACAAAAAAAACAATTATACAAAAGAATACAAAATATAAACAATAAGGTTCAAACATTTACGAAAGGAAAAAATCAATAAAAATTATAAAATACATTTAACTAACTAATACCTATTTCGGGTGTGTTGTGTGCTCATGGGCTATTTAGCGCTATGGATATTCTTAATACTCCTTTGAAGTATATTCCGAGATAGCTAATAGTTGTTGAAACTATTTGTAAAATAAAGTTCTAAAAGTCATTAATATAGGTAAAGTACACTTATGAATGTCGGTTAAAAATTATATAAATTTTCATCTGCTGCGAGTTCTCAAATGAATAGGTAGAACAGAGTAGAACTGGCAATAAACTCTCCGTCACCCTTTAAATTTGCCAAGTTTAGAAAATATTTGTAAGGAGAAATTTTATCATTCTCCTCATCACAGCACGGTTTTTATTTATGCTCATATCCCACCATGCTATATATTATATCGTGGAGTAAGGTGTAAGTAATCCTTACAACCGAGTCTGTTCAAAACATAAAAGATTTCAGTCGTACCACCTAGATGGATGTCTTCTAGACTCCGCTTCACTCATTTTTTTTGCAAACAGTGAAATCGGCTCTTAGTGGAGGTCTTCGCCCTTTTTAAAGGATCAAAGGCCGGAAACGCACCCATTTAAGTCGGGGTCTATGCGATTGCCTTTTATAGCTATCCCGTGGGCCGTTTATCTTAGATAAAAAAATCTTCTGGCATGATGCATATACAATATATGTACCAAGATATTGATAAGTAGGTACCTATGTGGTTTACTTCTTTTCGCCTTATAAATTTAAAAATTATGTTTTAGTTATTCCGAAACAAAATCCGACCGAAGTCACGGTAAGTATTACTTATATAATTAGGTAAATGGATTAATAAAATAACATGTCCAAAAGGGAGAAAGCAAAAACAAGATTAATGTAAGGTAATTTCCGCGAAAGTGAAGAAAAATACTCGTTAGTAACATTGATTGCGCCTAGGCAAATCGCTCGTCGACGATCATTTAACCTAATTACTGCGTTTCAGACGGCCTTCAAGTTATAAGCGGAAGCGTTTACTATATGAAAGCGGGTTCTAAATCATGTTGAATAAAGAAGTTTAAGGGAGGATAAGGCTTTGGGCTAAGTATCTGAATAGTGTACTAAGTTTCTTGTTGAATATAAAGTAAATTAAACACCACTCTTGTACTACAAATACGATTTTGGTAAAAAGCAATAAATAATACAAAACAGGCGGTGCTGAAACACTTAATCTTGGGTCTAAACAGCCATTTTTCTCTGCTTTGAAACAGAGGCTCAACGTAGTTTTATTTCTGTACACTCTAGGCCAACACTAACAGTAATAATTTCTTAACCGCTGCACGCTTACTCCTACATCTTAGACTACTTCAAAACTTCTTTGCTGTGTTTTATTATTAATGTGCATTTAGCGTGCTACTGTAGCCCAGTTACAGAGATTAAGTACAAACTAACATAAATATATATTATATGAAGTTAATAGTGTAATAAAGAAAACTATTATTAGAATTTTTAACGTAATTCTTAAACGATTTTAAAAAAGTATTCCTTGGCTATTTAAATGAAGCTCAAACAGAAAAGTAAGTCACTTAAAATTTTCCGATTGTAATACATGTAGGAAGATTTCTAAACGAATATGTCAATGTTAAAAGTCAATTGTCAATTGCTTTTAAGTGAGAATATGACAGTGACGTAGACATCACCGTCTTCAAGTATACGGGACGCGTTGTTATGCAATAAAAGCATATAGAATGTATTTTATTTCATTTACATGAGAAACTTAATATATACGAACGAGATACACGTCGCCATCGGCCGTCCTTATTTTAGTCTACTGACTACTAGGCTCATTCTATATACAGTATCTTTAATGCCCTTTTGAATTGGTTATACGCGCTAATATTACGAATTTTAGATAGAACATAACAGAATACGCAGGACAAATTTTAATTAAATTTCTTTAAGTCTTTATAAAAGTTTTAAATGTTCGACGTCCTGATGGACACCTTTTTTGATAATGTATACAATAAATAAATATATTTATTTTCATTTAAATTTAATTTATGACTAATTAGTAATATTTATTAAAACTAAGTTAGTTTTAATTTGAGCTAAGTAATTGATTGATAATCCCGGTTTTTCAGCATTGGTTTTTTTAGCCTGATTAATTGTCTATTGTCTAAGCAGCAAGTGCCAAAGAAAAAGCTCCATGTTGTTACAGGACTTTAACGGAAATTTAAAGCTTTGACGCGTAGAATGTCTACTCACGATTAGACAGACAGCACTTACATATTAGTAATTATAGCTTTCTCAAGATATTGGCAATTGAAACCTCAATCCGCAGACATTTGATAAAATCATAATTTAGATTTGTATTAAGCCCTTGAGTGGAAACCATTTTCTCCTTGATTACGTCTTACGTGGCCCGAAGCGATAATGTGAATTTTAATTGTCACTCACCCTTAGTAGGGAGGGTTGTCAAAATTTAATTTAGATAAATATTAAGCAAAGTATTAGTACTTTGTTTTTGTTTGAAGTCCCTGAGACAGGTACATACCCTTCTCAGGGTTATAGGCACATGCCTAACGAACCAAAATGAGTGTTATTTCAACCGAAATCGAAGCTCCAACGCCGTGTAGCATGGTTGCTTTATTATTTGGTTTTTCTAATTAAATTCACCGACTCTTTATTACGTTAATAAAGGCACAATAATGTAGAAAATTTAACCCAAATTTTAGTATGATTTAAATTATACATATTACATAATTAAATTTTTTTAATTAAATTTATTTGACAACCCTTAATAGAACCCTGTCTTACTCTAGTTCTAGAGCGTTTTGTTTTGGGTGATTATTGTCAGTTATGAGAGAAGAAAATTGAAATTGGCACCCTTTGATATTGGTTACCAATATTTTATCGAATTCAATTAATCTTGAACAGACTTTGTCTAAAATGTTTGATTAAGTCTTTACATTAAAGGCTCCATAATAACTTCGTGAGTACTTTATATATTTTGAAATTAAATTGTGTATAAAGCATGAGTAATAATAGTGTTTTTATTCGTAGAAATGTGAGGCACAGATTCAACACTCATTTACAACAACTTCAGGATTTATTATTAATAATAATAAAGCCACTTGAATTCCATACTATAAAAATTACAATATCAGGTGTTAGTTACTTAGTCAATTTTTTTTGATATCCGAGGTGGAAATGCATTTGCGCATCCCCTGCCCCCAAAAGTTGCTGTATGTTGCTGTATAGGGTATGTGGGACTCGACCCACACCAGAATCTGTGGTATTCAGAGAGCAATACCCACTAAAACAAAAAGGAATGTTGAATTGCCAACCACTTGCAATTACCGTCACCATCTCACAGTCTATTTTCTTAGGTAGCAATACTCACTGTTTGCCTTAGAAATTCGACCATGCCCTCCATGTACGGATTAAGCACAATCCTTCCAAAGGTAATTTGTAACTAAATTTATAGAAACAAACTTGCGCTCCGAACGGAAATCGAACCCGATTGGGGAATCGAGGGGTCACTTAGCAAACTTGTTTCTTTGTGTTCTGCAGTATCCACCTCTGTTCTTAGCTTCCTCCATCCATTTCTCTCCAGAAACATAAACTATGTCGTCAGCCCATCGTTATTGTGGTCTTCCCACGTTTCTTTTTTCTGGAGGTCCTCTCCATGTAGTGGCCTATTTAAAGAGCTCAAATCGCATATAGCGTATTTTACTCTATTATTTAGAACAACGTTCCCTATAACTGACAATATTAATCTATGTCTGTAAGGTTCTAATAGTAATGGTTTCAGGTATTGCCCGTAGTAAAGTTTCGTTAACAAAACACTTCTTTTCCTACTAAATTTGTTACGTAGTAGCAAGTACAATTTTCAAAAATAGAACTATGCGATTTATAAATCGTGGCACAAAACAAATGACAGTTACACATAAATCACATACGAATTCCGATTTGAATGAAAAATTCGAGCTTAGATTACAGTGTATAAGCAGATATAAAAGTGAAATAATTTAAAGCAACCATTTGTCTAGCTGAGTACCGTCCGCAAAACAGACTAATTGAGTTTGCGAAATTACTAATCTAGCCATTTCATAGATTAGCCGTATTGGCTGAATTTACTTGTTTCGTACTAAATTGATTTACGTCAGGTGTCTCAGACAAATGTATTTGTGTTGACGTGCAGTAAATAATGCAGGAAAACGGCACCTATATAAATGTTGGAAGTTGGAACTGTTGGACGTTGAAACTATTGGAAGTTGGAACTAATGGTTTTTTAATTTAGCGGAATATGTAGTCTGTAACTGTATATATATATTAATAACGAATCAATTTGACTTACTTCAAGCGCGTACAAATTTTTTTTAAAGGCCCACTCGCCAAACTTCAGTCATTGAGTAGCCATGTTCGTAAGTATAAAACAAAACTGAGATGTTACGTTTTAATAACTATATCCTAAAAGAGTGTATTTTATTGAAGAAAATAATTACGATAAATAATTTAAAAAAAACCCCTCTAACCAAAATAAATATTATATAGTATTCTTAAACGAAGTAAAGCTTTGTTTGCTCACAGTACTTTAAAACTGTCTAAAATAATAGATAGAAAATACGTCATTTGTCTTCCAATGTGACTCAGAAATTTAAGCAAGCTACGCTTTCTCTGATTAAAGACCATATTTTACTCAAGTAGATTAAAATATAAAGGTATTTTGACACTGAATGCATCAACAATTATTTTACACCTACCCTCTTATCTACCTTCTAAAGTTTTTTAGTGTACCATGAACAGATTGATAAGATTATGACATATTGGTTTATTCCTCTTCATATTAAAAGAAAAACATATAACACAAAAATTATAAGTGTTGCAATGGTCGGCATTATCGCTAACAAGTGATCTCTTCCAAGCAACCAGGCTTTTATATTCTATTAACGATAAGAAGCTTATAATTGCATGAGGCAGAATAATTTTAATGTTTTGTTAAACGGAAGCTTTTGTTTTATTATTATTATTTTCACTTCAGTGCAACTTGGCGGTGTGGTGTATTATCTTATTTTGACATTATGGAAGATATAAGCAATTTGGTTAAAGTCTCTTAAAATTAAAGTAATTGTTATGGGATTATATTTCAAGCTAAAAAAGTAAGCATTAATAATATTACTCAAACAAAAAAAAAAATCAACATTCTATGTTTTCCCCATCTACTCCTCCTATTTAGTGTATACTGCACCTGGGATTTTGAGCGTATAAGTTATGCTGTTGAGGTCTCGGAGCCTGTCTAACGCGACCTTGTAGAAACTACCTGAGGGTAGTGGGTATTGCTCATCTAAGGCCTGGAGTGCAATGGTCCCCTGTGAGCATGTTATGCTGCAGAAGGAGGCTGCTGAACGATTGAGGGAGAGGTCTGGGGATGACCGTAGACTAACCGGTGGTTCAAGGCTGGGGTCTCGATCTCGAGTGGCCCGGAACCGCAGGTCGTGAATGACATCTCTATTTGGAATATAAGCCCGGGTTAAAATGCCTGGCGAACCCCGAGCGCCCATCTTAAGGGCGTGTGGAGGGCTGAGGTGTTTTTAGTGAGTGGGGTCTCGGTACCCCTCTGAATATCAGAGGGATTTGAGTTTAGACCCAAACCCATAGTTCCCGCGCCAAGCTCCGCATCTATATCGCGGGCATGCGTAAGCGCATTTTCACCTTTTAAAAAAAAGGGTATTGCTCATCTAGTCTCTGAAGAAGAAGAAGAAGATTCTAAAGTGGGTCGAGTATACCCTTGCTTCTTTCGGGGGATCCGCAAATACATTTCCTACTCGGGTATTAAGAAAAATATTCGAGTAGTCGCATCAGTAACAGCATAGTGTAGAACAAGCCTTAGTTTAGGTGATATATTTTGCCGAGATAAGCAACGTCTTAATTAGGTTTTCGCGTCTTGAGCTAATTTTACTTGAATAATTCGTGGTACGATTGGACATCTTTGTACGAGATGCGAGAGAATTCATAATTTAAGTTTCACAAACAATTAAATGTAAAACCACATATCGTCATACTTACAACCTCCATATAAAACTATTGAATCATACCTGGAACAAAAGAATATTAATTAATTACTTATGTTTATGAATAATTAAGAACATTAACAACATACTTATAGTATTAATAATAAAAATGGATAACTAAAATATATTTAAAATGACCGTCCCTGTGGCGGTGTGCCTTTAATGCTGGCAGCATTTTCTCGCTATAATGCACATATTCGTTGAGCGAGGAAAGACCAGCTCTGGGGTCACCAGTACTACTAGGCGCCAACTTAAAGCTTTATGCCCACTTGTTCACCAGTTAATAACTTTATTATATAACATAATCAAAATCAAAATACGTTTATTCAATTTAGATGCTTCTTAGAGCATGCTTATGAATGTCAACAACGTTTACAAAATTCACGAAAGAGCAAGACTACGCCATCCGTTCGCAAAACTACCAGGAGGCCTTGTTCTGAGAAGAACGGGCAAGAAACTCAGCAAGTTTGCCCTCCCTTTACATTACAATTATTCAAAGGAAAATGTCATAAACCACAACGTCATTAAAATTACATAAGTAAAAAAAAAATAAAGAATCTGTTCTGTGATTTACCACATTCACTAATATATCTAGTGAATATGTCAATGGTATGTTTCACTCTAAAACATTGTAGAGAGATTTAATACACATACGACTCCAACGCTACATTTTTATTACGTTAACTATTCGAACTGACGAATAGTTTATATATATACAAGCCGCCTTAATAAAAAAATTGGTAATACTGCATTGTTTAAAAGTACAATTAGTACTATTAACAATTAAAACTACTATGAAGGTTTTTTTCAAATATATTCGCTAAAATAAATTGTGTTACGTATAAAAACCTCTCTCACAAGTTCCTGGGTGTTAGTTAAGTGTAGATCAATAAAGTTTTATAACCCCACGAATCCTGATCGCTACTCAAGGTCTGAGATATCCCTAAGGGATCTTTGAGTTACGATATCATTATCCATTGAGGATAGTTTACGGTGGAAATGTTGGCTAGAGCTCATGTAACGTGAAAAATATTAGATATTTAGAATGTATGAAGCAATGACATTACTGCCAGCTGCCATTGTTTTCTTTTTATGTAACAGGAGACAATCGGACAGGAGGCTCATCTGATGTTAAGCGATACCGCCGCCCATGTACACTCACATTTCCAAGAGGCTCGCAAGAGCGTTCCCGGCCTTTTAAGAAATTAATCTTTTCTTGATTTGGTTCGGAAATACTTCAGAGGGCAGTTGGTTCCACATAGTGGTGGTGCGCTGCCAAAATTGCCTAAAGAAACACTCAGTTGTGGAACGACGGATGTCGAGGTGATACGGATGGTATTTTGTATTCTGCCTTGACTTCCAATGAT
The DNA here is from genome assembly GCA_905332375.1 of Pieris macdunnoughi. NCBI lineage: Eukaryota > Metazoa > Arthropoda > Insecta > Lepidoptera > Pieridae > Pieris > Pieris macdunnoughi. The sequence goes on along the minus strand of CAJOBZ010000033.1, from coordinate 2,689,866 downwards.
GAAACTCTGCAGGTATTAGTCCGAACAACTCCTCTGAACACTCTCCATGGTAAATGCAGTAGAAGATGCAGAGAGGTCCCACATCTCTACTTTATAACGCTAAAGTCTACTACTGTACATTTAGTAATATGCTACTAAATGTACAGTTTAAACCGTTAATATATAAATTATTATTCTATTAAAATATTATCTGTAGGTCTCTTTTCTAGTTCACAGTGACCTTCTCAGTCCTACTGTGCTGTCTTTATTCTTCCTTCTGTTTATGCTACTAAATGTGTATCAGCTCACATTGACCATTACATTGACAGTTATATCCATATGAACCGGCAAGATCACATTTAAAACTTATTGAACAGAGGTCAAGCTAAATAATATCTTACAAAACTTAGAAGTCCAAACAAGGACTTACGAAGTTTCCAGCCATTCCGAGTGAGAATAATTAATAAACAATGTCTGGTTCGTGAGGGCACGACGAAGTTACTCATGTCACTAATTGGATAGAGGCTTCTTCAACTTTAATTGCTTTTTTAATAGTTATACGTTGAGTGATTTCGTCTAAGTACAATCGAGTATATGTGCAGATTAATAATAAGTATGTTTAAAATTATTTCTGAGTAAAGCTACATTGCCCTCATAGGCTATTATGAGTTTCACAAAACATGAAAAAATACTCAAGCACTTGACGCCGTCAGGCTATATACAATAAAATACTACTTAAAAAAGAAATGAATAAATCAATGGCGCTACAACCTTTTTAGATCTGGGCCTTTGTATTTCTGTATCTGTTTTATGATCATTTGTCTAGTGTGTAGGTGAACAGCCTGCAGCCGACACGCCGTTGATTTTTTGGGTCTAAGGCAAGCCGATGCGATGTTTTCCTTCACCGCTCGAGCGAATGTTAAATGCGCACAAAGAAAGAATGTCCATTGGTGCACAGCCGGGGATCAAACCTACGACCTCAGACTGAAGCCAGTAGTCTTACCAATTAAAACAGATTTTATAAGTATTTCGAATTAAAAACTATATCAGTGTATACTTTACGTTAGTAGCGAATTAATATTCGATTTTATTTCGAATTTTTGAGATAAAGGTCAATTTCAATATCGTATCGTCCTTCAATTGTAATAAGTCTTTGTACCAGTTCGAAAAGTTCTAGGGCATGTATGTACGAATACATATACAGTTGGTTATTCTAAGTTGAATTGCCTCGGGTGTGATTTACGACTGTGAAAGTGGGCGGAATCTTGAATGTGTAAGATTTACGTTTCTTAGGAGCATTTTTAGTGCGGCAATTATGGATTGGTTTCAACACGCACTTTGAATTACGAAATATATTATATTATTACCTGAAAATACATGTTAAAAAATCTTTTATTTTGTACTTTTATGAAGATACAAACAAAATGTACTAGGACGCCGCAGTGCTCGCAATTCTGCTTCGCTTCAGCACAATCAAGGGCATAAAACTCTCCGCTACTTCTTGGCAAAGAAAATTGTATTAATTTCAACATAGTGCTGTGTTGTGTCTAATTCACTTTGGCTACACAAGAACTTAAGGTCGTCTCGTTCATAAACCACTGCCTTCGTGTAATTCTTGGAATATTCTAGCCCGAGATAATTTTTATCAGCTATAGGAGCTATGCAATGAAGTGCCAAGTGACAAACTCAAACTCTTCATATAGGTAAACAAGTACACTTATTAACGTCAGAAAAGAAGCTAAATTAATTCTACATTTACATTTATTACCAGTTCGCAAGTCAAGGGCGTAGAGAGGGCAAGAAACATTCCACCACTCTTTTTAATTGCTAAGTTTTGAGTCATACAAATTTTTGAAACCCAAGGATTAGGATCATTTAAATATTCGTCAAATTTATAAAAATATTTATTGATTAATGTACGTTTAACGAGAGCATTGAAATTATTCAGTGGTAATTCGCTAATTTCGGTGCCTATTAGATTTAAAAATGATCATAAAACAGTTTCAGAAATCTGAGGCCAAGACCTAAAGAGGTTGTAGCGCCACAGATTTTTTTTAAACATATGACCTATAATCCCGAGATCCTGATGCAGAACACCTTATTAAATTAAGAAAAACTAGGAAACACACGAAGAACTCCTGCATAGTATTATGGCGCTAAATTAAATATTAAATTTCAATAAAGATTTACTTTGTCTCTTTTCATCACGACGTTAATACAATGTGTCAGAAAGAGACGATAAAACAGTAAGTTTGTATGAATTTTTAAAACTAAATATCGGTCTAACAAATTATACGTTAAAATCCGTAAAACCAATAAATGTATCAAATGGAATAGAATCTTTGACAGCTTCATTATATGGCATATGTCGATTCCCACTAACTTAATTATATATTCAGACCTGTCAGTCGCTTTTATAAAAGCCGAGAGTATTTCTAGAGGCTTCTATGATATGGTTGGTGGTAATAATAGGTTTTTGTAATAGACATATATTTGTTAAATAAAACATATTTTTCGCTGTTGACGTCACGTCAAGATAGACTATAGAGAGCAAAAGACAAAACTCTATGCTTCAATATTATTAACGTCATAGACAAGAATAATATCTTTATAGACTTTGAATTCATAGACAATTATTTTTGTAAGACCGCTTGTGTTTGAATTTCGATTGACATATTTTTTTGTTGATAGACCAATAATCGAGAGAGACCATGATGCTATACCCCCATTAAGGCGGGTGACATTTATAAATTTAAACTACATTAAATAATATATATTTCGTTTATTAAAACCTAACATAACAATAAAATATACAGTATTACTTAAACCAGAGTGTTCAGAGTTGTTCAGACATCCGTCGTTCCACAACAGTTTATACCGCACCAGCACTATGTGGAACCAGCTGCCCACTGAAGTATTTCCGAACGAATTCCACTTAGAAAAGAGCTAGAGAGATCAAGAAAAGAGCGTACCAATTCTTAAAAGGGCGGCAACTAGCGAGCCCTGATGAGATGAGCCTCCTACCCGTTTGCCCCCTGTTACATAAAAAACCTAACCTATGATATAAGATTAAAAATATCCAGTATAAGACGGCAACTAAAGATAGTTTTTGTATAAATTTTAAAAGCAATCACTGTCACTCGCCGGCGCTTGCTTAATATTTAAGTAACACAAGACTGTATGCTACTGAATTCAATTTGTAAATGCATTCTGTTTTCAATCCAATTTGAGGTCAATTGGCTCTTGTACTTACGTCACGTCAGCGTTGTAATTATAAATTAAATTAAAAGAAACAATTAAAATCATTATAGGAAAAAGACAATGTATCTATATTTGTCCAGTACGACAGACGAATTATTCTAGAATTCATCTTCAAAATGCTAAAGTTATTTTTCATAAATTAATATAATATTAAACTTTTAATATTGCGACAGATAATAAATAATTTTTATGTCTATAGATATAAGGAAAAAAGAATGAAACTAGTTGCCTAGCAACATAAATTGGAGAGAAAATTATTAGGTTCGATGTTAACGAATTTTAATATTGTATTTATAGTATTAAGTATTTGTAAATTATTATGTAAAATAAAAATAAACAGCGCGCCGTTTACACAATTATTATAAATATTTAATATATAAGGTAGGGAATTTAATGAGTCGTTGATTAATTCAACAAAATTCTAATAAACGACAATTACCATTCACCGCGCGTCAAGTAGCGATCTCATTCCAGATATTATATTTTTTATTGCGCGACATGTATCGCCATTTTGTTTTTCATGAAATTAATTCAAAATGGCCGCTACAAAACTGCGTGGTTACGCAGAGCTATGTGCTTAATGAGAGACGATTAAAATCGCCCCAGAATGCTGATAGGAATGCAAATTTCTTTGTATTCTCTGTGTATTCTGCCTTTTAAATTACAGCTATAAACTGGAGTCAAATGCAAACGAGTTAATCATTTGGAAAGAGCAGAAATTTAAAATAACTTTTGAGGATTCACTTACAAGTAAGAAAACTCTTAAGCGGTCCTTGGAAACCTATGATATAAAACGTGGAATTTAGCTGCCGTTTCTGTTGCCATGGTAACGAAATTTTTATGTAATAACGGTAACCATGGTAACAATACTTTACGTTTTATAATGAGGTCGATAGTATAAAGAACAAGCCTCAATTTAATATTAATTGAATATTAAATCCTTGTCAACTGCCATAGACAGGGATTTAATATTATATTCAAATATATATATATATATATATGCAATAAAATATTAATATTGCGACAAATCACTCGATACGATACAATTAAAAACCAGGTGTTCCCAATTCATCATAAAATAAAGCGTTATTAAAATTTGAATAAAAATGAAAAGAACCATAATAATTCGAATAAATCTCGACTGGGAAGATTGATAACCCGCATGAAATATGTATGAGCGATGTAAGTGCATTGTGGATGCGGCATTTGTCCTTCTAAATTGTCATTCAGCGTTCACACTCTCTAGATTCTGGAGTCTAGAATATTTAATATAAATACAGCTAGATTTGGTAGACGAAAGATACATAAAACCCAGTGGCGCTATAACCCTTGCTCATCATTTTTTCTTAGACAAGGTCAAAAAAAATCAACTATTACCCAGCTAGGAAAATTTTTTATTGAACTCAAATATCGTTTTTAGTATTTATTTATGTTTTCAGTTTAAACCTTCCCTGAACTACAAACATTTCATTAATTAGTCCGGTCCAGCAATTCTCGTTTTAACGAGGCAAATGAACAGGAATCATTTTTAATATATATAACATATGTACACATCTGGATATAGAAAAAAACAACAGCAAAAAGTGCGAAATTAAACATTAAAATATTTACAAAATACCTATATCTATCGGAACTGACATAAAGCAACCTTTTTCAATTTAAAAGGTCCGTTAATCTATGGATTTCGTAGGTTTTTTTTTTGTTATTTTTTTATGGCTCTGGCACGATTTGTGCATTAGCCAGCGTCAAGTATAGGATTTTTTATAATTCGTGCTTGTCTTTAGAAATTCGACCGTGTCCTCCATGTACGGTTTAGGCACTCGCCCGGTACCGCACAACCCTCCCAAAGGCCGAGAACAAATTTAAATTAAATTAAAACTTGCCCTCGAACCGGGAATCGAACCCGGTACCCCTCACCTAGCTGCCACTTAATAAGACCGCTAGGCTATGAGGCCCCTTTTAGTAGTTTAGTTTATATTATTTGAAATTACATACTTTGACAGTTATGCGTTTAAAGAACACATCGGGATTTGATTCCGGCATATTGGAAGTTTCAGTCGTGGTTTTATCTTGGCTTAAAATACCAACGAAACAGACATAGTTACTGAATAATTACGTTACTAAAACGACAGCTTTTAAGCCCCGACTGGCACTTGAATCATATAATCATAAAAGCTAAAATAATTATTCGTATCCAAAATTCATAAACATTGACGATTGCGCCATATAAATTATTTCCTCTTAATGAGTGAGATTATGACGTATGCTTTCGGACTGTTAAACACGCGGGTGGTCCGTTTTTTAACTAATATAGGTTTTTCCAAATTGCCTGTTGTAATTTAATTGGATTTGTTAATTCGATTCTGTTTTAGAAATTAACATTAATAATGTGTCTAAATTATAATTTTTAATATATATTTTTGTACGTTAACTTTAAACACTACTCACTTTAAAATATTTTAGAATGCTACATTAGAAACAATGGCTATATTTCCCAACTATTTGAAGCCGATATATATAGTGTTTTTATAGGATAGGATTGGGGGCAAACGAGTGTGGACGCCCAGAAGGGGCAGTAATCGCAGCCCAATCACACCCATTTGAGTGGACGGTTGGACAATTGGAGGTCCTATCTCCCAGAGAAGAGATCCAAATTTGATTCCATAGTTCGCAAAAAAATGTCTAGAGAAGCGGACCGCGGAAAACTTCCAAGGTAATGCGGATGAAATTTTGAGTTAATACGGCTGGAACGGTGATGAAACGAGTCGGGAACCAAACCAAATAACTCTTCAGAACAGTTGATTTTTCCTATTTTCAAAAACGTGTTAATTACGTAAATTTAACAATTGTTTTATTAATTTAGGCTTACCTACCGATTATAACATTATAGGAAGATGTAATTGTGTAACAGTCATTTTATTATACAGATCAGCTGCTTAACTTCGAATTCTAGAAGACTTGCTCCGATCTATCAGACAGCATAAAAATAAATAAATCAGTGGCGCTACAACCTCTTTAGGTCTTAGTCTTAGCCGTGATCAGCCTCCAGTGCCTGTCACACGCCGTCGACTTTTTGGGTCTAAGACATGTCGGTTTCCTCACTATGTTTTCCTTCACCGTTCGAGCAAATATTAAATGCGCAGAAAGAAAGTCCATTGGTGCACAGCCGAGGATCGACCTTACGACCTCAGGTATGAGAGTCGCACGCTGAATTCACTAGGCTAACACTGCTATCAGACAATATGCCTGCACTTATTTTTGAGAATAAGCTCGTACAAAAACAGTTTAGTAAAAATATTTTCCCGTAATTCCATTTTCGCTAATGGCAGTCTAATGACCATAAGTTTAGGTTTCGACAATGAAATCGCATTATATGAAAGCCCTTTATTTTTCGTACCACCTCGTTCTTGCCTCTACGCATTGCATAGATTAGTTTAAAACAGAGATTTATGTATTTACGTAATACCAAGTATTGAGGGAGAATTAACGAAGCAACGGCGCGTCTCGCGTGATTGTGATTGGTCAAATGGAAGTGCGATCGTGTCGCGTGTCTGTGATTGGACAAGAGCTGCTGTCGAGCGAACGATACATTCTTTTTACATTTGTCATTTGTTTTAAATGTTTATGTATAGTTAACATAAATTATACACATTGTAATATATTTAAAGTCGCACGTAAAATAACATTAAAATATAAACAATTTATATTATAATTTATAAGGAATCGTTATTGAGTAGCAGGATTTATTAAATCTAGCTTATAAATAAAAATAATAAAGATAATTGCCATATATACTGCAATTTAATATCTGTTAAAAGCAGTATTGCCATAAATAGCTAATTGTCAATAAAAATATCAAATTAGCCAAAATCATCTCCCACGACCATTAAAATAAAATAAAACCTACCATTTCAAGTAAATTAATACTAGAACACGACACTAATTCGATAATTACATATCAAATTCAAATGTGGTGTAAAAGGATTTATTAAACCATAAAAAACTAATGGTCATCTATCGTAAAAGCGCGGCAACTTTGATTGGCGTAACTCGGCGGTAGCAAATTAATGGAATTCTTAATTTGAACTATGTAATAGAGCATAGAACTAGTTATGTGTTGTCTGTGGAAACTAAACTTTTTAGTTTTATGGTAATGCTTACATGGCTGACTCTATGACATTCAGTTGAATAATTAATTTTCGAACGCGGATTTAAAAAGTTCTTTTAAAAATGGCGCAAATTTCATATACGAATTATTTCGGTAGAATAAGTTATTGCTTCCATTATTAATTGACATATGCAGCAGAGCTTTTAAGGAATTTGAATAGCTTCTTGGCCTAAAAAATGACCGTGCAGCTATAGTGCTCGAGTGTTGTCATTAAACGAAGGGTTCTCTACGGGGGGCAACGACTTAGGGACAGTATATGACTAACGTTTTTTTTATTTAAAATATTGTGGGAATTAACCTCAAAGATTGATGAAAGATGTCTTAACATTCCTATAGTGAAGATGCGAATAATTAAATCATTTCGCTTCGCTTGAAAAAAAACGGCTGCCTTGTCTAAAGTTATTAAAGTTATAGTATCTTTCCTGTAGATAACATCGAATTTAAACGTTGTATGTGTGTCTGTATAGGAGTACTCTGTACGGCTGAATTAAGTTCACGAATTACAGGTCAAAACACGGCCGTGGGAACTTCCAAACGGCGCTGATTCAGCAAAAAAGCGACAATGAAACCATTAGGCGTTATAAGAGTAGAAATTAACTAAGTTTAAATTAAATACCATTTAATTTAGTCTTTCGTTTATAACAATTTACATATAATTATAAAGCACCTTGCGGTTTGTGTGTGCGCTAGGTAATAATTAATATATGCTATTAAAATATTGTTTAAACAAAACAAAAGAACATCAACGGCCAATACTGTCTGTGATGTTTGCGAGTACTACACTTAAATAGAACTATAATATTAGATAAAACTCATTCAACGCGTATTTTTTCAATTTTTATTTAATTTCTTTATTTTACACAAAAATATAATACAATCATAATAAGTTACATTAGCAAACCGCTGTGGTTTATATTGATGTAACCATAACAGTCTTGTTTAGGAGCGCGACAAATGCATATAAAAGTAGTTTTTTAATTTGCTGTTTATATTGGTTGGCGTTAGGCAATCTAATTTTTAAATTATTTACATAACTCATCGTTCTTCTTTTGAATATAAGGTATCAATATCTATTTAAATTAAGAAGGTCTAATTAAATCGAAATCGATCATGAAACAGATTCAGAAATCTGAGGCCAAGACTTAAAGAGGTTATAGCGCCACTGATTTTTTTTTAATTAAATCGTGTATTTCTCTTGTACCAATTATGATTCTCACAAAAACTTACATACATAGTGCACATAATAAAGCAGAAGTTATTTATAATTGAGGGAAATGCTTGTTTGTGTGAGACTGATGCCTGCTAAAGGTACTTGCTTTAATTCTTAGATTATTTCTCCAAGTGTTCGTAGGCGCGAAAAACTATTTTTTAATAGCTCAAACATATCGATACCGTCCATACAATTTGGTGAAGTTTCGTGTGAAATAAAAATACATTTTTACTGAATTTAAACGGGTTGAAACGTTAATATTAAAGAGCGTATAAAGTCAAAGTTCGTACCATTTCCAATCGATTTACATTCAGTACAACTCCGATACATTAAAAGTTTTAACATCCTGTGAGACAGCCGTAATTGACACATGGATAGACAGAAAAACTAAAGCGAATTGTCATTATGTCGATTTGAATTTTAAATTCAAATGCATTAAAAGTTATTTTAATATGAAAGTAAATGTGAATGGAATTTCTAAAACGAAAATAACTTATCGAAAACTGTGATATGAGCTATGGACTATATAGTTAGATTTGTTGATAAGTTGAACTCAACACCGATTATATGGATGGACGACTATACATCTCGCTAAGGCCAAAGTTCCGCTACCTCTATGTGATGGAAAAAAAATCTGGAATACTGGCTTGTTCCTCAGATACCAGGGTATTTTGTCAACCAGACTGTTTGTTCTCCTCATACATTTATCTATGTACTATACCACAAGTGTGTATAAAGCGGTCCCTTCAATAATTTCATTTTATAGAAGTGTAATTCCTATATTTGTAATTTAATATTTTTTAATATAATATTAGGCAAACGGGTAGGAGGCTCATCTGATGTTAAGTAATACCGACCCATGGATGCACTGCCTTAAGAAACGCTCAGTTGTGGAAAGACGGACGTCGATACGGATGGTATTTGTATTCTTTTTTTTATGAGGTGAAAATGCGCTTACGCAGGCACGCATCTAGGATGTCGAGCTTGACGCGGGGACTGTGGGGCTGGGTCTACACTCAAATCCCTCTGCTATTTAGAGGGGTAGCGAGACCCCACCCACTAAAACACCTCAGCCCTTCACACGCCCTTAATTTGGGCCCTCGGGGTTCGCTAGGCTTTTCTTGAAGTCGAATTGGTTCGGAAATACTTCAGTGGGCAGCTGGTTCCACATAGTGGTTGTGCACGGCAGAAAATGCCTTAAGAAACGCTTAGTTGTAGAACTGTCAGTACAGTTGAAGAGGAAGGTGGTATGGATGGTATTTTGTATTCTGCCTTGACGACCGAAAATGAAACTAAGCTGCAGGAATTAGTCCGAACAACTTTGATCACTATCAACAAATTGATAAACAATAGAGTCCATTAGTAGATATTTTGTTTTTGCCTTAATTGCTTACCTTTTATTCTAGTTAAAGGCTCCATTCTTGTAGTCAGTAGTTCTGGCAGATCTGGATATGGTTGTAGCGCCATTGATTTTTTTAAAACTCTTTTCATGCTTTTTTAAATAGAAGCTGAGTAGAGGCGTCAAAGTTAAATTTTAAGTTTAAATTAACAGTTCAATAGCGTAAGTAATAAAGTGACCGTAGCAATAAACACGCCCTCTTGCGGGACTGGAGACCGAATGCGAATTTATATTGACCACTTTAAAACTTTAAACTTTCGAGTTAACGGTAACTCTTTATTACGGCTAGTAAAGTATTTGGAAAGTTTTCTGAATAATCCTTTGTTTGTTTTATAGTTATAATAGTGTTTAACTGATACTAGTTAAAAATTTACGTTAAAAGTCGTCATATTTTAATATATGTCGGAGCAATGGCGTTTCTGTCTGCTACCACTGTCATTATATGCCACAGATTATAAATGAATTATGTTAAATAAACCATAAGTATTAACGGAAATTTATTTATTGATAATAGAAACATATACATGACTTTTATAATAAACTATTTCACATTAACATTTATGACAGTAATACTAGTAAATATTTTAGTAGTGTAGAATGAAAAAGACAACTGTATGGAAAGGACCAAGAGGAAGAAGGAGCAGAGGTCGTCCAAAAAAAGGTGAACAGAAGAACTCGAAGCGGTAGCAGGAAACGAATGGAGAAAGGGAGCCATATATAGAGTCAGTTGGAAAAAGCTGGAGGAGGCTTTTACCAGTGAAGGGATTCCGATCGACGGTACTGAAGGTAACTTAGATATAGGATAATAAAAAGAAATGTATGTATGTAATGTATTCATGATCATGATTGGAAATTAAACGGGCTTTATTATTAGTATTATTAGAATGAAAAAACAAGTGACTACACTATTTTCAGTTGAGATTAAAATCTTTCTGAAAGAAATCCATTTTCAAACGTATGTATTATTTATTCGTTTAATCTGTAGAATGGGAAAACTCAATTCAATTTGCACAGATAAAAAATTGTAATAGCCATCATTCGCAACCTAATTTCTAAAGCGAATTCGGCCGAATGCCAGAAGATTACTTTTAGACATTCTAAAAGCATTACTGTTGACCTCTTTTGGATACGCATTGCGCCTTTGCATTTCTGTCAAATGCCTTTTATGCTGTCCCATGTGTCATTTAAAAATAAATAATAAGGCGCTACAACCTTTTCAGTTCATTTATCAATTTAATAAAGGTGATCAACCAAAGCCTAAAACACACCGTCGACTTTTTGGGTCTAAGGCAAGCTGTTTTTCTTCACCGTATGAGCGAGTGCTAAATAGAAAGAAAGTCCATTGGTACACAGCCGGGGATGGAACCTAGGACTAGCCACTAGGCTAGTTGGTCGTACTGTCTCTAAGTCATTTGGTATAATATATTTTACATAATTTTCGAATGACGTTCAGCAAAATATTCAATCGAGATGGAGATCATTTGGTGTTTTGAATCCAATAACATTTTCGTTAATAATTATCACTAGCGCGGAATGATTTATTTATTAATGTGTCAAAGGTGTGTCAAATTCGTATAACATTAAAATAGGGCTGCCCGTTTCCTATACCAGACTAAAGCTTATATTTATATACATCTTATAAAGTCAAAATTTTTTGGTTTGTTTTTTTAAATGTATTTGTAATTTTATCATGTATTTTTCTTTGTTTCACTCTAGTGAGAACACTAATAGAACCAAACTGACCCTTAAACAACTGTAACCGATATCGTACATGACAGGTTTTATTTGATGTCGTGATATTTAATTCGCAATAAAAACATATCAAAGGAAACGGTGATTCTACCTTCACTTCCGTTGACCTGAATATTTGTGTCAGTTGTTTCAAATATTCCTAACAATAGGAATGTTTATGGGTCATGGATATTGGGTTTTTGTTCACATGAAAGAGTTGTACGCTTAGTTATCAAAGGTCCTTTTATTAGCATCTATACCAATCAATTGTTTGTGGGCAAATAACATTGCTAAATGATTTATATTTCACATTGAAATAACTGTGTAATTGTCTATAGTAATTGAAGTATTTGGTCTCTTTCATCAAGTCATGTTTACGCGGTGATTAAAAGAGACAGATTATTTAGGTAAAATGGTGCAATTTGTTTTGTAAGTTTAAAGGATTTTTTTAGTAAGCGCAGAGACAAATAATAAATTTTAGATTAGAGATTTAATAAGATCTTATTTAAGTCACTTTAAGTTGTCAATACAGTCAAAATCTATTATAACGAAATCGAAGGGACTACTCATATTTGGTCGTAAAAACCGATAGCCGTAACGGTCGATGACGTTGTTATTAAGTATCTAATACCTTTAACGCTGGGACCTTTGATTTTGGTCAAAGTATAACCGGTATGTTGTTCTAAACGATGTCGTCGTAAATGATTTTGACTATATATGTAGTAGTACCACCACAAACTTTTAACCGTTCGCTAAGTTGTTCTTCAAAGTATCTTTTTCCATACATTGGTCCACAACTAAAAAAGGAAAGTCAAATTAAAAAAAATCGTTTTTATATATCGATGTGCGTTCTGCTTTTTAAATTTAAGCCGTCCATTTTGACAACCTAAACCTTTCATACCTTGAAAATTGGGTAGCCATAATTTTAAGATGACAGTCTAGTCCTCGGGCGGCTGTAATTGAAAACTGTAATAGCCACACAAAAATGGACCTTAAGCGTATACATTAAAGACGTTATTATATATATGAAATTGATAAAGGGATGATGGATTTTGTTTATATATATATGACGAGCGGCCCGTCCCGGCTGTATATTTATTTTTAACATTTTTAGTAGATATTGAGATGTTCTTTATGGATTTTTTTATATCATCAATGGTTTTCGCAGCGTATGCGAAGAAACATATTTTATAAGCATTTTTTTTAACCTTGGGGAACATTATTGCAATTTTAGTAGTGATCCTTATTTTTTCTTGCAATAAAAATATATTAATCGGTGATAATGTAGCATTCAAATGGTGAAAGAATTTATCAAATCGGTCGAGTACTTTTTTGAGCCATTTCGTTACAAACATACATACAAATATTTCCTCTTTATAATATTAGTATAGATAACATGTGCATAAGCCTAAAGGCTATGTTTTGTGGACCAAATTTATATATTTAATACTTAACGAGACAAATCAAAAGAACCTTTAATAATTATTTATTTTATAGAAGGGGCAAACAGGTGCCTCATCTGATGATAAGTGATACCCATGGACACTCAATGCCAGAGGACTCGCGAGTGCGTGGCCGGCCTTTTAAGAATTGTTACGCTCTTTTCTTGAAAGACCCTAAGTCGAATTGGTGTAATTAATTTAACAGTTCGAGTGTGTGAAAATAAAGTACCTAAATACCAGATTACTTATAATCTAGGTGTTGACATATCTCTTTGTTTGCTTTATTAGTCGAAACAATTGTTATCCAGAAAACGAACCTAGGACCTCAATGGCCTAAATCAGATAATTAAGTAATACAATATTATTCGTTCATAGTTTTTCATTTTCTAAATTTGGATATTTTTTAAGCAAATGAATTTATGTAATATCACTTTACAGATTTATAATATACTTAATATACCAAACGCAATATTAAATTTCCTAAAAGGCGGTCCACGCAAAGTCCCGAGCATTCTGACGGAGTTTCAATCGGCGGCGGTATCACTTAACATCACACGAGTCATCTTACCATATTATATATATGTATATATTTTTACTTTCAAATATTTTTGTAAATTTCTCGTAAACATAAAAAACAAAAAGTTTTTCTTTCCCGCATTATGGTCACGAAGAACGCTTAACCACAATGCGGTCGGATACGAAATATTTTTCTCAAAAGCTTCATTGTAAAGTCGTAATATATACCACATACCACATACAAAGCACAATTTGCTATATGTATATCTCTCTAGGCCTTAATGAAGGCGTCAACTGTCCTTTCATTAGGGCTGATTGCAATTTACCCGTTTAAAAAAATGAAAAAGGCTGAGGGGGAACTCATATTTGCACGTCTGGATTAGAATAAGTTTTTTGGGACTTTTTAGTGATGTATTAAAATTTTCTCCTCTGCGTGATCTTCTAGTAATTATTCCCTGTTCCACTACTGTATGTAGAAAATATTTAGCTATGTTTATCAAAAATCATTTATTCATATAGGTAACACAATGTTTATTTATGAACGTCAAAAAGAAATACATATTAAATGCTTCTAATTTTATATTTACTGCCGGTTCCCAAATCAAGGGCGTAGGACGGAAGAGAAGAACTGGCAATAAACTCTCCGCCAATCTTTTTAATCGCCAAGTTTTCTGTTTTACACAATGTATGTAAGGAGCTGCAACCATGACACCATGTTCCACATGACATTCTAAGTGTATCTGTAACTAGTAATATTTGGAGGCAGTGAGGCAGTGAGCACACAGGTACCTCGAAGCTATTTCACTTAAACCATTTTTAATTTATTGTGTTTGAGTTTGTACAACAACAGTGGTTTTTTAATGTAACATAATATCACGATTTAGTTTATATTATTCGGTACAGTTTTACAACTCTCATCTGATATTAATTATTATTATACATAAAATAGAGCAGTGTTGGCCTAATGGCTTCAGCGTGCGACACCTGTGAATACCTGAGGTCGTAGGTTCGATCCCCGGCTGTGCACCAATGGACTTTCTTTCTATGTGCGAATTTAACATTTGCTCGAACGGTGAAGGAAAACATCGTGAGGAAACCGACATGTCTTAGACCTAAAAAGTCGACGGCGTGTGTCAGGCACAGGAGGCTGATCACCTACTTGCCTATTAGATTTAAAAAATGATCATGAAACAGATTCAGAAATCTGAGGCCAAGACTTAAAGAGGTTATAGCGCCACTGATTAATTTTTATTTTTTTATACATAAAATGGAACGAATACAGAGATTTTCGTGATTTACTGAAAATGACAA
The DNA here is from genome assembly GCA_905332375.1 of Pieris macdunnoughi. Lineage (NCBI taxonomy): Eukaryota > Metazoa > Arthropoda > Insecta > Lepidoptera > Pieridae > Pieris > Pieris macdunnoughi. Next base: position 2,674,849 of record CAJOBZ010000033.1, on the reverse strand, counting down.
GAGTAACATTAAGTTTAACGTGATAATTACCAAGTTACGGTTTTTTTTGGACAGAAAAGGCTTTGAAAATGACGAACTTTTTAACGCTTACAAAGGTAAGATGATGATCTTTTTTAATCCTTATGACGTGTTAATTATGTTAATGGAGCGTTGCAGGCACGACGCGAAATGAGAAAATTTATGAAAATTTTCGCGGACTTTTTTAAAAACAGAACACTCCGTGATAAACGCCGAGTTAAACATTGTGACTAAGTCATTTCAAATTATTTAAAATTCTATACTTCGATGTTTAAAAAATTGGAATATTTTTTTAAAGTACATTTAAAAGGTTCTATCATCCAACTTACGGTGTTGATTAAATATCCTGTGTAGTTTTAATATTTATTTTAAATCCAGTTGCTTTAAAAGTTTTATTGAATTGTCTAAACCAAATTTTTGATAATGAATTGGTTTAGCACGAGATTTCATATGAAATGTCTCCTACATACATTCAATGCAACATATTTGAAGAAACTAGAGCAACTGAAACTAAGATACAACTTAAGCTAAATACTAAATCCCAACTAAATGCAAGTCAAGTTTCAATTTATCAACGAGAGATGGCGCTGAATGTATGAATGAATTGAAAGTTAGATTACACAATTTAAATTCCCTCCTCATGCAAAATAGGCAAAGATGAGGGAGAATACATTACGAAGGGAGGTTTAGTTGAAATATTTACCTCCAGAGTTTGGAAGTTCAGCGGGGCGGAGTGAAGTCATAATGGATTATGATTTGATTGGAGTACTTTAGCTTTTTTCAATCGCCTTGCGAATTGTTTATCAGGGTATGTTTTTAACGAGATGTGATCTCCTATAGTGCCATCTTTCGAAGGCGATCAATCAATTTTGGATTCTGAACAATGGACCCGGTTCTTTATCAAGGCAAGCAACACTTTGCTATTTGTTTATATTTGTTATATAGATAGTGATAGTTGCTGAGAGCAGTGGCATAGTGAAGTCTGCGACTTACATCCTTGAGACGTTCGAAGCCCGGCTGTGTACTAATACTTTTTCGCACTCGCGGTGAAGAAAAACATCATGAGAAATGTCGGTCGACAGCGCTGTCAGATACAGACGACTGATCACTTACTAGCTTATTATTAAAAACAAATGATCACGATTTAGATTGAGATAGAGAACGGTGGCGAAACCAGCGGCGCTACAACACGGTCTGGTCCTCCGTTCCTTGTCGGCTTTATGCTGTCTCTGAACATCGCCGATTTTGAACCATACCTGACGTGCCTGTTTAAAACTAAGCATTTCTCTAAAAGCTGGTGTTTATTAGATCTAGTATGTTCGAACATCCGACACCATGGTTAAAAGTCGCGCGCCTAGCCATTTAATTTATATATTTATTTCGTAATCGTACAGCTAACATAACTTAAGATAACACCAAAGATCGAATACATAAAAAGGTTGAAACATAAGGAACAATTCAATGAAATTACTTAAACTTACTTAATTAATTAAATAAATACATTTTAAGTAATATCTAATTCGGTTGTTGTGTATAAGTGAGAGTATGTACGTGAAGATGGGTATGTGTGTATGTGGGGTCTGCTCATGCAGGTGATTTAGCGCTATGGATATTCTTAATACTCCTTAAGCATATTCCGCGATAGCTTAAACAAGTCAAGGCTTAAATATTGGTCGTTGACATGATACAATGATAAAAAGGATTTGGCTATGACTCAAACGATTTCTAAAAACAGATTAGCACCTTTATATTTACTTAACCATTTAGAATGTTAATGTTAATTAGTCAGTAGCCGAAATTAGTCATACGAATGAGCGAATGATTTTTTTGAATTTAAACAATGCTACCCAAGTGAGTTATATCACATTATTTAAGTGTTCTTGTGACTTAATAAGCATCACATTCAGTCGAAAATATGCCCTAGTTTCTGTGAACGTTGAACTAAAGGTCCATTGTCTACGCTAGAGATGTCTTGCATATTTTGCTATAAACACAAGTCGCGAATTGCTGTCATCTAAGTATAACGACTTGAAAATTTCTCGTTCATTTTAAAAATCGTTTGTAATAGTCGCGTGCGCATATGTACGATAATCCGCCTTAATTTTAGATAAACAAATAGTAACAGCTCTCAGTGGCGCTACAACCTTTTTAGGCCTGGGCCTCAGATTTCCGTATCTGTTTCATGATCATTGTCAATCTAATAGGCAAGGTGAGCCTCCTGTGCCTGTAACATATCCTCACGATGTTGTCCTTAACCGTTCGAGCGAATGTTAGAAGCGCACATAGACAAAAAGTCCAAGAACCTATGACCTCAAGGATGAGAGTCCCACGCTGAAGCCACTAGGCCAACACTGCTCTCTATTAACTATTGATACTATATCACAAATAAACAAGAATGGAGTATGTCAAAGGTATGGAGCGTTCTTCTTCCATAGTACGTGTCTTACTTCTTAAAATTAAATATAAAAAAAAACCTTACCTGCACTTCTCGCCTCCACATGCAGTCTCGTATCAACGAATATCGTCACTAACATTAACAATAACAACGTCTTAAACCTCCAGCACCGGCAAACAATTCTTCTAATCACACTATATTCACTAGTATTGTCTAATTTATTACTATCACACACACGTTTCCTATGATCTACATATCCTCTGTCTTCTAGTAGGTTCTTTAGCAGACTTCTCTGGCTTCTAGAAGGGTCCAGAAGGTTACTGTTGGTGAATTTGTTAGGTGATTCCCCAATCATGATTGGATTGGTGTCTGTGTTATTCATTTGTTTTGTCAAATCGCCGCATGGTTTTGTTGCATCTGGAACAAAGGTTTTTGATTAAAAAGTGCTTTTAATTTTTCACTGTTACTTGGAATTGTATTATTTATTTCTTTATATACATAGTATTAATAATAATTAGAAATTTATATATAAAAATTTAAAAAGTTTGGTCACTGTGGCAGTGTACCTTTAACGCAGGCAGCATTTCTTTGCTGGATTGCGATACTTATTCTTTGAGCGAGGAAAGCACCAGCTCTGGGGTCGCCGGTACTATCTACCAGGCGACCACTTAAATCTTTTATTAGTGCATGTGCACTTGAACCCCACGGTCCAAAAGTCTCTACTCAACAGGGAACAAAATCAAAATTGGACGAAAGACTTATATTTGAGACATTTATTATTTTTCGTCTTTTTATAACCTATATATATAGTTTGTTGGAAGAGATCGCTTGTTAGTTATAAAGCCGCCCGTTACATCCCTAATATAATTTTTTATATGTAATGTAACGAAGTTTTAATAAATAAATAAATTTTATTCAAGCAAAGTCGCGGGTATCTGTAGCACTAAATTAAATACGTATCACGGAACACATGTATCCCGTTTGAAGTGTGAACAGAGTAAACAGCACTTAGCAAATTGACAGTTATCGAGAATTATCGCCCTTTCACAAAAACCTAATGAAATAAAAACATCCGAGAGAGATAGAAGATCTCATTCATCAGTTTTGATTAGGGTTGTCACATTAACAAGAAATTACGATTGTAACTAGAATGGATTCGACCTTTTTGGGTAAATGGACTATTGTAAATATACTTAATTTTGGTACTTTTGTGTGTTAATGGTGCGTTTATTGCGTATTGAAGTAAATGTTATATGACTAAATACAATATTTCTAAGATATATTTAGTATAATTATTCAGTCCCGACTTCGCATGGTATTTTTTATTAAATATGTTGACTAATATATGACTTAGTATTGTCTTTTATTGACACTTTTACACATTTAAAGAAAACACTTTTTTTACCGGATTGAAGTTATGTGTCACCGTGACCACGCATGCTGTAAAGCACGCGAAACGTCGGAAAAATTTAAAATGATGTAAAATAATTGTTAATTTATAATAATACTAGCTGTCCGGCAATCGTCGTTTTGCCATGTATATCATTTATAATATAAATATTGGAGGGGTGAAAATTAGGGGTTGTATGTATTTTTAATGCAGTATCATAAAAAAAAAATATCTGAAAATTAAAAAAATATAATTTAGGGGTGGACTACCCTTAACATTTAGGGGGATGAAAATAAGATCTTGTCCGATTCTAAGACATACCCAATATGCACACAAAATTTCATGAGAATCGGTCAAGCCGTTTCGGAGGAGTTTAACTACAAACACCGCGACATGAGAATTTTATATATCAGACATAACTTTAATCCGGTAAAAAAGTGTTTTCTTTAAACGTATATGACTTTTTTGTATTTGATGTATTCTATAATACTGTAGTACATCACGTCGCTCTATTATCCATAGTTTCCGCAGCTTAAGCGATATAGGGATTTTTATTTGGATTTTTTTATTATCAAAGTTTTCATATGGATGCCGAAAATATACTATAGCTATGTGTATCAGGGATAATGCAGTTATCTAATGTTGTAAGATTTTTTTAATCAGGTTTTTTGGATCCCAAATCAAACAAACAATCAAATCCTCCTCTCTCTTCCTCTTAATAATAATAGTGTAGATAACAAGGTGTCGAGTCTGACGTGTGGTTGTGATAGAAGATATTTAGGCAATTAAGTTTTCTTACGAAATTGCTGACTGTACCTATAATAGGCAAATACCGATGTATTTTTCATATATTTTAGAAATACATATATGCCATAATATATAACTTATTTAATATTAACGAAATCGTGGATTATGTAATCGCAAAATGACTAGCATTTTGAGCTAGTGTAATTTACAACCACAAGTTCGTAACTTTAAGTACCACTTTTCAAAGTATGGTTGTTCTTTTAGATTTCGAAAACAAGTTTTTAGTAGTTACTAAATTTGTAAAATATATACTTAACGCAAAATTAATACTACTGTAAATTAAGAATGTATTTTAATAGCTTGTAGAGTAGGCATGCCAATTTCGGGTGGCGGAGGGAGCTTAAGAAAGTGTAGTAGTCGAATACCAGCTCAGCTTAGTTAGCTCAACGACAGTTGAAAGCCAGTGCCAATTGCCAGGTAGCACAGGGCAGGGAGCGCTGAAAGTTTCTTGTTTCTGACACTTTGGATCCTACTACCAACGGAGTGACTAAATAAGACTTGGCAAAAGAACTTTTAATTTTATTTGATTTACTACACAAGACTTCATTACCTACGCTGCTTACTTTAACTAATATTATTATTTTTTTCTACTAAGTATTACATTCCTTTTCTTTCTTTATTTGCGACTGAGGCGTAAACTAGCTGCTGTGGTCTCAGGCAGAATGACCAGCGCTCTGGAACATTCTGCTCCTCAGCATAATGCTGAGCCAGGGCCAATTACAGCCACAGCACACACGCATTACACACTTGAAACGAACCGAATGGGAAAAGGAAAAAAAAATTGTTATCTCTAATTATATTTTTTATTTTATTTTTTTCTTTGATTATTGTTATTTTGTGTGTTTATGTGTGTGTGTTTTTGTTTGTAATAAATGTTATGTCTATGTCAAAGTATGACCCCTGTATGTCAGAAACGTTTTTACTGTCCTGTTCATAATTAAAATACAGCTTATACGGTTGGTATAAAACTACTAGATAGACTTTAAAGTCACACAATTAAATGTGTCAAATTGTAAGAATATTTTAAAACACCTGCTTCAGTACTCGCCGTAACGGTCGGGTAAGACTCGAGTTAACTAGGTTTGGAGCTCGTTATATTTGATCGATAAAGTGTCTAAGAAGCCATTATTTATGAGCTGATTTTGAAGCAAGTTGGATCTGGTGTTAGGAGCTAATGATGTGGTGACTAAATCGGTTTTTTTATGGATTATTTCAAATGGGAATAAGGATCGGGAGTAAATATCCTCATCCTAGGCTTGCATGTTTTAATATCGAGTGTACCAAATTAACGCTGTGTACTGTAGTATAATTCTTGTATATTACTTCTGTTTATTTACATAAGTTATTAGGCAACAGGCGGCGATATCGCTAAGTGATTTCTTCCAGGCAACCCTAATATGGAACAATAGAAAAAGAAACACCCACAGAGGGTAAAGTACAAGAAGAGCATAAATAATTAACAAAAACTCAAACTCAAAATAACATATAACACTACCTATAACTATAACACAAAATAAAATATATATAAAAAAAATAAACAATAATATATATAAATAAAAATGGAAACGCTAATCCAAGGGTTAATTGAGTAACAATTAATAATATAAAAGCAGTAGCAAATGACTAGGCAGAAGAAAAATTATCAAAAAGAAGATTTGTGTTTTGTGTTAATAAATATTCTCAAAATCAAATCTTTAATATGAATAAACATGAGTAATAATGTCTCTTAGTACCGGCCCTCCCCGCAAATTCGCCCGTGTGGATGTCGTGAATTTGTTGCAATCCTCAAGTGAAATCGATATTATTTTAGTCAATTTACATAAAACCATAATTAATGCAGCTTATACTACAGAAATCCCTTTATTTCTAAAAACGGTAAGTTAGTTTTGGATGTATCGCTCTTAAACTATTTTGTAAAATGTGGCGCTACATTTAGGTCTGGGCCTCAGATTTCTGCATCAGTGTCATTATCATTTGTCAATCAAGGCAAGTAAAGTAATTAGCCTCTGTGTCTGACCACAGGCTGTCGCCTTTTTGGGTCTATGGCATGCCGGTTTCCTCACGACGTTTTCCTTCACCGTTCGAGCTAATATTTAATGCGCACAAACAGAAAGTACATTAGTGCACAGCCAGAGATCGAACCTACGGATGAGACTCGCACGCCGTAGCCACTAGGCCAACTAATAGTATAGCTAGAAGAAATCGAGTCCAGTCATCAATAAAGGAACTGTATATCTATATGAGTTTAAGGTTTTAACAATACAAATCATTTAACACCTATTCCTTGCTTAAAACATTTATAAATTGTTAGACACATACCATTTTCCAACTGAACACAATACAGCTTACAACAGACTCATTAATAATTTCCACTGTCCAAGTCTCAATATCTAAAACAGGAGTAAAGAGGGGTTTCACACCTGCGTCCCAATGGCCCGTTGGATAAATGACTGTGTGTTTAAGCTTAGAAACGTTTCTGGAAACTATATAAATAAGGCACCCACGATATTTTAACTTGTAAGTTTTTTTATTTATTATGGCAAACTTCGTTTTGCCATGTATATTATTTCTAAGAAACATTTTTTTAGTTCAATAAAAATAACTATCTACTATAATAAAAAACAGGGGTTGATCGTAGAGCGGTGACAATTAATGTATTTTTGTATATCATAAAAAAATAAAAATTTATCGGTGGGACCACCTTTAACATTTAGGGGGGATGAAAAATGGATATTGTCCGATTCTCAGACTTACTGAATATGCATAAAAAGTTTCATAAGAATCGGTCGAGCTGTTTCGGAGAAGTATGGGAACGAACATTGTGACACGAGAATTTTATATATAAGATGAAACATTTACTCAAAATAGAATGACTCGTGTTATGTCTTAACATGTAACAATAAGAACACTTGATTGAACACATAGTGATTTTTGACATCTCAAAAATTGTCTACTTAATTGAATATACCAAACCGCCATAATGGGTTTTTAATAACAGACCTGTTCTTGACATAAGTTTAGATGTTTGATGTTAATTGACATAAGCACGTAAAATGCCAAGACAGTATATTAAATAATCATCATCATTAATTCAAAGAGTTAATTTTGTTTTTAAGTATTATGAGTATTGCAGCTGAAATGGAAATGGGGAGGCTTTATTGCAAGGTGTACAGATAAAAGTTGGACCGCCGAAGCCACACTGGAGGAAACTGGACCTCCAGAAAGAGAAAAGTGAGAAGACCACCGGCTAACGACATGGTTACGGATTCTGGGGAGAAATAGACGAAGGAAGCTAAGAATAGATCCAAATGGAAAGTTCAGGAGGAGGGCTTTACCCAAAAAGGCTTCATACTGCAGAACACAAATAAACTGACAGCCATTTTAGATGTAATCTTTAACCGTATTAAATTAAAGTGGCTATATTATTATAGTATTGTAATGAATCGACGCTTCGAGAAATTGTGACCTATTTGTGTTCCACGGCCACATAAATTTCCCCATTTTTTTTTATTAATTAAAAAAAAATAATTAAAGAAACACATTTCAATTAACAAAACATAGATTTCACGCTTCAGTTATTGAAATATAACTTTATTATTATTACTATGTAGTTTAAATAAATTGTAAAAACTGTATATTTGTTTATTCAGACTTGATCGAAACAGAATAATTAATCACAATGTAAAACATATTCACTCAGTCGATTAAACTTTGTGAAAGCCTTTTAATACAAATATTGCAACTATATACCGTTGACAACTTATCTCAAAAGGTTTTATGTATTATTTATAGTGCGATAAATACGACAAACAAACCCATAGCCCGCAACGAAATAAAGTTCACGCGTAATAAAACTGGTGCAATGTACTCATATATCATGCCACCTGCAGGATCCCAGGTCCAAACGGCCCCCGGGGACACAAACAATTTTTAGACCCCCCAACAAACGGGATATTTTGTCGTTAGTATGAAAATATTGAACGCGCGTGATCGTGTACTAGGCTATATATATATATATATATATATATATATATCTTAATATATATATCTTAATATATATATTTCTTGTGTGCGTGTGTATGTGACTGAACTCCTCCTAAACGACTGGACCGATTTTGATGAAATTTTTTGTGTGTGTTCAAGGGGATCTGGGAATGGTTTAGATTCACAAATCAGCCATCGCTTTAAATATCATGCAGGACAACGTCTGTGGGGTCCACTAGTATATATATATGTATATGAAAACCTTCTATGAAAACTTATGAAAAGGGGACTGTCGTCAGGTGAAATAGAATACCATAGGGTATCGTAGTTATTATTTTATTACTGTCAAATGTAATCTATTTTATTATTAATAACTCACAAAGTACACTTGACTATAGGAATGTTTTAGTTTATAGCTTCAAAACCAAAGTAATGGTTAAAGAAGCTATTTTTGAGGTGAATTCAAATGTAATGTACCAATGAAGTTTCTGTGTGCAATGAGCATTTGAGGAACACGAGATATATTGGGTCATTATTTTTAATGTAATCTCGCTGTTGGCCTTAAGGGCCTTTACAGCTCAGCTCGGTCTGTTTTGGCGAGCGTAGCTCGGCTGGAATGGGTGTTTTTCCTGACAAGCGCAGGGGCGTCTCCTGCGAGACTCGGACTTCGGCTTGGGCCGAAGGTGCGAAGTAAAGGTCCTTCCCCGGTGAAGGCGGTTTTTTACCCTAATCTGTTTGTTAAGTCCTACCATAGAACAATTAGTTTTAACTCAAATGACATATGTCAATATGTCATGTGTCTGTCAAATGCGAATGTCAATGTCTCTATGCTGACTGTCATGTATCGACTATATCTCAAAGGTGAAAAAATTAAACCCTCGGATAGAGAAAACCCTTGATAAATGTAGCTAAGTTTTCAATGTTTTCCACAGAGCAAATATATCAAACAGTCAAGTACAGAAATAAGAAAATAAAAGTTGCTATCATACCCAGGTGCAGCGCTCAGATGTTCTCATTAATCTTGTCTGCGGAAACTAACCAATTATATGGTATTTTCCAAATACAAATGTCTTGAAATCGTTGTGTATATTTTCTCTCAGTACATTTTCTTTATGGATCATTTGTATAAAATTTCTTTAAAAGCTCATGAAAGCTCTTGAAGTACGCGTTATTATATATTGATAATTAGTTACACATCTACCGATATTGTAGAGCACTGTGGGCCTTAGTGCGACTCTCATCCGAAGATTCGAACCCCGGCTGGGGTTGAAATACCAATGAACTTTTTATATGCATATTCAACACTCGCTTGTAAAGTGACAAAAAACATCGCAAGGAAACTGGCATGCCTGCCTTAGAATTAAAAAGAGACTGTATGTGTCAGGCACCAAGGCACAGAAGGCTGCTCACCACTTGCCTATTTAGAACAAAAAAAACTAAACATACACAAATCTCACACCAAGTTTTTTTATTTATATTGTACTAGTAGACTCGGCCAAGCGTTGCTGTAGCTAAGATTTTTGTTATATTAGTAGTAAACTATTCAAGAGAAACGGCAGGAGAACACCGATTGGTGTTTCCATGGTGGTACCATGCTTTTTTGGTGGTTATGCCATTAAATTGTAGCTTATGTGAAACGTTGGTAACTATTTTGATAAGGATCAATACCTAGGTACGAATAAAGAGCCTTTTCTAGCGGTGGTATTATAATAAAAAAAAATTAATAAAAGGACGCATATTGTGACGTAACTATAAAAGATAGAGACATGCTGTCGCGACCTTTTTTATAGATAGTGATGTGTCCTGAAAAATTTTAATACATCATTTTGTTCTATCATTAATAGTTTTCGCAGTGCACGCGATTGAAGGAAGTTTTTTGTTTATTTTTTTACACCTTGGGTTAGATTATTCAAGTTTTAGTAAGCATCCCAAATTTTTTGAAAATGAAACACTATGTCACTCGGGAATAGTGTAGCTTGCCAACGGTGAAAGAATTTTTAAAATCGGTCCAGTAGTTTCGGAGCCTATTCATTTCAAACAAACAAAAAATCAAATCTTTCCTCTTTATAATATTAAGTATAGATTTCATAGACATAGACATAGAGAACATAACTGCTAATGTACTATTCATAACTGTTATGAATAAAATACAAAAGCTCAAACTCAAACTCCTGTAACTTTACATGTATATAAGTTAGCAGACATTAGCAACTGTACCATGGAATACTTTATTTCATTCAAAACACAATTAATGTTAGTCAATCAGTGTTGTGCGTACTTTCGTGAATAAGACTAGATTAATTGTCTCAGTCAAGAGATATTTATTCAAAATCAATTCCTGGTCGCTTAGGTTTCGTCCTTGACAAGATTTTTAACGACTTCTCCAACAATATTTGTTATATTTCAGTCAATTTACATAAAACTTTTGAATTGGCGGAAGCCGTACAAAAATCTGTTGGTACTTTAACACATACTTTAACTTTTTTCGACTGACAGCTGTTTGTTAATTTATACATATAGATATTACATATGGAATTAGGACTAGTTCTAGACAGGCTACTTCTTATTAATTTGCGATATTTGTTTTAAAATAAGTGTTGTTTGATGATTTGCTATTTTAAAAGAGTACCGAGAGCTTTTTACGCCGACTTTTTCTCGGCCTACACCCAGAGGGCTCTTCTTTGCCGACGAGTAAGGATGTCTACCGATTCAAATTTAATGACGTGGAATAAGTGATACCTGTATCTTATGTTCTATAATAAACATATTTTTATAATTCATAAAAAAAATATTATATTAGTATGTGTAAGATTAGCACTATATTTCCAGTTTTCAATTTGAATATTGCAGTTATCCGATTGGAATTCAAATAAAATATTCCGCTAACTGTAATAGATATCCAAGATGAACAAAAAGTATGATAGCAATATGTATCTGGGCATAAAGTGGCGATAATCTTTAAAAGGGAACGCTAGTTGTCCCGGCTAAATTTAGCAGCCTTCTACATTCCAGATTCAGTGTGGTATAAGTGAAGATCGTTAAGAGATTTAACTACGAACACTGATTTTATACCAACGTTTTCCATATACTTAAATAATTTTATTTATTTTTAATTTTTTTAATGTAATCGGAGGCAAATGGGCAGGAGGCTCATATTAAGTGATACGACCACGGACAGTCACATTGCCAGAAGGCTCTTAAGTGCGTTGCCGGCCTTTCAAGAATTGGCACGCTCTTTTCTTGAAGGACCCCAAGTCGAATTGGTTCGGAAATACTTCAGTGGGTGGCTGGTTCCACATACAATCATACAGCTAACAAAAATATTATTAAACAAAACACTTAGATAATAAACAAAACCAAAACAGATTATAAAGATTCACGATAAATATGAAACAGAAAACATAAGTAAGTACATTAATAGACAAAAAAATAAATAAAAGAAAACTAAAATTTAACATTCATATTAAACCGACAATTAATACTTAATATATCAAAGATAAAGCTAAATTGTTACTGCTATTTTAGTCATATTCAGGATTACAAAAATATATATAAGTTATAAAGACAAATTAAAAAAAATAATTAACAAATCTGTAAAGCGTTTCCATAAATACGTACTACATCCCTTACTTACAGAGGCGAGCAAGCCCAAGCAAGGCATTAGCTATATATTGTACATATCATACGAAACGCATTTTCATATAAGTTTTTTGCTGCTTTGAATTCCTTAATTCAATGCAATATATAAATCCGACTATTCCCCTTGTGTCTTTATATTGTGTATTCTGTGATCTACTCTACAAAAGTTCGCTACATCTTACAATTTACACCACAGTGCTCAATCGTGTTCGCAAACGGAGGCTGGGTTAAAATTTCATAGACGTAAATGGCGTAGAGTCATGGACCTCTTCGCGTTAATACGGAGGTAAGTTTTTATTTAGTAGAATATGAATTTCTCCTATAAGGTTTGAATTATGTGGGTGATATGTGATTTATTGACAAATGCATATTTGTTCCTACAAAAAGAACACAGGTAATATGTTTCTCGATACAAAACATACATTTTTCAACTTTTTGCATTGCTACGTTCTGATACGGTATGTGGAACTGTTTTGGTATTTAATGAATAATTTAAGTTACGCAATTTTTAATATTTATCACAGCAAAAGGAGCTAATAAGCAGTCCTACTTAAATATAATAATAACTTGAAAAATTTAATTAAGTCAATAGTTTGATATACCATTTAATAACACTAATACTATTTAAGAAGGGCACTTAGAGCCTGCGACATTTATCCCTAAACCCCTGGTCGTACGATCGAATCCCAGCTGTGGAATGGAGTTCTATTTGAGCATTTAACGGTAAAGGAAAACATCGTGACGAACCATAAACAAAACTGACGACGTATTTCATAGAACACTAACAACAATTAAAACTACAGCATCTACTGGTGCATTAGACAATAAAAATCACGTAACGCAGATAATTGTCTAAGAATATAAAATAAAATCACTTATGCTTTTACTAAAATATATTGGACAGACCTCATACGACATACAACCGCGCTGGTCAGAATGCAGAAGAACAAAGAAGTGTTTTGCGGACACGTTTTACGTAACACCAAAAAGTACGAACTCATTCAACGAATCATACAAGGCAAAGTGGCAGGTAGAACGAGACCTGGCCGCAAACGCACGTCTTGGTTGAAGAATCTTAAACAATGGTTTGCTCAAAGCTCTAAGTCATTGTTCGGAATGCGGCATCCAAAATTAAAGTAGCGATGATGATCGACCTTCGAACGGAGATGGCACTATAAGAAGCATTTATTAAAGATATTTCGATATTAGATAATAATAATTTGATTAGACAATTCACACCAATTGACCTAGTCCCATGCTAAGCTGGTGAAGCTTGTGTTATGGGTACTAGGCAACGATTATACATACATATTATAGATAGATAGACATATAAAACATATTTAAACACCCAAGACTTAAGCAGAACACCAAATGCTCATCACATCGATGTTTGTCTCAGCCAGGGATCGAACCCGGGACCCATGGATTTGCAGTCAGGGGTACTAACCACTAGACCAATGAGCCGTCTATAGATGCTTTGTTCATTCGCATTGTACAAAGCGCCGTCAAGATGCGAATGCGTTTACCTAATAGTGCCATTTTTAGAATATTTCGATAACGATTTGTTCAGCTTTGTATTGGTAAAAAGATTTCAGACGACGACTGCACTTAAGCACCTCATGTTTTATGCTCAGAAACACTGCTTCAAAGCATTATTTATTGTACAGTGTCACTGTGTAGTACTGCACACACACAAACACAATAATGACATATAAATTTTGTTGTAAAACATTTAAGCAGTCGTTATAAATGCAACAAAGAGCAGTGTTGGCCTAGTGGCTTCAGCGTGCGACTCTCATACCTGAGGTCGTAGGTTCGATTCCCAGCTGTGCACCAATGGACTTTCTTTCTATGTGCGCATTTAACATTTGCTCGAACGGTGAAGGAAAACATCGTGAGGAAACCGACATGTTTTAGATCCAAAAAGTCGACGGCGTGTATCAGGCACTGCAGGCTCGATTACCTACTTGGCTATTAGATTTAAAAATGATCATGAAACAGATTCAGAAATATCAGGCCAAGAATTAAAGAGGTTGTAGCGCCTCTGATTTATTTATTTTTATTTTATGCAACAAATCAACCAAGTACTCTATTATTGCCGCTCTATGCTGGAGGTCACGGTTTCCAGGCGAACCACTGTTCTTGGGTAAAATCTCTTAATACGCTGCAATTGATTGTCATATATTCCATTACAGGATTTCACACTCAAACATGTAAAAACCAATTATACAATACTTACACATATAAGTGAGCACGTGTACATAATTGAAGAAGTCAGTACATAGAACTCTCAAAGTGAATTTATCGTAGTTCTGTAAAATGGCTGTTCAAATAAAGTGCAAAGCGAAAATTTTATAGTTCCAGACCCTTTTTGGTAACTCGGTACGCAAATACCTCATCTTACGAATAAAATGACCGAAAGTTTGTGATTTTCTTTGTATTTTTCCTTTGAGTGGAGTTGTTTGTACTAAAACTGCACCTAAACTGTGAAATATGTTAGGATAGATTCAAATTTCACAAGGGAAGAATTACAAAGGGATTTTTAAAACACAATCGTCGAGCCTTAGTAATTTCCAGGCTTTGATTTTATGATCAATTTCGTATGGTATTAAGGTAAGATTTTTAGATTATATATACGTATTCATATAGCCTGTGATTGATATATAAATTGTTATTTACATAGTCATAATTAATTAATTATTAATTAAATAATTCTTTTCATAATTTATTAATTTATTCATACTCTTAAAAGGGGGAAATTTGTTTAGTTAAACGCGCTGAATCTCGAGAAGTTACTTGTTCGATTTTTTATAGTGTTTTTACTAGCAAGACAGGCATTTGCCTGGTAAGGTGACGTCTGCTCAAAAGATGCCCTTGCGATTGGCATTTGCTATTTTGAGCAATAGCGATCGATTTTAATTGTGTTGCATAGTGCAATAAACGAGGAAGGCATAATACGTAAACCCTACGGAGAAATTAAGTCGGGTAAACTCACGCTAGTCTTTAATATAAAAAAAATATTTCAGTGGCACTAGAACCTTTTTAGGTCTGGGCCTCAGATTTCCGTATATGTTTCTTGATCATATGTCAATCTAATAGGCAAGTAGGTGATCAGCCTCCTGTGCTTGATACACGCCGTCGACTATTTGGTTCCAAGGCAACATATCCTCACGATGTTTTTATTCACATTAGACAGAAAGTCCATTGGTGCACAGCCGGGTGGATGAGAATCATGCGTTAAATCCACTAGGCCAACACTGCGCCGTTTATAATAAATATTGTGTAATATTCTTAATAAAATTGGGAACCCATTAATTAGCCCAACTTCCTGAAACTCTAAGCCTCTTATGAACTTGTGTTCTATGATATAAGCTAAATTTTCATACTTAAGACAAAACCTATTGATTTGACTCATGGGAAAGTCAACTCAAACTTTTCTTCATTTGCATGTTTGATTGACAAAGATCTATTTCCACAAATTTTAATTTTCTTCAGTTTGAATTTGGTCCATATATGTTTTCAATTCCCTGGTGTTCCAACGTACACAACTACTTACGTTGTTTGCTAACTATATCGTCTACCTAAATACAAATATTCCCTCATTCGTATTACATATTTTTAAAATAATCCAACTGAACTATCTTGAAAATGAATAGAATTTCACCCGATTCAATATTTTCCCTCCGTAGTCACAGCATAAAGTTCGCAGCGAGATATTACGAAGATAAAAACTAGAATTTATGCCCGAGTCACACTAACGTTTGTTCCACTAAAATTTTAGGATAAAACACACGGCCCACCGTCCCTACTTATGTCACTACGTTATTGGAGCATAAAATGAGAGCAGCTTAGGAACGCTTATAACCACAATTTGTTAGGCTATTATTACGGGGTTTAGGCAGCGTTTTAATGATAGCGCGAATCAGCGGTTTTGCCTGATTGGATTTGATTGTGATAGCCGATAACTTGGTCGTATTACCACTATAATAAACGTACACTCTTCAACAATAAAACTAAATGTGTTGGAGTACCGCAAATCCCTAATACAGTTTTTAGTGCGTTTTAGAGATTATCTCGGAGATCATGGGTGTAATTCCCGGAGGAAAAATGTTTGTATTAGGGTCAAGGTCGAATACACATCTTAAACAACGAAATTGGATGAGCTCTGACCTTTTTTACGGCATGAGGCTTCAATATGTGAGACTGACCCCAGATCTGGGCACGCAATCCCTTTTAAAAGTATATTCGTGTTAATCATTGCATTACTGTTTATTAGCCGTAAAATAAAATTAATAGTTATTTAATAAAACAAGAGAATTAACGCGTTAATTATTTGCACAAACAGATATCGCAATCATTTGTCATTTTCATACCTTATTTATCGCCATTTTATTCTCACAAACATTTACCTTCAGAGATATTCGTGTTAATCCCAGAGAAATTTATTACACCTAGACACGCGACTTCGCAGCGGGCGCTAGCGAAATACACAAGCGTATATTTCATCACATATTCAGAGATAGCATAAAAGCATGTTGTTTAGTAAAAACTGGATTGTCTGACGTAGAGAAATGTGGGCAGACACCTGGGTTTAGAACAATTGCTGGAGCTAACGTGCCCGGTCATTTGTAGACGTCCCGAGGGAATTACTTGCGGTATAATGGAAATGTTTGACAAAACGCTCTTGTCTATGCGATGCGCTTTTTGACGCTTTAGGTTGGTTAAGCGTGTTTTTCGGGACTCAGGTATATGCATTATGCATGCAGAGACTGTTTTATGTATTTAACAACAATAACCGTATAATTAATTTTCAATTACGGTTATATTAAAAAAACGTGTTTTCTATATATAGTCTCGATTATAATAAGTATCTTTTTTTTCTTCCTATTTCGTCTCGGTTTAATACCTACCACTAACAGCTAAACACAGCAGATGATTAATAATAATAATTTTAATGTTATATTTATGAAATAAAACCCTTATATAATACACATTTATATTATATTACACATCATACCCGATTACACATTGCAAATACACTAATTAAATATTGATTTCTACCGAGGTTAGAGGATTTATAACATTTTCGTATTGGAATTAAATGAACAATAAATTATTTTAATTTCAAAATTCACTGTGTGTAATACATTTTTATAAAGTATTAGACGCCTAATTGTACATACATATACTCCAAATATTATCTTAATTTCCTTCACGTCATTCATTCATCATATTTTATATGATGGTGATGGTGATTTTATATGATGGCAAATAACACTGAAAGGTGATAGATAAAACTATGAACATACGTTTAATACATGTGTTTTCACTGAGACATCATGCAACAAAACTTAATAAGTAATTTATGTCTAACCTAAAGAAAGTGTCTAATACATACAGTATCTATTAAGGCAAAGACACTCTGTTAAGGGAGCGTTCAAGTATTACCGGGGTCCTTTTGTAAAACGTTACGATGCGGGGCGGGGATTGAATTACGCGTTATTGTTAATATTATTTTCGACTTTATAGTACTTTACACCACGTAATGGTAACTTGTAGGTATAAGGAGTCACTAGGTGGTCACAAAACGTACAGTACACTTGGGTACAGTACTGTACTTGGGTACAGGAAAACGTTACGGTGCGTTACTTGGGTGGGGGCGGGGGGTGGGTCAATAATCTCCAAAAATTGCGTGACGTAATACTTGAACGCTCCCTAATTAAAGGAGCTCGTCATTTTTGGTGTTTCGTAAAACGTGTCCGAAATACTCAGGTTACTTAACCGCCATAAGCACTTCTTTGTTCTTCTGCATTATGTTCTAATAAGCATTCTGATTTTCTCTTTATAGCTGTAAGACACATACATACATTCGAAGTTAATTTTAAAGTTGTCCTAAGATAATTTGAAATAGAATTGCACGCCTGGCTGATCTGGATCAGCCCAGGGCTCAATGTTAAGGCAGTGATGTGAAGTCTCACATATTGGCCTAGTGGCTTCAGCGTGCGACTCTCATGCCTTAAGTCGTAGGTTCGATCCCCGGCTGTGCACCAATGGACTTTCTTTCTATGTGCGCATTTAACATTTGCTCGAACGGTGAAGGAAAACATCGTGAGGAAACCGACATGTCTTAGACCCCAAAAGTCGACGGCGTGTGTCAGACACTGGAGGCTGATCACCTACTTGCCTATTAGTTTTAAAAACATTCATGAAACAGATTCAGAAATCTGAGCCCAAGACCTAAAAGAGGTTGTAGCGCCACTGATTTTTTTTTTAAATTTTCTTTCTATCAATCTCTGTACATAATAGTTTATGCGTATGAAAAGTGTCGATAGGTATATGTAAATAATATAGCTTATATAAGCGTTATGGTGTATAACTAGTAATAATCATAAGAATAGTAATGATTTTTCTTGGAGATTGATTTCGTCGGAGACTGTTATTTATCGAAATATAATTAATGTGTATTAATTAAAAAGAAACAGCAATATGATATAACTCGTAAAAAAATACTTTCGGTACATCGTTACGGCGACGCCATCTTGCCTAGACAAAGGTTTTGACGGGTTCTTGAAATTATGAATGTTTAATTTAAATTTTAGAGCTATTACTGCTTTGCGTAGGTTTTAAAGTTACTACTATCTGAAATATAATAGTTTGTAAAATAGCCAATATTTAACGTTAAATTCGTAAGACTTTTTATCAACAACAATAAATAACTAATTTAATAAAAGCCTTAATCAATAAAAGACATTGCAAGAACCACTCATGTTCGAAGCTCACAAACAAAGAAAATTGGATCGGCTTAGATACGGTGGAATTTATATTAATACGAATTGCTTTATTAAGTAGCTACGGCCTGGAAAACAAAGTTTGGTTATTGATACTTCTATCAGCGGATAATATATATTATAGGTATTATAAGTAGACATAATTATTCTATGTACATATATTATTCGTTTATTTAAACTTATTTTTCTACACTAATATGTATTATAAGGATTTAATATTTTGTTTGCATTGAATAGGCTCCAAAACTACAAGACTGACTTGAAAAATCCTTCACCACTAGAATTCTACATTATCCCTGATGAATATTGGCTATAGAATATTTACAAAAAAGTGAGGGATCTGTATGAGAACATCGATGATATCAATAAAAATCCCTATCGCTGCGGAAACTATTGACAATAGAACAATGTGATGTACCTACTACAGTTTTATAGAAGACATAAATATCTACTAAAAAGTCCGCGACCGAATGAATGTGGACCCACAGAGCACAACTAGTATTATATCAAGTGAAACCATAGTCAAACCATAAGTCATTGACCTTGTAGAAAAAATTCAAACTCGGAACTTGCAATTCTGAATTTGAATTTTCCAAGTACATGTTTATTCCTACGAACTCTAAATCGACAAAGATAAAAAGATTACCTCACATGTTAGCCAAGTCTAATACATGCATTCTCAAGCGCCAGGTTTATTTATTGGCTAGATACAGACTACCTACACCTAGGTAGCCTAGCCGTGTTCGCTTAGTTTACAAGGCTTGCGTTCAGAGAGAATAAAATTAAATAAATCTAACATTCTCGATGGTTTCGTTTTGGTCCGGCATAAATGCTGGTTTCAGTTGCTTTATTTATTCTTAAGTTTACGACTTTTATTCATTGTATAATATATCAAATTACATATATTATATAGTTATCTATATTATTAATCATTCTTACTATTATATGATATCTAAATGTAGCAGCTGAAAATAAATTTTAAGAAGCTGAATTATAACAGTGATTGGTGACTTTTTAAACAATTTTAGCACGGGTTTACGTGTATATAAATTAAATAAAAAAAAAACAATATACGTACGTTGTCCGTGGATTTATGTTTCTTGTGGACAAAAAAAGTACACACTATTTTGCTTGCTTTTTATTATGTTTAACAAAAACTTATGGTATTTTTATTTTATGTTGTTGTATTTTTTTGTAACATTTATGTTTTCCTAAATTGTCATACATTTAAGATAAATGAGTTTGATACCGTAGATTTAGACTATGTATGATGCGGTAAACTTTAATAAAAAAATATTGTATGAATTTTTGTTATTTGTTTGAAATAAATTTTAAGGTGTTAAACACTCGGGTATTACGTAGGGAATAACGGAATTTACGTGGTAAGTAGGCTTTTAAAATGCAAACTCTATTGAGCAGGGACTGCTTCTGGCGCTTTCTTATTGAGTCTTTTTAAGTTTTGTTTTTGCGTTTATATATGTAACCATACATGCAAATTTCATTATAATATAATTAATAATTATACTGTTTTTATATCGAGAAAATTTAACAACACTGAGTTTAAGAAGCGAGCCCTCTGACATTGAGAGCCTACTGCCCGTTTCTAATTAAAAAAAAGCGAAGACCTTTAAACGCACTCAAATCTTATGTTTTATATACAATTATGTAGATAATGATTTAATAGTATAATTTTATCTGATGTAAATATTTCTTAGTGAAATAATATGAAAATATCAAAACATTTATTTTTTTATTCCACATCATTATTCTATCTTTACAGTTAATACTCATTCGATAGAACGACACATTAATTATACCCACACAGATTAACCTACATAAAAAACATTTAAAAAACATATTAATACATATACCTAAATCATACATACTTTAACAGTACTAAAAGTTTTAACAATACATTTAAATTACGCGGTCCACATGCGTAATTAACAAAAACAGAATTACCTGCCTTAACTGGGTTAACAAGTAAACTCGCGAAAAAAGGCAAACTCCCGCCTAATTTGAAAAGCTACATTGTCTATGGAAAAATAACAATTCTCTACGCTGTAAGCCCGCGTAATGACAGCACTAACACGACAATCCCATTCAGGGCTGTCTCTCATTAGCATAGGTACATAAGGTCCCTCATTGGCCGACGTCATGTTTGAATTCGCGCCATTTTTTTAATTAAAAACTCGCTTTTTTCCAACGCAATGGCTTTTAAAGTTATCTTTAATGTTTGTTGGATAATGGGCAATTCTCAAAACTGCTGTGAAACGAATATTACGAATTTATCGAGCAATGTATACGAATTTGGATTTTGTAATTGTTTTGTCACCGAAAATATGCGAGCCTTAATTAAGAATATTAAATTCTCATTTTGCAAAACACAACCCTGAGTATTTAAGTCGAAATGCTTTTGAAAGCGTACAGAAAGACAACAAGCAAAAATCCAAGTTTTACTAATTAACTTTTTCAACACCGCCTCTTTCGTACAGAATGAGAAGTGTTTGCAAGTCTTTTAAAAATCTTTGAAGATTGTTTTTCAAGATATTTCAGTGTTGTTGAACGAAGAATATTAACAATATTATTAGAGAGTACGGTCAAATGAAACAAAATCTTTTAGAAAATCCTTCGAATAAAATTCAAATAATACTGGCTAGTTGTAAAAAGTCAACCGAATTCAAAAATAGAACGTTCTTCAATTTCTCAATCCTCAGTCGTCCGCAGGCCAGCGATGGGGCGGTCGAAAGCTTTTCTCTGAACAAATAAAAATACTGGAATATATTGAAGTCTCGTGGGACTGCCAATAACTCTGCTGCGATCTGTGTACGTATGGAAATTCGTCTGCCCTTAGCGATTTAGTTTCACGATATAGTCCACTGGTAACTGCATCGAGAATTTATTTAAAATGTCGAATGTTTAAACCGCGAGCTTGATAACAAAAACTGAACTTAGTTCGATTGATTGAAATCAATCGTTCGATCAGTTCATTTGCATGCGGCCAGAAAAATAAAGGCAAAGCGCTCTTTCCTAAGTGATCTAGAAAAATGCAAATCTTACATTCAAGAGGCCAGTGTGCTGCGATTGCATTGAACATCGTAAGTGCATTCAGGTAAGTGCGCTTTTCCCCTCGATTATACTGAAAAGCAATTCCATAAAAGCCACTGTTTTAACTCCAAATAGGACTAAATAGATTTATAGTTTTTGAAAATAGAACGAATTTTAAAATTGGAACAATAAACAACAGTTTGTAAAATGTATGCCTCATTTATATATTTTGCACTTACATTTACAAGATCAAAGTACAATATAAAATACGTATTGTCTGGGTCTAATCGTTAAATCAAAGCTCTATTTCCAGCCAACAAACAATTAATAAGCCATATTTATTATTTTCCTTCTTAATTATCTTATTTACGAGACTTGACTAAAATGTTTTACAAGTGTAAATTCTACTTATCGCTAAGCCCATAAATACCCAGTAATATAGACGTGTTTAGAATATAAAAATATCTTATAAAAACTTGGTAAATGAATACTAAATAAGAGCGACTTGGTAATACCGACCCAATTCCCAGAAGGTCAAGTTTGAACTAACAAAAATTAATTCAACGGCGTAAACAGTACATTTCTATGCCAAAATGTCTTAACCGGGTCTAGCCGGATTAACCGGGATTACTTGATAAAACCCGATTAAACTTATGATAATGTGATCCAGGTTTAAATTTTACGGGCTTACGGAAGGTAGGCGAAAGTTTTGTAATACCCTCTGTTATTTTAACATTTTGTTTACTTCGTATACGCCGTTTGTTGTCCTTTATAATTACGATGAACGACAAATTATATTTTTAAGAACGAAATTGTGTTAAAAAAATATATATAAGTGTTCATACCATATATATATAACGTAATTATACAATAAATACTATACTTTAATGGTATCATACACACACTCTTTTTATTCACATACTCTTATATTTACGCATCTCTAACTACTTTTTCTAAAATAATTGTTTTAAACATGCACCATGTAGCACGTACATTTTTAATCTAGTGGAGGCGACTAGTGTAAGAGCAATTTTTGCCAACGATATTTCTGTGATGAATAAATAAAGTTTTATTATTATTATTATAACATTATATTAAAATGAAGTTATCCAACCGCTATGAACATTATAAATAAATAAATCAGTGGCGCTACAACCTTTTTTTAAAGGTCTGGGTTTTAGATTTCTGTATCAGTTTCATCATCATTTGTGAATTTAATACGCAAGTAGGTAATCAGCCTCCTGTGCCTGACTCATGCCGTCGACTTTTTGGGTGTAAGACATGTCGGTTTTCTAACAATGTTTTCCTTTACCGTTCGGGCGAATGTTAAATGCTCACATAAAAATAAATTCTATTGGTCAGAAAGCCGGGGATCGAACCTACGACTTGAGGTATGTAAATAGCACGCTGAAGCCACTAGGCTATCACTGCTCTAGTAAGAAACGTATAGACACTTTAATTGTTTGGCAAAATTCCAACTAAAATATAACAATTATTGTTGAAGAGGTCGCATAAACACTTGCCAAAATACACCAAATACATGTGAGTGAAGCTGCGGGCGGAATCAATTGAGATATATTTTAAATAGGTCACAAGATCGTATTGTTTCGTAGCTAAATTTTTTAATAATTGAGCGATTGAAAAGTAGAGATAAAAACACGAAGGGTAATAATATTATAATAAACTTATAATATCATTCAGTAATTACTTTCATTATAAAAACTTTGGGACTTAAGTCCAGAATAAAGTAGTAAAAACTCAATTTAAGCGGAGCTTACGATAAAAGAAATTTCATAACTTTATGAAGCTCTTGAACAAAGCCTAGTCAAAACCGTTATAGCTGGTCAATTATATGCATATCCTCTTTAAATCTTAAGAGTTATTATACGGATTATGCCATCAGAGCGCCTGGAGTTTTATGGCGTTGACTTATCGGCTTCGCGCTCTTCAAATATTTGCTTTTAAAGTATAATAAGCTTATATTTTACTACCGAATACGAAGCGTTACTGTATACGCTTATTTTAAATAAAGAATATATGAAATTTAAAATAAGAACTACTTGTTAGTCACGAAAATATTTGTATTTAAATTTTATCAGTAAACTCGATAAAAGATAATCGAAAACTATTATTTAAATTGAAGAATTTATAGTTTATTTAATATCGATATTTTATTAGTAAACCTAATCTTCAAGTTATATTTAGTTTTTAATTAAAACAAGAATGTGGTAAATGACTCGAGCAGACCATTCTGCATGGTTCTTTGCATATTTATTCTTGGTTCACAGCTTAGATAGACAAGCGACCCTATCTTCATTCGGTTTAAATATGTTCAGTGTAAAGCCATGAAAAGTAAACTAAAAATTAAAGAAATGAAAAACGATGGCAAATCGTACTAATTCTACATTGAAGACTACTAATTTCTTCCGACTTACCCTTGACCTATCTTTAAGGACAGAAGTCACGAACGCGTCACAATCAAAATTTGACTTTATTACCATCGCATAGAATTAACTTTCTAAATGTAATACTGGGTCTAACTCCTATATAATTTGGTTAATATAATGCTAACAAAATGTTCAGATTGCGTGGCAAACCATACTTAGGTACATGTATTTTGCATACATTAGCTATCGGTATGCATGTTCTATATTGGGGGTTAGGTTAAATAACATTTTCAGTAATTTCTAGGTAAGTAAATATTTTGTAACTGATTGGAAACATGTTATGAGACACAATCAAATTCAAAAGGCCTATTTCATAATAATCAGCATGTATAAAATAAAAAAATAAATAAATCAGTAGCGCTACCACATCTTTAGTTCACATGTTCTTCTTCACCGCTCGAGCAAATGTTAAATGCGCACATAGAAAGAAAGTCCATTGGTGCACACCCGGAGATCGAACCTACGACCTCAATGATGAGAGCCGCATGCTGAAGCCACTAGGCCTACACTGCTCCGTTGGAATCAGTATGTATACAATTATTAAAAAAATAATACAAAAATAAATATTTTTAGAGAGAGACAGTCGTTGATACACATGATCACATTGTGTGAATAGTTTTTGTTTGGAATCTTCCAAGTAACTCGACACTTGCAACATGCGTAATAGAACATGTGAAATTATTACAAATAATGACAAGCTCCAACCCCACGTTCAGCGACCATGAAGGGTTTGCCATTCTCATTATATTACTACGAGACATGCGAGTAAATTGCATTCATTGCAGTAATTAAACAGCGTATTCAGTAACGGCGGTATAATAGATAATGATGGGAGCAAGTGTAATTACAGTAGATTTTTTGAAAATGGAACCGCAGTAAGATTTTAAAAATAGAATTAAATGAGAAATAAGGTTTCTGTTGTGTTCATTAAAAAAACTTAATCTATGAATTCATATAAAAATAAACAATAATTGTTTTTAACGACCGGTTATAGTTATAGCTTTATTATCTATTGGCAAAAATCTTTTCCAATCTATAAATCTAGCTAACATAAAATAAAATTTTATTTAAAACCACTAGTACCTTGGATTAACACGTTTAACGCACGACTCATAAAAAATTGTTTAGATAATTTTTATACCATAGGCATTTATATTTATTTAAGGTACCAACATGAAAGCGAAAAGCTTTCAATCCTACTTCCGTTAATAAACTACTATTATTTCTCTTTTAGATAAACGTTAGATATTATTACTACATTTTAATTTGACAATCAAATTTAATAATTAACAAGAGGTAATACAACACCCCAAGCGAACTTAAGTATTCACAAAGCTACATTTAGCATTTTTGCGAATTTAATTAACAAAAAGTATCGTATAACAATATTCGATTGTTTAGACTTTGATGAATCTCGCAAATTAGCTGTCTTTGATTACTTTCACTTGAAATATCGATTTCAATGTTATTTTAACTTTTTGACATTGGATAACCGAATGTTGAACTCGTTCTTTAAATAAAACTCGGAGCAAACGGGCAGGAGGCTCAATTTTGCTATGTGATACAGCCGCTTATGACATTGAAGGGTAGAGTCTGTTGCCGGCCTCCAGCCAGCAGTTGTCTATTTTAAGCTATGTACCATCATGTATTTTTGTAATCGAACGTAGATATTAGATAAGATTAAATATAGATTTGTCATTACCACGCGTTGACCCAGGGTAGACAGCTATTCGATTTTGTATTCAATCCAATAAGAAGAATAAGTTAGCGAGCCTACGCGATATGTGTGTGTATATTTACATGTGTTAGTACCTATTATTCGTATATTTCTGCTTATTTTAGTTGTGTTGTCTGCTCTTACTTTAACTATTTTTTGTCTTAATTGTGAAGCAATTTAATGTTTTTAATCTGTGATTATTTTTCACGGATGTCATTCTCTCTTATTTGTAGCAATATTATTAAAATTAACATTAGCGTGTCTACGTAAAACTACGAACACATGGAGTTTCTAACAACAAGATTGTGCGTTAGATCCCTGACTTCTTACCAATATATTTTACTATATTCGCAATAATCACTTACTCGTGCAGTAAGGCAAACAACATATCTTTGATCCAAATATATATGTGGTAGGTTCAGAAGTCTGATCCAGCTAAGGTGCAATGAAGATTAATAAAATTGTCGCAGAAATATGTCCTTCCTATGTTACAGTACAATGATTATCCCTGGTTTAAGTAGACATAAATAATTAACAAAATAATATAACGTCGGAAACCTTGAATAAACAAAACCTATTTATCTAGGCGAGAAATTCGGTTTAAAATGTAAACTCTGTTACCTGGGTGATGCTGAATCCGTTAGTTTAACAGGGAAAACCTTTTCACGAGTTAGGGGACCTAAGATAAGGATTGGCTATGTAATACTTATATCGTATAAAACGTATGGGATGATAAAACATTCCATTCAAAATGAATGTTAAATATGTTAAATAAACTCTTATTTAAATTAATTAAGAGGAAAATTGTTGTTTCTAACAAATAAACCCAAAAACGTATGGAACGGTTTCAAATATTATTTTACCATGAGCATGGAACAGAGCAGTGTTACCTAGTGGCTTCAGCGTGCGACTCTCATCACTGAGTAGGTTCGATCCCCGGCTGTGCACCAATGGAATTTCTTTCTATGAGCGCATTTAACATTCGCTCGAACGGTGAAGGAAAACATCGTGAGTAAATTGCATTAGACTCAAAAAGATGGCGTGTATCAGGCACAGGAGGCTGATTACCTACTTGCCTATTAGATTGACAAATAATCATAACAGATACAGAAATATGAGGCCCAGACCTAAAATGGTTGTAGCGCATATTAATGTATGCCTGTCTATAATGTAAAGCCGCTAGCCCTAATTAAATTTGAAATAAATATTATTTGAAATATAGTTATCCAAATTTAAATTCCTCTTACATTTGGAACATAAATAGGTAGGTGTTTTATAGAAGCTTATTAATCAACCAGATAAATTACATAAAATTGTTGCCCTAAGAATTAACTACTATATATATATATTATAGCCTCTTTTCGGACATAACAGTATTTTTCTTTATTTTCCGTAGATTGTTCTTTTGTTCCACTTTTGCGTGTCCTTTTGCCAGATGGCAAAGGTCTCCTCCAATCTTCTCCATTCTGGCCTTTCTATGGCCACTCTACCCCATGTTGTTCCCGCGACTTGTATAATGTCGTCGTCCCATCTTTTTTGTGGTCTACCTCTCTTTCTCTTTCCATCTCTTGGGTACCATTGTGTGATTATTTTACTCCATTTGTCCTTTCCCCTGATCATGTGGCCTGCCCATTTCCACTTTTGTCTTCTTATTTTCAAAGTTATGTCCTGTACCTTAGTCTTTCTTCTGATGTACTCCTTACTTTGTCTTTTATTTTGATCCCAGTCATGCTCCTTTCCATGGCATGTTGTAAGTTGTAAGTCAACTACTAGAGGTTTAAAACTATTTTCTGATGGGTGTCGACCTCCATGTTTGACATGTGCGTAAACAACTATAATACTACATTTGAAATGAAGAAAACATTGCAATTTAGCTTTTACTAGTTAATGTGTGAATTTGTGAGTTCCATTAGCGATTCAAATTTATGCAAATCTGATTAACGACTTCATTGTAGAGCGAAAACTGGGACGGCTCTCATACTTTACGTATGTATTGGAAATACCATACAATATGTATTGAAATCTATTTCAATAGTAAGTTCGATATTCAAAATATCAGTAATTTACACGATTTTCGCGTCTAATGAATGGTTTTATTATTGTAATTTTGGCAAAAATGCTGAAATTTAATACTATGCATTCAGGTGATTCTGGTAAGAACATTACAAACAGCGAAATATATTATGGGTAAACATATGAGGGTATACATCAGGCTCAACAAATAAACAATACCTCCGATTTAGCTGTGATTGCGAGTTCTAGAATACGAGATGTCTTTGATGTACATATCTTATATATTTATTTTTTTAAAGTTCACTAGATCATAATGCTATATGTACAGTATGTTACAAGCTATATTTTTAAAAATATATGACAATTACGGTTAACATAAATGTTAAAAAAAAATAATTACTAGCGTAATTTTAAATTGATCAGCTCACTACCGAATATGTCAAGCTCTGGATAAGAAGTGTTTATTCCGTTACATTTAAGTAGTATTTATCATTGTTTTCGCAAAGTCATCGAATGAAACGTACCTGAACTGCTAGGTTGGTTTTTGCAGTCAAATTTTGGAAAATTCTGCTGATTTTAAACCTTAAGATATCTCGGTATCTCTCAGGATAAACACTATCATACCGAAAAAAACTGAGTCATCATTATTGAGGTAGGCTTTTAAGCATGAAAAGGCCCTATCGAACATTACCAGGTCGTCTTCATAAAAAAACAATAAAAAATAATATTTTTTACCTCAATGTTATGAATTATTCTGCGATTCTTCCAAAAAGGGGAAGGGACAGCATTCAATTACCTCAGTTATTACTTTTCATACCTGAAAAGAAATATAAGGTTAATAAAAAAATATTATAGAATACTTAAAGAATAAATGTATTGAAATGGACTATTAATACCGAAATTTACATGGTTCTAAGAAAATAATTACAACAGTTATTAATAGGACGTGTGCATTCGAAAATCCCCAAATGCACTATCATTAAATTCACGAGGCCTTTAATCCAAAAAGAAATCCAGCAGAATCCCGAATCGAGGGTCTTTTGAACAAGTTCAAAGTTAAATAACCCTAGTATAAGATTGTCGCGAATCTTAATTTCAACGAAAATACGACCTTACTAGACATCAATAAAACTCATTTTTCAATAACGCATCTCGCAATCCGTGAAACAAATGATCAGCCGTGCAATTTAGACTGTATTTCCGGGAACACGGGTTACATTTTAAGTTAACAAATATTTAAATTTATTCATTGGGGAGTGCAATCTGAAATAGACTTTAATGTTGCGCTATTAAGTCGAGATTTGAGCGCGACTGTATTTCTTAGTCAGGGGTGGTACCGCGATTTTTCAACGTGGCTCTCTGAATGACGTCTGTATATTTTACTAGTTAAGTGACAGATGGGTGAGGGCTGAAAACTATTTATTGTGCCATTACAGTTTGGTTGCCAAATGCCACTGTGGGAGTTTGGGGCTGACAGTTGAAAATTGCACTCGAGCAACTGCGGCGATTACGCGTTTGTATAAATCGGTATAAAGACGCGGTCGTTACGTATTGACGGCTCATAAAACGGGTCGGAAAGCAATTTGCTTTTATTGTCTCTGCTTCGGTATAAATTTCAATCTATTTATGATGTTCGAGGATGTAACATATATCTGGCATGTACATTTCTCCAATGATATCACGAAAAAAAAAGAGTTGCCAATATACAAAACCAGGCTAGCGCACTAAAGATGTTGTCTTTAGAGAATTGTAGAAAATAATTGATATAAACATAGTTTTCATTTAAAATATTTAACAATTGCATCAACCTTTTAACAAAATTTAAAATTCTTGCCATGTCTTAGCCTACCTAAAATTCATACATAATTACATGTTAAGCAATTGAATTGTTCACTTAAAAAATCATAAACCTAAAAACTTAAGAAATCACTTCCTTGTACCAATGTATCAGTGTGCCGAGAGTTGACAAGTTTTTAAAAATAGTATAATTTAGTGTTTCTTTCATAAGTAGGCCACTTCAAATTAGAATCAATTTTTAACCGCTCTTCAGATCATGTACCTAAGTAGTTTTTATATTTAAAAAATCCACCTGTCAAGTTGGTTATTTAAACGCATTATCAATATAAATTGGTACTCTCAATTAGAAACCAATGTGCCATAATATCCAGACTACTAAAATATTAACTGTCTAATTCCCATGTCTGCGTTTCAATAATAAAACATAATTGACTTGTTACAAATTGACTATTAACTATAATGAATTAACTACGCTAGTTAGAGCACTATAAATTTAACACTAAGGTCGCATAAATGCGGGTAGTTCATATTTCACATATTGTCTCCCAAATGTTGACAGGACGTTAAGTTTATAGCTTGTAAATTGTTTAGGCCAACAATATTCCTAAATAAGGATATCTAATATACTCTTTGCAGAGATATAAGAAGTCTAACACCAGATGAAAGACATAATATATACTATTGATAATTTGAACAGAGAAGTTATTTAGATTTTTCGAAAAATCGGATATTTATCCAAAAGAATTTACACAAACATGCTCCAACAAGAGATTTATATTGTTACCGAATATGTAGTGTATGCACAAAAACCAAATAACTTGAGAATGATGAGTATTACACCTCAACTTTCAATCGAAACGAATGCCTAGAATACCGGACAAAAGCGCTTTGTTCGTAATTTTAAAGAATACAAAACAGTAAAAGAAATCCCAATACAGAAAGGAAGCGTTCAATTTCGCACCCCTCGAAGGGACAATCAAAAAGAATATACATTCGGCCCTAAGGAAAGGTAAGCGAAATCATCCCCCGGATGAACTAAAGCTTAAACAAACACTTGCGAATTGTAATTTAGTGGGAATACGCTCTTAATCAAAATCGAAAAACGACGTTGCCAATAATAAGCATGAAACCAAAAGTGTATTGTGCAGTAGTCGCTTCGTGGCGGAATGTTGAAACCAGAAAGTTAGAAATAGTATTGAGAATTTGAACTTGCCAAATCTTTCTTATAATTTGTTGAATTACATAAACAAAACAAAAAAACAAAACGTCAGATAACCTTGGAAGGATATACTCACAAATGATTACTTCGCAGCCTATGATGATTTTTTAGCATTTAGTTTTAGATATATATAAACGCATATAATTGGACACAATAAATATAATGGCATTAAGAGGCTTAAAGAAGGGAATCAGTGTTTATATATATAACAGGAGAATTCCAATAAACAATTGTGTTCCGTAATTAATTTGGCGTCAATAATACAAATCTAATCCTTTGATATAAAGACAATACTGATTGAAATGAAGGCTGAAATTCACCACAGGTATTTAATAATGACAAATAATATGCTGTTATGAAAGCGACAAATGTAGACTGTCAAACAACAGAGTATCAACATTAATTTGAATACGACGACAGGCATACTGGAACCACGATTCCCATAGTCTATTCATACGAAATCAAAACAAGTGGACTCCCTTTCAAACTGTAATTAATCAAAACAAGATGGAAATGGGACGAGGTCAGTTTTAGAATTAAATGTATTAAAGCGGTTTCTCGTATTCATACTGTATTTCAATGGTTATATCATTAACGAAACGCTTAATTACAATGTACACTTTAGAATTCAACTCCTTCGAGGACCAGTGCAGTGTCCTGACTAAAGTTTGATGAAAAGGACATCAATGGAGATAAGAAATTTATTTTTTTTCAGAAATATTCACTTATATACTCAAAAAAACGATATTGTTTCATAATCTATGAGAAAATTGTCATATGTTATTTTTGAATGTATGATCATCATTTTTTTAATTTATTAAATTTCAAACTTTTTATATTACAAAAATTATTTGTTAATATCGAAACCTGTTAGTCTCATGTCTAGGCATCAGATTTTTGTATCTGTATCGTGATATTTTTTTCTTATAGGCAAGTCGAGATCTAACGAACATAGACCGAAAGATTATTGACAACCGGGGTTCGAAGTTCGAACCTACTCGCTGAAACCATTAGGCTAACACTGCTCATCAAAATAAGTAATATAAAATTCATATATCCCTCTATATCAAAGCAGTGAGTTCGCCAGTTAAAACGATATTGTCCTGACTAATTCATGAATCCTAAACTTTGTTAATAATACTGTTAATTGGTAACACGAAATTAATTCTATTTTTTGTCGGCTTAATAAAAATATCCTCAATTATCAACCGCAAGATTTATGGGTCATCTCGGTGTAAATTGCTAAAATAATCGAAAGCTCTTTAAGTAATCGCTTTTGAAAAAGAATTTGGGTGATCATAAAAGCCGTCATTAATTCCAAGCGGACCTGTCCTTTATTATTCAAGCCTCTAATTGTTCTCGTTTATACTTTTATAAAGATCATTACCCCTTTTATTCGTTTTGGTACTTTACTTTTCTTGATTGTCGTCGTCTTTTGTTTTCACGCAACGACTAATGCGACCCAAAGAATTGAAGGTTTCTTTAACATTTAAAATATGGTTTAAATAACCTCAAATTGGTAGTTAGTGGGAAAATATTAGGCGCTGATATATAAGGTTAAGGACCGGGTAGAATAGCATGGCATTTCTGGGAACCTCAGAGTGCGGCAATGCGGTAAGTACTCGAGGTGGTTTAAGTAGCTCACATAGCCTAATACTGTCACCGGTTTCTGTGAATACCATTTACAAGTAGGATATCATTACTATGTAGTATACGACAAGATGACCTTCAGACTTCATTTGACATAAATATGCGACATTCTTAGTAGACGCAGTGGTAGATAAAGTGAAAGTGATATTGAACTTTAGTGATGTTTTCTCAGTATCGTGTACAAAACCACGATACCTTTAAAATCAAATTAAAATCAAATCATTGAAGTAAAGCGATAGAAGGCGAATCTTTAAACTGTCACCCTCCCAACGAATAACCAATCAGCCGGGTGGAACCCGCTTCGCATACCGATTAAGACAACGATTCTGTTCCTTGCATCTTAGTCCCAAGGACATGGTAATAAGAGTCACATTCCGATACTCTTGAAGCGATTGATAAATTGTAACATAAAATAAGTGCTTAGACTGGGCACATTGGTTATCCTGATATAGATCTAAACTACCAACTAGGAAGGTTTATTCGGGACAAAAAAATGTTTTCGAATGTTAAGGTTTGAATGGCTACGTTGGATTTTAAATTTCGAACCGGAATGTAAATCTAGAATTTCTTTTCAGGAAAAGGTTTTAGGTTGAATGCCTCCGTGATAGTCTAATGGGAGACCGTGATTAGCTTCACACCAATGTAAATACAGTCAAAACAGTTTACGACGACGTCGTTTAGAACAACATACCGGTTGTAGTGACCAAAATCAAAGGTCCTAACGGGTAAAAGTATTAGGTACTACTTAATAACAACGTCACCGGCTGTTACGACTATCGGTTTTTACAACCAAATATGAGTAGTCCCTTCGATGTCGTTATAATAGATTTTGACTGTAATACGATTCATGTAATAATTTACATGAATCGTATTACAGTTAATAGGTTACACATTTATACACATGCACACACTCACTCATTCACTTACGAGTTTTACGCGTCGCGTATGCTCCTAAAAGTTAGAAGAAATATTTGTTGTAAACAGTTTAAAAAATACGAAAAAAAATATCATTGTATATTAATTTTGTTATGGAACTACATATATTAATTTAGTTAAGGAAGAGCTGGGAACCCTGACACACGTATTCTTTACTTTAAATAGTTCCCAAATTCTTAAAAAAAATTTAAATAGGGGAATAGTAAGTACCTTAATAACATCAATAAGGAATTAAGGAATTCGTATGTTCTTTTCTGTAACCCATACGTTTTGAAATACCTTTGGTGCAAAATATAATTGTATATACACAATATAAACAAGAGAATGAGGAAAATATTGAAAATGAATTTTAAGCTAAATTTTATTGAATTTGCATACAATGCACAATAGTAAAGCAATGTCAGCCGAAGGTTGTCTGGCATATTGATAGAATACAATACGAGTTGCCGATGCATGAAAATTTGTCTAGCCGTTGCTACTGTACATTATTGCTTTTAAAAGCTCAAAAAAAGCTGGAAGCTCTAAAACAATTCAACTGAGGAAAAAAATACACATTTAAATTGTTATTTTTCTGTATAGTTGTAGGATAAAATTCAATTATTAAATAAATAATTATCAATCATTAATTAATTTTAATTGAACTTCCCATTTAAATTTTTATCATATCTGTATATCTCATAAAATTTAAAAGTCATCTACATTTTTCTTATGGTCAGAAACACTTGTTACTTCCAATAAATTTGAACCTAGAACGCCCCTACGCATAAAACTAACCATGGATGTCAACGAATAACGTACGAACCGTTAAAATAAATTTTTATATTACAACGATATTAATATGAAAATAATATAACATGTTTTTATTTTTATAAATTAATGTGATACAATTAAAAAAACCAGCAAGCTTGCATTTGACAATTCTCGGTCTACCAATCTCTGGGATCCCATAGGATTTCCTATTACATAGGGAAACTTTGAGGGGAGGTAATCGCTGCGTGCTTATGTTTTCAATGTATTTTAATGGAAATATTACGGCCATAGGGGTTGAACAATGGATTATCATTGTATGCAACACTACCTGCTGAGTAACGTAGTATTAATACAAACCTTTCATGTACTTTTAAACTTTATTCTTATTTTAAGGACGTAGTAAGAGTACTATTAAATTATAAGTCAAATTGTTAACTTATTTCAAATTGCGCTTTAGTGGGAAGTGACAAAAGCAATGCAGCAAAGCAATTTAGTGAACTGGTTTAGGTAAAGTAATTAATTTTTTTTTATGTTATTGGAGGGGCAGGGGCAAAGGGGCAGGAGGCTCAACTGATGTTAAGATCACACACCTGCCTGTGATACCGCCGCCCATGGACACTATAAATGCCAGAGTGCTCGCGAGTGCGTTGCCGGCCTATTAAGAATTAGTAGGCTCTTTTCTTGAAGGACGAATTCGAATAAATTTGGGCAGCTGGTTCCTCATGGTGGTGCGAGGCTAAAACTCCCGGTTAAAATGATTTACTTTTCAGAAGCGAAAAGGCATTTTCCATGCAATTTAAATATTATTTTGAAAGCAGTATCGAATACACATACTGTTGTAATTATAAAGACATTTAAATTAGGACATGGTTGAAGCGTCTACCATTTATTAAAATAGTCACAGAGTAAATTATGGTGAATGAAAATGTCGACTCCATTCTAAATTCAAATGTCTGAAAGGGACTTTAATTTTAAAATCAGAATCATGCATCTTCCGAAGATAATGCTAATGTCAGGATCAATCTTACAGTCTAGACTAAGTGTCAGACTGACAGTAACAGATAAAGCTAAGTGTGAGGTTCCGGCATAGATTATATTAGTTAAGAACGTCAGTCTTAATGTGTGAATTGTTTTTAGCTGTTGTGGATCCATTAGTCTACATTTTTAATGGTTTTAAATTTATCCGGCTATGAGAAATGTATTCAGAATTTATATAAAAATAAATTAATCAAAGATGGTAGAATAGATATTTTCGAGATAATTACGTGCAACGATTTAACAGAAACTAGTTAAAATCCGAATAAATTTACCTATTAAATAGTATAGTAGACACAAGTACTATTAATTCTTATCAATTAAAAAAAAGCTATGATAGTAATCATAATCATAAAGGACACAAATCTACGATTTTTAAAGGTATGTTAAATTTAAATTAACATCAACACTACCATATCACCTAAAATTAATAAAATAATAATTTCGTGTACTTCACAACAGGTCAACGAACCTTCACCCTCTCAAGGGGGTTCGGCAAGGTGTTAAAATTTGGTAACAATTGCGTATTATAAGGTGAGATTAAAATTTCGTGTTATTGTTATGGAAAGTGGAACATTACAAATGTTCAAGGTAAATTAAATCCATAGACTAATAACACTTTATACTCTACAGGGTGTCCCGATGTGTATGACATATTTTTTATATAAAAACTGGACGGCAATAGCTAATAATAGGGATGGATGGGAAATGAAGGGGCCTTTTCTCGTTAAGAGGTTTTGATGTTTAAGACAAACGATATGGTGAGTCCTTCATGACATGCGCTCTTATTATAAAATGGGCAAAGCGGCTTTGCTATTCGTTTTATATGGAAAATGCATCGTTACCATAGTAACAAAGGGTCATTTCCTACGTCTACGTTACATAGATATTTTTTAATTGTATTTATATTTATATAACATGAAAAAAAAGTTTATAAAAGTGTAGAAATTATGCGTACTTAACACTCGAATAGAGGTGTGTCTAACAAAGCCTGAACAACCTACAAAGTCTCATCAGTAACGACTTAAGTGTCCTTGAAAAGTGCGAACGTTAAACTTTAAAATTCATAATTCAGGAACCCTATGTATTATGTAAACGCACTATGTACAGTGACGCAATAATTTTCGTTCTTCATAAATTACGATCTGCTATTGCTTTTATTAGAAGTTATGTTATTATTTATACAGTCCAAATACGTAGGTAGAATCGACTAAAGAAACATTTTTTGCACAGTAATAATAATAATTAAAAATTGATAAATAGGAAATTCAAATAAATTTAAAGTCTGGCCCCTATGGCATGTACCTTTAATGGCAGCATTTCCTCGCTGAATTGCGATACTTATTAGTAGCGAGGAAAGCACCAGCTCTGGTGACACCGGTACAATCTACATAAATTTTTTGGATAATTACATTTATTGCGCTTGTCAAATTTTAAAGGGACAGGAGAATTTTGCAGTATTAGGCGCCTTGTTGACAGTATTAAGGATCCGAGAGCTGGATCCGTGTTTTCCCACGGCATATCAGCATTGTATCCATGGTGCCAGTATTAAAATACTTTGCCATAAGTACTAAATTATTTAACATTAATTATTTTGTTGAAGCAATTTTTTACGTAGATTAGTATTTAGTTATACGTTAATATTCATCATGTTGTCCGAAGTCATTATCGAGATTTAATTTTAAATTAAATTTTATTTATTAAATTTTCCAACGCACACATAACATCAAATACATATATATATAAAATGTTTAGATGTGCCAATCATAACTGTAAGCACTGGCACTAATAACTGTAAGCATAAACTTAACATTTAATATAAAATTAGTTAAGAATTTGCACTTTGTAAAAACTTTGTATTGTATTTTTATTCTGTAAATAAAGGACAACTGACATTGTTCTATAGATAGACAACAAAATGTAGGGGAGACATCTTGAATGTCTCTTAATTCGTAATGTATGTAAATTATTGCCTTGAAAATCTGCGCGTTGAATGTGTCTCTTTGATTTTCGTTAACTTCTCTTATTTAGTTGTGAAGTCTTGCGTGTAACAATGATTAGATTTACTCACAGTCTAAGAATTAACGGTAACTTAAGCCAAGTAAAGAAGAGGTCTTTCGTTGTACTACGAAAGCACTCGGTAACTAATCGGAGATTATCTTTCTTAATCCGTGAATTATGGTTATTATTAATATAAAGGATAATTTATTGAAGGGCTGGCTTTTACATGCGTGCGTATGTTGCAGTGTGTTTGACTATTGATGTTAATGGTTTAGTTGGTACAATACCAACTAAAAAGTACTAATTCTTAAAAGGCCGGCAACGCACTCGCGAGCCCTTTGGTATTCACCGGCCGTTTGCCAGCTGTTCTATAAAAAAACTGAGTCTATAAACGCATAAAGTTCTTTTTTTGTCTAGTTAATTATTTAATGTTTTTTTAGTTTAATAGTTAAATTTTTAGGAAGTAGTGCCGGCTAACTGAAGTACTAAAGTAGGCTACTCTTAAGTACGTTAATTAAGTTCACTAGTTTAACACATTAAAAAGTATTTATTGCATAATAATCATAATAATGTCAAAGAAAAATTTCGACCATTGCATTGCCATTTATAAATAATTATTTAGCCTATGTATATATTTGGAATTCCCCAATATTAGGGACAAAACATTCAATGACTTGTCATCTCTATAAGATCTTTAACCGTATCCTTAAATAGGGCAAGTCTTGTTGGGCAAACTAATCCATGGTTATCTGAAGTTTATCGGCTCTTGAGAATTACCAAAGTTTGATCAGCTAAATACTAGAATACTATTATGCAGTCTGGAATCCACTATACTTCTGCTATTTGGCAAATGTTACTTAAATATTCCTATTCAGTTTGAAAATCATTATTTGTTCAATAATCTAGAATTTAAAAACCATTAAACATATTTTCTAACCCATATACTAATAGCACGCACTATTTCCTACAAAAATAACTAGACAAAAATAAGAACTTGTGTGCATACGTTTATACTAAGACTTCGTTTTTTTTATAGAACATTAAAACTAATTTTATAAAGTAAAGTGTGTAGAAATTAGCAAACGATGGATCCTAAGCAAAGGATTCTAAAAGAAGCCAAAATCCAACTCCATAACCAAAACCCCGGAGTGCATTTGGCCGTTCTTTTTCTTGTTTTTACTTGAATAATATGTTAAATGACGTGAGTCACAACCTAGTCTTATTTATTTATTTGCTCAACAGTATTCCTCCAGCTACTTACTAAACAATATCCAAACAATTACATTATACACAAAAGCCAAAAACGGAATACACATTCAAACATAAAGCACAGCACACATTTTACCTATTTATGCAAAAAATATAACAAAGTATACATTTATAATAAATTCTAAGATTCATTCATCATTATAATATATATTTAATATAAAGGAAGAATAACAAAGCCATTATTAATAAAAGATACCAGAGTTTTTTTTTCATATAAAAAAACGTGG
The DNA here is from genome assembly GCA_905332375.1 of Pieris macdunnoughi. NCBI lineage: Eukaryota > Metazoa > Arthropoda > Insecta > Lepidoptera > Pieridae > Pieris > Pieris macdunnoughi. Next base: position 2,635,719 of record CAJOBZ010000033.1, on the reverse strand, counting down.
TTGTACATTTAACAACTTCGAATAAAAAAATAGTCCATGTAAAAATTTTATAGGATATTTTTATTAATTATTTGATACTTGACTGACGCGTAAGTTGCTAGAAATATGAAGATTAAAACAATTTGAAAAACATATTTCCTCCGCAATTCTCACCATCAATTTCAAAACCACGTGCATCGACGATATTCAAACAGAATCGCAATGCAGTGGGGGAAATTTGCCTATCACAATTGCCCCCTGGGGGGCTACCGTGCATCATTACCGTAAGAGCCTGCCCGAATCAATATAGCCTCTTTGAAGCTCTAATTGAGCGGTAGATTTATTATAGCCACGAGAGTTCTATCTATAAGCAATGTTTGGAATGATTACAGAAGCAGAGCTTTTTGACATTGGTTTTGTAAATAAATTTTACGGAAATCAAATAGTAAGAACGTTGGTTATAATGTTTCTTAGACTTTAAGGTGAGCGTTGGCAAAGTGGTTTCAACGTGCGGCTCTGGGGTCGTAGGTTAATAGTTAGAAAAGAGCGTACCAATTCTTAATAAGCCGGCAACGCACTCGCGAGCCCTCTGGCATTGAGAGAGCGACGGTATCAATTAACATCAGATGAGCCTCCTGCCCGTTTGCTTTATGTTCTATTAAAAGAAAATACAGGTTCTATCCACGGCTGTTCATCTATGGACTTTCGTTCTATGTGCGCATTTAACACTCGATCGTACGGTGAGGTGAGGAAAAAATCGTGAGGAAACCCGTATTAGATCCAAAAAGTCGACGCTGTGTGTCAGGTCAGAAGGTTGCTTACAGAAATGATCCCACTTGCTTATAAGAAATGATCACGGAACAGATACAGAAAGGAGGCCTAGACATAAAACGTTTGTAGCGCCATTGGTATAAGTAATAACAAAGGAAATGGAAAGAGATGAAAGAATAATTAACTGTAATAAATATTGTAGAAATACCCTTTAGCTTTTAATCAACGGGATCCGCGGGATTAAGTCAACAAGCGACCATCAAACAAATAAGTGAATATCTCGTTATAATAGCAACGTTTCAGAACACCTTAAAAGATCCTACAATCCAGAGCACAACGTTTTCGATACATTTTTGGGGAATTTTCGAAGAACTCGTAACATTCAATTTCAAAATTCACCAAACATTTGTCAGCGTATTTCGAATTCCGTTGGCTCCGGTGTAATGTAACTGGGAATCCTAATTAGTGAAATATGCGACGTTTTGATATGTCAATCGAATTTCGAGGATACAATGTGTTTCGTGGATTAAGTGCGTTTTAACTCGCTATTCAATGTGTTTCTACGCTTTACAATTAATTGTTACTGTAAGTTTGGAGCCAATGAAATACTGTAATACATTCTTTTTAACTAAAAATACCGAATTAATTCGACAAGTAATTTATGTATATCTGGATGGCTGATTCATAAAATAACTTCATATAAGCTTCAGATGACCAATACCAATCCTCAAGGAAAGCATACCAATTCCTAAAAGGCCGGCGCGGCGGCTCGCGAACTCTCATTGAGAGTGCGGTATCACTTAACATCAGGTGAGCCTCTTGCCCGTGAGCCGTTTGCCGTTATATATAAAAAAGACCCCGTGTATCATTAAATTAATTACACAATATATTTAATGTTCTATTTAATACATGAGCAATCAATAGAAATAAAAAATGATATTTGTTTTTCGTGCATTTTGGTGTCGATTATATTTATTCAAGGAACTATTTTCCCCTTATGTAAAAAGAATTTTGTGTCCACTGAAACAAGTTTAAAGCTATCTTACCCATTTGAATACACCTTACACAGTTGGAGATGCTACTGAGACCTAACACGTAGTTATACACATTACTCTCACACCCACCCACTCATTCATGCACTCACGCGTGTTACGCCTCGAGTAATGCTTTTTGTTATAAAAAATAAGCAAAAGTTGTTAATAAAAAAAAAACAATATTAACTTTAAAGAAAAAACTTTTTAACTGGATTAAAGTTACGTATTATTATAAATTTACAATTATTTAGCATAATACATAACTTTAATCCGGTTAAAAAGTTTTTTCTTTAAATGTGTAAAGGTTATGTTAATCAAAGACAATACTAATATTAACTTTTTTATGGAATTAACTAATAGTTTTTTTATGTTAGAGCTGGGAACCCTGACAGGTGTTTTTTATATGAAAGGGTTCCGAAATCTTACACATTGTAATGCATACGTATAATGAATAAATATTTTTTTGTAACCCGATTAATTTAGAGTAGTTTCTATTGTCTATAGCACCGTTAACAAGATATCTCTTAACTCTGGGGTCCATGCGCTGACTAAAGCGCGTTTAATTAAAGATGATTTGTAAAAGACAATTTCCATAACAACTAAAATGCACGTTGCTCATGTCTAGTGTAACGTACAAATCAATATAGCTCAGCGGATTGGCGGCGACGAGTCGGCTGCTTTGATGTTTTACGGAGTTAGGGCTGGCACTATTAAGTTTATATAAGTGCCATGTAAGTACACAAAGTAGATTTTGTCATGAAACAAAAACGAACTTTAGAACAGCAGCTATAAGTTTACGACAGTGCGTTTTGAAATCGATATTCGAGTTAATATTGACCCAGACCACAGATAGTTAGTCGTGCAGGAAAATGATACATAATAAAAAGGTAAAAAAAACGTGTGTGTACTTATGTACACGCGTTAGAAGTTATACTTCTTTGACGTAAGAATATAGAAATCCTTTCAAAAATTTTACGTTTATTTGTTTGTTTCGTTTTTTTCTACGTTTGTAGAAAAAGCGACACTAACAATAGAAAAATTGTATTGAATACTTTGAAAGTTTTATTATAACGCATTATCTAAATCAATAGAGTTTATTTAAATATCACAAAAAACCTAAAATGTTGACTATAGCTAACTTCAGGGTGCCGGTTTTTAGTGACGGTGTGCGCGCGCATCGTACAAATATACTCTCATAATTTTTCCCTAACGCGCTAACTTCAATAAATGCTCGTTCACTGATGGCATGGGAGGGGTGATCGGAGAAGTCGGCGTCGCTGTCTACCCTTTGGACTGACCAAATTAAGACAATCATGTGGTCTCCATATTCCTAATTCACTTAGACAAGCTCGACAGGTTCGACCTTAAGTAATGAAGTTTACGAAGATGAAGATGGCATGAGGACCTACTCCTGCTACTTTTTTCTGTTTGCCTGTGTAGTTTTTTTTTATCTTTTAACCTATTTGCCGTGGGCCCGTTCAAGTATTACGTAGGCTCTACAGAGGGGAGGGGATCTTTGATTTTCTGTTTTAGGTGATTACGTCACCAGTAATTATTTACTTTTTTACACATATTACCCACACATTGTATATGCTTGAAATTGCTTACAAGAGGGGGGGAGAGAAATAAATTGCAGTATATCTGCTTACGTAATAATACGAAACCACCTCGAGTAGGTACATCGATTTGTAGGGCATTGTTTTTAGAATTTAGGCCAAAGCGGCAACCCTATAGAGACGAATTTACTGCCAAATTGCTCCAGTCAGAATTGACCCCGTACTATTACTTATTCAAATATGTTTATTTGGACGTATTCACTTGATTGAAGCGGGGTGCCTAGGCTCTAATCATTTGAATGTAATATAACCATTGTGTGTAATTTGGCTAGTACAAAGATAGATTCGTACGCACAAGTTTAAATGGACGGTTCTTACTGTTCTCTATAGAAACATTTAAGTTACGGCATAAAACTAAAGATGGTTCCTTCCTCCTTCGGTCGCTTCATTCGCATTTATTTCATAATGTTCGGTCGGTAATTTAATCATAATGAGTTTTCTAGTTTGGGATGTTAAGCTAAATCTTGAATTATTTGCTATTAGAATAATATTTTTACAATATTTTCCGCCGAAAACCGTAATCCTTGTCATTCAAATAGAACCTTTTTCAATCAACCCACATGCCCTACGATTACGTATCCGATAAAATACAATTTATTTGTAGCAAACAGAACAATTTTATATACTTACTTTTTTATGTGAATAAATTTTATTACGTCCATAGATTATTTTAGTAAATCTAGAGGACAAACTAGACTTATTCAACAATGCCCTTCAAAATCGGACATAGCTGACTGTGACTCAAAGATAAAAACAATAGAATATTTATACATTCCTAGCCATTCGTCAGAGATTTCTGTTTGATCTCATTATCCGACAAAATAGAAAATAAGAGTTTAAGATTGACTGCAAAAAAGGAACACATGTCAATCTTTGTGTCCCGTCGTGAATGGAGTGCTTAAACGTACAACGAATTCTGTACTTTATTCTTTAACGATAAGGTAAAAATTCCAATGCGCAAACGGGGGCAAGACGGCACGGTTAATTTAAACAGAAAGACTGATGTCGATTAAACTAAAAATAAAAAAGCAACGCATTTAATAGCTAGCTCAGGCGTTTCAAAGACGATATTTTTAAACAAAACAGTCGTAAAAAGTTAGTTTGATTGTCGTGTTCCAGCTTTTGTAAGACGCAATTTTATTTACTTGAACCTCTGAATTAAAAATACATTTACGTTAGAAATAAAAGATTATGTAACCTTAAATAGGACGGTTTTTCTTACTCTGTCACATTTAAGCTACTTTTTCGATAACTTAGTATAAAGATGATAGACTAGGGATTCAGGACATTTGATCGATCGATCATTTATCCAAGTCGGGAAGGTTGGAGAAGCTATCAGGTTCGATGTGGAGTTCCACAGGGGTCTGTTCTTGGGCCCCTTTTGTGGAACATTGGATTTGATGCTGTCCTTCGAGGTAGACTGATGCCAGGAGTAGGTTTAATATGTTATGCTGATGATACACTTGTGACGGCCAAGGGATGTAATTATCAGGAGGCGAGTTTGTTAGTTACTGCTGGAGTGGAAGAAGTAGTGACTCGTATAAGACAACTTGGTCTTCGAGTCGCTCTACAAAAATCAGATGTCATATGTTTCGCTAGGAGGTCACCACCTAGAGGCGCTGAGATAATAGTGGATGGTGTTCATATGGCATTAAAGTCGACGTTGAAATACCTCGGGTTGGTTATTGACGCCCGATGGACTTTCAAGGCTCATTTTGCTGCCCTGGAACCCAAGCTTGATTCAACTGCAATGGCATTGGGTCGTATAATGCCAAATATCGGTGGGCCAGGCGGGGGCTGTAGGCTCCTTTATGCTGGTGTGGTGCGTGCAAAGGCGCTTTATGGGTGTCCGATATGGGCGGATAAGTTGTCTTTTTACAACAAGGCTTTACTGAGACGGTCACAGCGTAAAGTTGCCATAAGAATTGCTAGGGCATACCGTACCGTATCCTGTGACGCGGCATGTGTCATAGCCGCCACTCCGCCTTGGCATTTGGAAGCTTTGGCTTTGGGTAAAATTTTTTGGAGAAGAGCTGAAGCCAGGAGAGGTGGTTTTGACACACCTCTGGAGGTAGTCAAGGTCTGGAAGGAGGAGTATCGCCGCCTAATTTTGCTAGAATGGAGGGATGAGTTAAGTGAATGTCGGTTTGGTTTACAAACTGTTGATCTTATTCGTCCCTTCTTGAAACACTGGGTGGACCGACGGTGGGGATCGCTTTCCTATCAGCTCGTTCAGGTTCTCTCTGGGCATGGATGCTTTGGGGAGTTACCTGCATCGAATCGTTGGAAGAGAGGCGACACCTGCTTGTCATCATTGTGACTGTAGAGAGGATACGGTGAGGCACACTGTTGAGGAGTGTCCGGCTTGGGACGGCTTTCGCTCGGTCCTTGCTGATAGCATTGTTGGCAATCTGTCGCTTCCACTAATTATCCAAAGAATGGTGGAAGCTGACAATGACGGCCCTTGGAATGCCTTCAAGGCTTTTTGTGAGGCCGTCATGACTGAGAAAGAGAATGCGGAGCGTCAGCGTAAAAATAATTCTGATGCTCCGCCGGTAAGAAAACGACGACCGGGGCAGCGACGCCGTGCTTTCGCACGTCTGCCCTAAGTTAAGATGCTGATGATTTGTTCGTGGGAGGAGTCACGTTGATATTGTGGCATTCGCGTTTGGCGGGGGTAAGGATAGGGCTCAGCTGTTACCTGCCTCCGCCCTTTGGCGAGCCGAAGGCATCCGTCAGGTTTTAGTGGGTAGGTGTGAGATATTATGTCTGAATCCCACATAATCCCTGCTGGAGTAAAATTCAGCAGGGATATGCGTAAAAGCATTTCCTGACATTAAAAAAAAAAAAAAAAAAAAAAAGGATTCAGGACATTTGCGAGGTGACAAATATGAGAAGAGAACACTACAAATGTATAAATTACTACTAATTACAATTCAATTTCCTACATTTCCAAAGGTCCATGGAATCCCAACTATGTGCCTGAACATCGGTTTTAGGTCGATCTCACGATGTTATTGTTGATATATTAAATTAATTTTCATACAGAGTTTGAATGCACGATCTCAGAGTTAAGAGTTCAACCGTCTCTTAGCTCTTGGAACTAGACAACATACATAATATTTTGGATCGAAATAGGAAATATCATTTTGACTTAAAGGATTTAAAACCACTTAACAAAACATATTATAAATGCGTTAATATTGCGTCTAAGCTGTTCGATTCGATTCTTCGAAATTTATTCGACAAAATACATCACCATAATATTTTTTCTTCAGTTGATATATGTGGGAATAAAAACTAAACAAAGCATGAATTTTATAAAACCGTGTCTAAATTAACACATTTCGGTGTAATTAAATAATTTGGAGCTGTACGGTTTAATTAATAAAATCGATCACACACGGCCATAACTTAATGTGGCGGCGTGAAAAAGTTCAAAAATGAATGCCGACTGTGACGTCATTTGACCACCATCGTTTGATGAGTTAATCAAGTGAGTATTGGTATTTATATAATTTGTACATGATATGTGAAGCGAATTGGAGTTTAATCTCGTTTTTAGACACACTTAGATTTATATATTTATTTAACTTAGGACTGGCTTATGCGCATACCTTACGCAGTGTTAGAGATGCTTTTGAGACCTAGTATGTAAGTTACACACTATTCATTCACTCACTTACACATTTGCACCCACACAATCACTCGTGCACTCAGGCGTGTGTGATAACAGTTGAAAAATCAAAAACAAAAGAAATAAAATAAAAGATGTAATTAAATTATATATATTTTAAGGAATTTATAATTAAGTTTGTTATGGAAGAGCTGGTAACCCTGACACAGGTATTTCTTACTTAATAGGGTTCCCAAATCTTACACATTGTAATGCATATGTACTTATAATGAATAAACACATTTTTATTTTTTTTATTTATTCATTTATTACTATCAACCGCGACCTTCGTTTCGCCTTACTATGAGTTTTTACTTAGCCTACCATTTTAGTAGCTATATACCAACATATTGAACATTTTGCTGTGCTACCCTATAGAGACTGCTCTCTTTTCCAGAATAAAAAAGGATTTCCTCAATTTTTCTGTCCATAAAACCTTCTCCAGAGTTCAAGGAGTAAATAAAAATATACTCGAATTGGTTCAGCCGTCTTCGCGTTTTGCGCTTAGCATATTTTGCGAATATTATTCATAAAGATTATGTCCGGCGCTAAATTTACTAACTAACAAAACCTCACCTAAGAAATTTTTATTTCAAAGTTCTAAAGAAAACCTTTGTTGACTTATAATGTTCTAAAATCACAATATATCTAAAAGCTATTTTAGAGTTATAAATGGGTACTACTCGCCCACACTTTCACTAAGAAAGCGAGAGTTTATGGCAACTAATTCTAGGAAACCCTATTGCTTGTAGGCCGCTACTACCTTGGCTGCAATACTTAATTTAAACCTTCTCATCTAACGAAACCTGGTAAGCCAGCCTCGGGTCTGATAATCGGTACTATTCGTAACATTCATAATATTACATTTATTTTCTTTTCAAAGATAATGAATATTAGAATTTAAAGCTAACTTGACCCAATTCATGGGACATACTAACATTAGTTTCAATCAGAATGACAGGGTAATAATTCTTCATCTTGACCCCCATAACTTCATGGGGAGCTTCCCCTAATTCTTATAAATCTGACAATGATTTTAAACTAAAATTAAGAAACGAAGTTATTTATAAACAAAAATATGTTGATGTTTTGGTGAAATGCACAGTTTTTATTTCAATTTTTTAAAATGAAATTAGGAATTTAACTATTTTTAAAGTTTAATTTATTTTATTTACGTTTATTAAGCATTGCTTTTTACTAAACACATCCCCGATTAGCCTGCAGATTAAGTGACGCAATTGGAAATGGATAGGCCATACACTCCAAAGTGATCCCAATCATATTCCCAAGCTTGATTGGAACCCGCAAGGAAAATGGAAGCGTGGCCGTCCCAGACAAACCTGGCGCTGTACAGTTGCAGATGAGACAAAGAGAGCCGGAAAGACTAGGAGCGAGGTGAAATACGAGGCTCAAAACCGAACGCGATGGAAACTCACTGTGGATGCCTCGGCCCCATCTAGGGGTTATAGAACATTAAGTCAAACATAAACTGATAACACTCAGTTCATAGTTTAATTATATTCAATTCCACTTGTTTACACTTATCCTACCACCAATAATTTAAAAACGAAATATCAATAATGATTAAAATAACAAAAGTTTAATTTCGCACCTGTCAATTCAATGCACATTTTCCATTTCCTATATTTTGGCTTCTGACATAGATGGGATTCAATGCTAAATTGATTTTTCATATTGAAAATTGATGACTGTACGATTCAATCATTTTATTGATTCTATTTGATAGATTTCGAAAATTTACTACTACTATTAACTATTTGTATGATTAGTTGTATTCTTGGATTGGTTGTGAACTTCATGAATTGACCATCCTGCTAGAGGATGGTCAATTCATGAAGTTCACAACCAATATATTAATTAGTTCTTCCGAAACAGAATGTATTGAGACGTAAATCAACTACGCTATTACTTTCTAGAAAATACCTTCGTTAATATGCAGTGGAGTAGCACCCGTGAAGTACCGTACCTGAGAATAAACAAAAATAATTAATTGCTATACTTAAGTATTACAATACTTAAGTATTACAATAAATAGACCTACATGTTACAAGTTGTTTAAAACAAAATTTAAAACGATTTTTATTACCAAAGGTATATTTTTCATTATATACAAAGAATTTATAAGATGAAATTCATCTTATACATTCATCATGACTCATCCTATACGTCTTAAAAGATTTCTTTTATGTCATTCCAAATAAGCATTTGCGTTCCTCATAACATTGTCAAAATACTTGACATAATATCCTGAATAGGTTTTTAGTCTTCGAAAAAGTAACAGGGTAATGGTAGTAATGAGGGTAGACCTCGACATTTTGAACGCACTATAAGTTATGATTTCAGCGTAATTATTAAATTCAATGTGTGTTTTTAAAATAGTTAACTTCAAGGACATTCTGCTAGCATTAAGATTTACTCTGCGACATAAATAAATGGAGCGATATCGCGTTAGCGCTGCGCCTGATTCGTAAGTTCTCATGTCAATTTCACACGTATATATATCTCATTTATTATGAAGTATCATGTATTATAGTTTAATTTTGTTGTACATTTGTAATAGTGATATCACTATTAGCTTCGACTGAAATTATCTAGGCACTTTTGGTTACATGTAGCTAAATAATTAAGTCGTAAATAAATCTCGCAGGGTGTTTATTTAAAATTGGTTGCGCCCGTTCCAGGGCACGCCCATGAATATGCATGATGCATCATAAGTTATGTGCAATTATGTGCCATAATATTCGTCGCGCTTAGAATTAACGTTTTGAAGTTTTTAATATTATGCTTTTAGTGGAATGAAAACGCTCCCACCTGGCTCAAATTTTTGTTAATAGCAAGTAATGAATATATACTATGATAAAATTGTTGTGCATTTTAATAATAAGAAAAATACTCTGAGGGAAACGTACTAATCAAAATTTTAAACATTAATACTTTATGTTTGATAGTTTAATAAAATTATATTTTAAATAAATAAATTATATAAAATAAGTTATATTTTAACTTATCCCATCCCCAGTACCTCCTGGATTTGGTCGAGGTATGTCCAACAAGGCCTACCCAATATTAATTTACAATATTGATAAAACAGCGACTGCTTAATTTTATATAATACATAAGTTTTTGTAGCAAGGATTTGTAACTGACTGTTCAATCTTGTACTATAAGAATAATTTGGTAAATACATATACCATGTGACATAATAAATATAATCGTAAATGAAAAGTATATACGTATAACTTCTTTTCTGACGTTCTAAAGTGTACTTGTTTATCTATATGAATAAAGTTATTTCGACTTTGACTTTATACGAATAACATATGTAAAATTCCAATTCAAAACTACCTGTTATTTCCGTAATGCGTAATTTGAAATTAGAATTATTACTACATAAACATTATAGAACGCAGTGCGGCTTTCCGGCGATCCATCATCCGAGTTCCTGAACGTAATAGCTGGGCCTGATCAATATTAGGTCTATTACACACACATATCTTCTTCGTATCACATATTTTCATAAGAAAAAAAGGTAAATAAGTATATATAGAGCCACTCGTAGCCCACGATTGCCGAAAATCATCGTCTTATTATGTAATAAATTCAGATCGATAGTTATAAAGCTTTTGTTTAAATGTGTAGTACCTACTCACGTAGACACAAAAACTAAAGTAAATAAGTAATCCAGAAGCCCAATTTGGAATTACGTGGTTTTTTTATTATTATTACGTGGATATTAAAAAAATGTTATTTAAAATATGTTACATATAAAAATTCCGTTGAGCCATTTTTTCTACATTTTATTTACTTTATATTTTGAGCCCAATATTAAAATAGGTGTTTCGATAGTTCTACTAATTAAGTAATTAATATGTATATTAAATATACTAAACTAACAAGCTAAATGTTATCTATCTAAAGAACCCATTGAATTGAAGCCCCAGTAGGAATTGCAAATCCATTTATGCTTACTATTTGCCAATACAGTAAGATTTATGTAGTCAACAACTGTAATTAACATGCAGACCTTAACGGAGGTAGGTGACGTTTCCTGATGGATGGCTGGACGGCAGGAAACTACCAATCGGTCTTTTAATTAAAACTAAGTTTAATTGACGGATTTGCTAATGATTACCATAAATAGTGGTTTAGAAATCGCGATGATTTGTTTGTTGGTTTCTCAATCGTTTTTGTTTATAGCAATGGCTTGTAATAACAGAAATTCATAATACATAGAAGATAGATATACAGAATATGTTTGATGTACCGAAATGAATAGGTATTTGGTAGACATATTTCCATTGATTTTTAAAGTTAAAAGCAGGCATTGGTACCTAACGGCCGGTAACTTTTTCTTTTGCAGGGAATCAAAGACAGATCTTTCGATTTATACGCCGTGTCTATTAATGGCTAAACTGTAGAGCCAGTCCGGTATCCCTAATGAACGTAAAACGTGTATAAGTAATTTTTTTTCGTAATCCTACAGATAATATAAATTAATAAAAAATCCAAATTATACGAAAGAATACATATACAAATATTTTATTAAATACATTTACTAAGTATAGCTAATTAGGCTGTGTTATGTTATAGTGTGATGGTGAGGGTATGTATCGATCCCAGGCTATTAAAATATTATTAGGTAAATACATGACCATTATTAATCGACAATCAAGGATTTAAAAAAATAATAAACTCAGACACGTTTTAAGTTATTATTATTTTAATCGGCAATTGAATTACTGTTAGCCTAACTAGTTATAATAATACGCATTTTGTCCTAATAACATACACCAAACAAAGTCACTTACGTAAAAGCGTGGGAGTAAGCCATAAATATATATGAAAATGTCTCTAATACCTGAATATACAAAGTACTTGTCGTTTTAAGGGTGTGTACGTCGGTACAAGGGATGCGGAGCGATTTTCACTTTCCTAGGTATGATATTTTAATACTCTAAGTACATGCTGGAGTAATGTGTAACCTAACCAGCTCCAGTCACCGATAGTAGTTTAGATATAGTAAACAAAAAACGCAATATTAAAAAAGAAATACATATTTCTTAGACACGCTTCGAGAACACACATTTAAAAAGTTATGGCAGATGTTGAAAATTCACTAAAAACTACACACTAAACCGGTTTTTATTTCAAAAATATATGTAACCTTTTGATAGCTTAAAATCCTAAAAGCTCTTTCTAGCAAACGAAAGATAAGCGCTTTCTATAGAAAAATCTACGACTCGTAACAATTACGACTATTTTTTAATATAAAAACCGGGCCTTACTTTATTCGAAACTATTGCTGTTACTTTGTTAATTTACATTATAAATAGGAAATAATTTTGACTTTAATGGTACCTACTTAATATAATTTAGATAAATAAAGAATTTATACATAGTTTTATATGTTATTTATTTATATATTCAGAAGATTTACAGCACAATGCAGAAATAGATGTGTATATATAAATAACATTGTGGGCCAATTAAAAATCTTCACATATAGTTTTTTTTTATCAAATAAGAAAGGAAACATGCCAAATATTTTGGTTGTAAAACAAAAAAGAAAAATCAGAATTTAATTATTTCACAATGAAAGGTACTTTCATCATAATCGAAATAATTGTGTGTCAAAGCTTTCCTTGCTGTCACCACACTTGTGGGGAAAATATCAATGTCAATAGTCAACTCATTAAATTTGTTCGCTGCTCTAACCATAAAGTTGCTCCCTCTATAATTTGTATTTATTTTAGGTACATGTAATAGGTTCATGTTTCTTAGAGATCATTGAAGCTTCCTTTCCTTTATTAATAGGAATTTTGCACGCTCTCGCCCGTGACTGAGTTCCCACCCTTACCCTGAATAAGAATATTTAATTAGCCGGGCAACCCGTCATTAGGGCTAATGATACCGGTGTTACCCTGTTGCGGTACAAATGTGGAACAGCTACGTATTATTGTTATATACTTATAACAGCTGCTCATATAGTATAACATGCGGTTTCCTTCATACACCATATAAAATAATTTTATTAATATTTTTTTACAATTGCATATCTGTATTGTTATTTTCCCTAGCACGATTTTATTAGAAAATCAAAATTTATTTATTTATACAGGCAACTTAATGTAAACTTATAAACATCAGTAAAAAATTAAATCTAAATTTACATTTACTGCCAGTTCTGCCAGTCCAAAAAAGGCGTAGAGACGAGAGGAAATGGCAATAAACTCTCAGTCTCTCTTTTAAATCGGCCAGGTCTTCATCACTTAATATCAGGTGAGCCTCCTACCCGTTTTCTCCCTGTTATATAATGAAAGATATAGAGTTTATCGCGGTCAGACAGCATTGAATATGTCTGATACCGTGAATACTAGCACATAGTCATAAACGGCCTTACTATTCATACATTCGAATTCGAATTTTAAACTTTAAAAATGGGACAATGCTATTACACTGTGCTATGTTAGTTACGCTTTAGTTTTTTTTCTTCAACTTATTATGTGGCTTATCTACTGACGAGTATAGTAATAACACATCATAAATCAAAATCAATTATTCAATCATTTCTAATTCACACTTTTAGTTCGAGCACTTACTCGAAATTTAAATTTAGAACGCATCCACTTGCTGTACTAAAAATATCGTTATAAATTATCGTAATTTATATAGAGCAGCTAAGTCCCCTAAAATTTTAAGCTTCATGTTGCACGTTAGCTTAATACCGGTCGCAGGTGAGAGTAAGGACCTCACTTATCCCTCACGCCCTCACCCACACATGCAACATCAACCTGTTTTAGCAATGTAGGTGTAATACTTAAATTATAATAAGCTGGCTTTGCCTGTTCAAAGCGGGGTAAAGTACAATTTTAAGATGTTTTAACATAACTTTCGTTATTGAGTTCATTATGAGATTATATAAAGATGCTTTTTACGTAAATAATTTTATATGCATTGTAATAAATATAATCGAACCAATATTCCATGAATGCGTTGGCTGTAATTTACCGTTTATTCAAGCTGCAAATAATATATCTTTCAAGTTAAAAAAGCAATTATTCATCGTATGCTGTTTAGATCTAACTGTAACGTTGACCAACCGCTGCCCGATAACTTTGAGAAAATCTCACCAGCTTGAACCTCTGATACTACCCGTAGGGCTCCGTCTGTTAACTTAGGCCTCGTGGTGCGGACATTCCGACTTATTTATATATTAATACTAGCAGACCGGCCAAGCGTTGCTGTGGCTAAAGTTTTTGTTATATTACATAGTAGCAAACTATTTAAGGGAAACGGTAGGAGAACTTATGTGAAAGGTAGATGACAGCTTATGTGAAACGTTGATAATTTTAACACAGCGCCATCTGTTAGAATTGTATTAAATAATAAACAAATATTTTGCAATAAATTAAAATTGCGACTATAATTTGAGATTTAAACTATCCTATCTCTCAAGTTGGATCGAACTGCACATGGTGTGCAAATTTGATTGATATCGGTTCGGTAGTTTAGGAGTCCATTGAGGACAAACATTATGACACGAGATTTATATATATTAAGATTAAGATAAGATATTCAGTATTTATGTTTTAGTGTACATCTGTAGGACTTAGCCTTCGTAGGTCTCACGCTCTCATATATTTAGTTATCTAGTGCAGTTTGCTAATACAAACATGTAAATTTAAATACACATTTTACAGTCCACTGGCTGGCAAGCTGTACATATGTTTTACGAAATACATACCATTAACAACGTCGTTTATGTAAAACAATATTAAAGACCGCTTAACATATACTTTTATTACTCGCAGACGAAAATGCGGCCATTATAATAAAGTTATGTTCGTAACGTAATCCATATTTCAAGCAAATTAAGCAATAAGCTCATATTAAGGTTGGTTCGACACTCGGCTAAGTGGATAAATGTTAGGTACGCAAATTAACTTAGTAATTAGTTATAAGCTGATTACCATGAAAACAAAAACACCGGCCATTTTTTCGATGTCGTATATAAGATTCGAATTTTGAATTTTAAAAATGGAATAATGGCTTTGTTGACACATACTGTTCTATTTTTAGTTAGGATTTAATTATTGGACTTTAAATTGTGGCTACATCGCCTCCTTATAACCAAACTTAAACAAAAGGTTTAGAATTGTCTGTGGAATAAAGATACCTCTTTAACCTCATTTAAATTATTATTTTCCTTGACGTCATTGTTACCTACACAAAACTTAAAATAGATACAAATTCGTTCCAATAGAACGTCACATTTCTAAATATACTTCAATGTCGGAAGTAATTTATTCATACTATATATTTATTTAATCATAAACCCTTTATATTGTTTTCTATTTTTGTCCAATTAAATATATGGAATTGTTTGGTGATTTATCAGATTTGCGCCATTCTTTTTAATTAAAAGAGTTTATTGTAAAGCGAAAAATAAATTATTTATTTAAATTCGTGTGTAAAAACGGTTTTATTAAATAAATAGGGATAGTATTAAAAACTGAGTATACGTATAATGTACAGATTTAGTTGGGCCTACGCACGGATTTATATAATTCAATTAGCAAACTTCGAGTGATCGCGTTACTATTTTAATATAATTACTGTACCTGTCACAAACTTTACAGACAGACATTTCGCAAAATTGTGGTATGTGTGGACATACCTAATAGTTTTATAGCTTAAAAAATTACAAAAAAACTCATTTAATCACATAGGTAACATAATGTACACTTATGACTTGTCAGTAAAGAAATACACGTTTGATAACTTCGACCTTTTTTGAAGTTGGTTACATAGGAAATTTAGATTTTATTTCTACCCTATTTTAAATAAATATGTTATTTGTCCATTTCATGTCCTGTTACATTCCATTTGTCCCTCCATTCCGAAGAACGTGTTTTATCCAAAACTCACTGATTTGGGATTATTGGGAACGACCAGATTGAGGATTATGTTAAACGAGCTAGGTCTGGATATCCATAGTTGCTCCCCTCACGCTTTAAAATCGATTTTCATTAAGATTTTGTAAGTTTGATTGTTTTGTTTATTATTTGTATTATCTCTTCGTGTATGTCATGTTTGCCTACGAGTATAAGTGCTTGTGACATTAAAGTACCAATGTATTAGTGTACGGAGCGTTGGAAAGCTTTTATAAATAAATACATTACCTTTGGGAAGTAACAGGCTTATTCAACACGAGAGTTTTTTACCACATCAATTGTACAAATAAAGTTAATTTCTTTTAACAATATATTTTTTTATAAGTCTTTATCTTGCAATCAGTCAGCTAGACTATGAGCAGATGTGTTGAGATCTGTTAGACGTTCAGAGCAAAATCTCCATCGAGACTGCTCCTCTCTTTCAACCGTGTCTATCAAGACTTAGGATTTGTCGCCATTGAAGCCTATTTATTAGGTCTGGTATGGTTAGTTGCGTGGCAGCTAGGATGCTTTTTCTGTATTTCATACTCCAGGTCTCGATCTCCTCTTTAACAGTCCTGATTTTGAGGTGCTGAGAATCTCCGATGTTTTTATAAACCACGGACAGTTGGATATTAGTTTCAAGATGTAATTTTGAACCTCTTAAAAATATGAAGCACAAATTCTATACAATATCTTCTCATAAATGCTATTCTAACCTTCAAACTAGAACCAATCGTTTCAAAGCTCTAAAGTCCACGTAACACAAGCCTTGATCTCACAAAATGCGTATAAACAAGAGGCAAAAACTTTTATTGCAAAATTTAAACACCAATTCCTTGTAATAGCTAAAGTTTTCCAACCCCCCGCCGCCCGACCCCTTTTAACCCTCACTTATAAAGGTATTGACACGAAAAAGAGTTTATAAGTAGAATAAACGTTTCAGTCATGAGAACAATTTTTCAATGCTTTTGGAGAATTTTCACAAAGCTCTATAATTATCAGTTTTATGTAACTGTTTTGATTTTGATGTAAAATATATTACATTACATATTTAGTGACATTTACATTAATGAATTAAAGCGGAAACTAGCCGCCTTATCGCTTACAAGCGATCCAGACAACACTAGTAAGGAAAAATAAATACTATGGGTAAAGTGCTAACATGCATAACTCAATTAAAAACATAAAATTACAGATAATGTTGAATTATGCAATTACAAAAATCTAAAGGTTAATTTTTAGTGTATATATTAACTTTAGTACGAAAAAGGCGTAGAAGCGAATTGTGGACGTTTTACACATTTTGAAATCAAAAACTTGACAAACTCTTGATATTTGAAGTTTAAAGAAAGCACTTGTGTTGCGTTTTAACAATATAAACGGTATGAAAAATGTAACCCATCGAACTGTCAAACCTGACATTACCATGTTGACGTATTCTTGATAAAAATATCGTATGTCAAGAACAGGTCTACTAGTACTTTCTACGTATGTTGGTTAAATTTTCTTAAATTGCAACAAACAAAGCATCGCATACCATGGTGAATACCTTTGAGCCATCTCAATCTCAATAAAACTTTTTTAAATTAGTGGCGACAACTTTTTAGGTCTGGGCCTCATATTTCTGTATCTGTTTCATGATCATCATGGCCTCCAGCCGACACACCGTAGATTTTTTTGGATCTAAGGCAAGCCTGTTTCCTAGCGATGTTTTCCTTCACCGTACGACTGGTAATAGCACGATCGAACTTACGACTTCAGGGATGAGAGGGCACGCTAAAGCGACTAGGCCAATCTCAAACAGTGATTAAATAAATAAATAGCCTCAAAAGAAAACTCATTCGAAACACGCCTCAAAAGAAATAAATCAAGTACGACGTAAAAATGGCTAAATTTCAAAAGTTTTAACACCATTAATCATGGCTAGTACTTTCCACAAAAACCGTAAGCTGTAAATTGAAGCTATCCCAGACATCTTTTATCTCTGTCTGGCGCAGAAGTATCATATTTCTATTTCGTTTAATACGGGAATTAATTTTGAGATTACGAATTTGATTGAAAAGTATGTTTTCTAGTGGTCTAAGATCCCGATATACAACGACCTTCACCGAGATGCTTATTTAATTAAACGTATTTTATATTTAATTTAATATGTCAATAAATATAATCCATATGGGTTGCCTAGCAAATTTCAGTCCAGAGTATTTTAATTAATATTAAAAAAAAAAAATTTTTAAACATTTCACCGGTATGATTATTAGATAAATTCTATACCAATCGAAAGTATGAAGCCCATAGAATATGCAAACGTTAGGTTGTTTTTAATCAATTAATTATTTATGTTTATATTTTTTATGTGACACTAACGTATATATACATCTTTTGTAAAAAAGAAAGTTATAGTGATACATATATAATACTACCCTGATTAAAAATATTGATTGAAAAAAATTTAAAAAATTTACTACATGCAAAGAAAAAAAAAAATTTTTTTTAAATATTAATTAAACATACTCTAGACTGAAATTTGCTAGGCAACCCATATAGATTATATTTATTGACATATTAAATTAAATATAAAATACGTTTCATTAAATAAGCATCTCGGTGAAGGTCGTTGTATATCGGGATCTTATACTATAGAGGATGTTATCTTAAAGGCTTATCACACTTAATCTGTCATTGGATTGATCCTGCATCCTACATTAAATCTGAGTATTTTTTTTACCAATAATGAATTAACTTATCCTAATACACGCACTAATAAAACGGCGTATATCAGCGATTACCGTGGGCAAATCTGTGTACCCCACCACCAATGGATCACAATTAGAAGTCTTGAGAGTGCGTTGTCGGCCTTTTTATACACTTTATTTTAACATATTAATTGACTAAAAATTGTTTTAGAGAAATAACTTATTTGGACTGATGCAATGTCCGCCTAAAAATTTAAATACCATACAGAATATTTAATATAGTGTTTTTTATGGCATAGGACCCTACGGGACGCTCATGGGTGCGTTGCCGGCCTTTGATGACGTATGCTCTTTTTTTGTGACTACAACCTCAAGCAGCAACATGCCAAAGCCCGTCACTTAAACCTAAGGTTCTAAATTTTAATGGCTATAATAATTTTTCGTGTTATAATATAAATAAGCTCGTACGAAGGTCATATGCAGAAACCAGCATTGTCCTAAAAAGTTAAAACAAGAAAAGAAGTTTAATCTTAAAGAGTCTACAAATGAAAGCTTCATTATTTATATAATATATAATTCTACTGTACGTGTATGTCACTGAATTCCTCTTAAACGGCTGGACCGATTTGAATAAAATTTTTATATGCGTTTGGGTGGCGCTCTGGATGGATTTAGATTTACTAATCAGCCCGGAAGATGGCGCTGCAGTCGGTTTCCACTTTGTTTTATATCCTAATCGCTTGAAATATGCAGGTCTATCGGGTCCGGTAGTTATTTATATAATCCTGAGATCAGCAGTCAAGAAAATACAAGAAAAGCCTATTTAGTTAAAATGCAGTCTGCTGCAAAATTACTTTTAAACAATGCTGAAGTTGCGACGTTCTTGTAAGAAATTCTTTTACAAGTAAAAATCTATAAGCTCGACATTTTAAAATGTATTTTGTAAACACGAGTCTTTTGTTATCGTTTTCTAATTATAATTGAAAAATGACGTTTTATGTTGACATGTTTAATCAAAATTATGTATGAAGTTGATTGGACCGATTTCGCTAATTATTTTTTTGTTTTGTTTGTTATTGTCAGGAGAAGGTTCTTATGAAAGAAAAAAAAGAAAAAGGATTGAGTGTTTTTATGAAACCATGGTAAAAGTGAAACTTTTTTTCACATTATAGACATTTACTAAAAATTTTTGGAATAATATTCCATTAAGGGTATAAAATCGCTTTATCAAACTTAATTTTATACCTTGAAAATTGGAATGATAATGGGAAATAATAAAAGTAGACTAAGTCTCCAACTAATATTTTTATTGAACTCTGTGTCTTAGAGAGTACGACATACATAATACTTAACAATTATTTAGATTATATACACATATTAATAACAATTATTTAGATTATACATATACACATATTAAATAATAGTCTATACACTACACGGTCAGCTGCTGCGAACTATAGGCGCCGCCATATTGGCCTTGGCATCTATGACGAGCGCCATTTACTTTATCCCTACTCCGCGGCCGACCGTCACGCGACATGCAACACACAGACGAAAAAGTTTGAGACGATGTAATAAAAGTTTCACTTTAAAATTCCGCGGAAAATTAGAAAATTTAAGAATACTTAACCACCATATTAAGTAATCCTGACGTTTTGATACGATATAATTTTTTTTTATCAGTGCATAGCGCTTTTACATTTCAAACTTTTTTGATGTAGCCTTATGGCATTTGACATAACATAATAGACCCTGGCTTGGTGACTATTGGGAAGCAGTGCGCTCATAGCTTCATACCCATTATAAATAACCAACACTTTATACATTTGTTTCTCATAGTAAATAAATAAATAAAATATTTTCTTTTGAGTTGGTATAATTTCTTTATAGAAATTTATATGTGGTAATAAATGCATTGTATTATTTAATATAACTATCAATTAAAAAGATTTTGTTTAAATACATGCCTATCCATATCTTGTTATAGCAGACGATAATTTATAGTAAAGTGCTATAAATAGCTGAGTTTGTTTTCTCACTTTTTTTTTAACTCAAAAATTATATAATATATATGCTATAAGTACAAACAGACACAAGTTTTTGAAAGTTAAAATGTTAATACGCATCTTAAACGGAAAACCAATACGTCTCTGCCGCGAACTGTTTTACGAATGATAAAAGGCTCTCATGTGAATTTCAGAAGGTCAATGACTTCAGGAATATATGAGTAATACGATTGAATTTTGGAAGAATGAAAGTTTCAAAGTACGAAAAGTAATTATTGACTTTAACCAAGTTTTGGGAACTTTAATGTGTTCGTAATCGATTTTAGAATGGTTTTAACTTGATTGAATTCACCTACGTGAAATAAAAGATTTCTACTCCTCTGTTACATATATTTATAGAAATAGGTCACTATAATAGTGAACATAATGCTTGGTTTTATTTGTATAAGTTATTATTATAGATAAATAACAAAGTATAAGTATAAGTTACTTCATCAGCGACAATGCCAGATGGCGATATATATGAAAACATTCTAAATTCAAATATAACTATTCCGTATCCAAATTTTAAAAAACCATTCGGCAGCGTTTTAAAAATGTAATTCTAAATTTAAAAGTTTAACAAAAATAACTTAGTTTCAACTAACACGCACATTTTAAAAGAAATTTTATTTGTATCAAGTATTTAAAAATAGAACGTAAGCACGAACCACAAACGATTATCATTTTAACTTCGCTCGTTTTCCATTTATATCCACTTGAGTATAATATTAAAGCGGTGTATGGTTTAAAACTAAACGAGAAATTCAATTATTTCGGTCGGGACGTAACTTTTGCAATGAATACTAGCTCTTCATTCTAACATTATTACTATAGATATGCCCGCAGATGCGGACAAATATTATATAGGTACGTATAGTTGGTAAAACAAGATATACTACCTACTCAGATCTGTTCTATAATAGCAAACCCATAATTCAAAGTTGTGACAATTGTATGTGTTAAATCCCGTGTAGTTTTTATTCTAAGTCAAAATAAAAGCGAATATATGATATATTGGTGTATCTAAGGACGCTTAGTAGTGTAATATTCGAATATTTTCATCAAGTGACCCGTAATCAAAGACAAATAAGTTATCTTTGCTCCCATAAAAACGAGTTTTAAACTCAAAAGAATTCAAGGATTTTTCAGGCAGCTTTTTGAAAGCAGCTATCGATCGAATATCCAATTCCCATCAAGAAAATATTTTTCCGATTCTTTGCCGCCAAGTGACAGCAGTCAAGCAACGAAAACACCTCTACGTTACATCATCTATGACGGACTACGGTTCGTTACAGCGCTGATTAATATTTCGTCGCAGTAAATACGTTATGCGACGGACAGTGGCCAAAGTTGGTCTAAATTGTACAAGTTGATGAGATGTTCCTATACATTTTCTATCGTTCACTACTATATTGAATTTATCAATATTTGATTTTAAGAATAACATTTACTATATGTTGCTAAGATATCTAGTATTTCAATAAGTAAGCGTGTGTTAAAAGGCATTTTGACAAATGTCAAGTTT
The DNA here is from genome assembly GCA_905332375.1 of Pieris macdunnoughi. Taxonomy (NCBI): domain Eukaryota; kingdom Metazoa; phylum Arthropoda; class Insecta; order Lepidoptera; family Pieridae; genus Pieris; species Pieris macdunnoughi. Next base: position 2,613,417 of record CAJOBZ010000033.1, on the reverse strand, counting down.
CGACGTTTTGCTTGGAAGCATCCTTCAAAGTTAAAAAAACAATTGAAAGTAACAACATATGTTAGACACGGGAGTCTAGTGCTAAGCGTCTCTAAGAAGAATTTTGTTATTCTAAGCCCTAAGGCTTACCATTAGAGTGCAGGAGGTGCCAACGCCAAGGTGTTCTAGTATGTACAATTTTGTTTTGACAGTTTAGTCATGTATTGTTGTCATTATTTATACAACTAAGTTTAAGTAACAATAGCGGACTTAAAGAAAAAACTGTTTGACCGGATTGAAGTTATGTATTATTATAAATTTACAACTATTTAACATAATTTTAAATTTATCCGACGACCATTTTTGCCAAAACCCTCCATCTTTTAGTCGATACCAACTCCGGGGTAATAAATACAGATAAGGCAACTTTCTCTACAGCTGTGATACTTTTTGACATCCAACATCTTTTGTCTTCAGTCACCGTGACCACGCACGCTGTAAAGCACGCGAAACGTCGGATAAATTTAAAATTATGTTAAATAGTTGTAAATTTATAATAATACATAACTTCAATCCGGTCAAACAGTTTTTTCTTTAAATGTGTAAAGGTTATGTAAATCAAATACCATAATAATAATTTTTATTAATCAGATAAATACAGTCCATTGATTGATTAGTGAGTTAGTAACAATAGTTTCTTAAGATCTAAGTTAGAGAATTAGTAAAAATAAGGAAAAAGTAGTTAATTATGTAAATCAAAGACAATACTAATAGCGGACTTACTTATAACTGATTTTACCAAAGTAACAGATGAACAAAAACGCAATAACAAGTATTTCTGATTACTTCATTTAATTATAGAATTAATTCGTTGTTTATTCACGTTATGTTGTTTATTTAATGAGAATTTCTCACCCGTTACGAAAAAACGCTATTAATTTTAATTATTCCGGCGTAATGGTAAATAATTCAACATATCATAATTTATTCTTCCCTGCATTATGTAAACAGGAATAGTGTCAATCATAATATTTGCTTAACGGATAATAATGAATATTAATTAGGTTTATGTAAAGTTTCCAAATCTCTAATGAAGATGTATTGTAACGCATTATAATTAACAATAATTCAGATTTATTTGATTCTTAGAACGACCTTAGTGATAGTCAACTTAAAGTATGTGTGTGCCTAAGAATTATAATGGTATGAAAGAAAAAATATATTTGACTAAAAACCTTTTGTTTTGTGTTTCGCAATTTTATTCATTTGTGTATACATTCTTGTGAATTTAGGGTCACCTGTTAGGACAGAATTGTTTTTAAGAAATAAGCTAGCTGACCCGGCAAACGTGTGTTTTGCCATGTATATTATTTCTAGGAATCATTTTTTAGTTGAATAAAAATAACTATTTAAAAAAATAGGGGTTGATCGTAGAGGGGTGAAAATTAGAGGTTGTATGTATTTTTGTATGCTGTATCATAAAAAAGAAACAAAATTTTTGGGGTGGACTACAATAGCCGATTCTCAGAATTACTGACTATGAATATAAAATTTCATAAGAATCAGTCGAGCCGTTTCGCTGCAGTATGGGAACGAACATTGTGACACGAAAATTTTATATGTTAGATAAGTAAAATAAATCTTCAAAGGTCTTGAAGAAGGTCATGGTCAAGGAAATCTTTTAATTTTATTGTATTTAAAATCGATATATATCTCGTACTCCTTGTAAGAGGGCCCCGACCTATTCCATCCCTTTTTTAAGATCACATTAAAACACACATTCGAAACGTCAGCGTTCTGTAAAATAGAATATGTAGCAACTGTTAAAACATGGTTGAAAATCGCTGAAGTCATTCACGTTACTTCATTTTAAACTTACTATAATGCATTCAACATATTAAATTTTAACAGTCTCAGGAATTCATCACGCAGCCATATCTACTAGTCATTATGTTCCCTTTGGAGTAGAGACTCTTGGGCCGTGGCGTTCAAGTGCTCAGGCGTTAATTAAAGATTTAAGTTGGCGCCTGGTATATAGTATCGGTGACACCAGAGCTGGTGCTTTCCTCGCTCAACGAATAAGTATCTCAATACAGCGAGGAAATACTGCCAGCATTAAGGGTACACTGCCACAGGGACCAAACTTTTTAAATTTTCTTTTTATTAATTTTTTATTATTTTTATTATTACTATGTAGGTTAAATTATTATTATAAGGAAAATTGTTTATCTGTTCAACATGTATGTAATGTATTATTATTGAAATGTGTTTCTAAGAAATCGCACTTGCAACAGTGGTCGCAAACAGTAATTATGACATCATTGCCATTAAATTGTTTAAAGTGCTGATAAGCGATCTTGCTAATCAACAACAGAACCCACACATATTCTTAGAACGCTGATTCCATCTGAGTATTGTTTTCATAATACTCATGTTACACACCTACTCACAGTCGTCCATTAACTTATCTCAGATTATTATATATCGTGGAAATTGAATGCCTGACTAGTGACAAATCAATCAAAGCGAAATTGCTAATCTTTCAAATTTATCAGAATAACATTTACTAACTTATGATTTTTGATACAATTGTTTAAAAATTAAAATTCTTCAAATGTCTGGTTTTGTCTTATTTATGTAGCAAGTTTTATGTATAAATAGAATGTGGGTGTGGGCATTTCGGCTTCTTTGAAGATAAGCTACAAGCAAAATAATGACAGCACATCACCGATCTAGGCTAATTACAAAACAAAAGAACGGATGTGGGCGAATAATGATGTTGAAAGAATAAATGCATTAATCAAGTATTATAAACCTGACTCGTGCCCTCGAAGTTTGTATGTAAGGGTAGAGTTCTGAGTCGAGAAAAAAGCCATGAATGTCAATGTCAAAATACGTATGTCTCAAATATCTCAGGCAATTATTAATATGAAAACATATTAGTTATTTATTATGATATGATATACCAATTAGTCACATTTCTGCGTCAGTTTTAATTGAAGTAAAATGGTGGAGCCTACGAACCCGAAATAATTATTAGTTTTTTTTAATACCGAACACAGGAAAATATGACGGTACAAAAAACATAAACATATTTTTCTTCAAGATATTAACGAGAGATGAAACGTAATAATTGTAGCTATCCTAATTTGTTATTAACGTTAGTATTGTAGTTCGGATTAATAGTTGAAGCTGAGTTTTATCGGACGTCGAGGTAGAATACAAAATTCCACCTCGACCAAAAGTTTTTGCCGCCAGCCACCGCTATGTGGAACCAGGTACACACTGAAGTATTTCCGAACCTATTCGAATAAGGGTCTTTCAAGAAAAGTACCAACGCACTTTCTGAACCTTCTGGCATTGTGAGTGTCTATGGGCGGTATCACTAACATCAGGTGAGCCTGCAGCCTATAAAATAATCTATCACATATTGCTTTATTTCAAATATTAAAACCAAACATAATTAGAACAAGCCTCTTCCACGTCGCGTTTAATAGCATTTTCCAAGCATGAAATGTTTTAAGCTTGCATTGTAGGGAAATTTATGTGGAAACTCTTACGCGGAAATGTAATCGAGTGTGACGAATACAAAGAGAGGACGGTACCTGGTATATATAACTATGTAAAGAATGGCTTTTCTTTTAAGCTGTCTAACTATTAAAGATTTTGAAACGAATAGCTTGTATTATATGAATAATATTTGTATTATATATGTATTATATGACTTTAAATTTACTATACTACAACAAATGGAAATATTTTCTATGTTTCGTATTTGTAGTACATATTCGGAAACAGGAGATCGTAGTTTAAAATATTTAAGCGAACATAATATTCCTACCGTACATTCGTCCTTTTTTTGTTGTTAAAAATGGACACTTCTTTTACATTTTACATTTCATATTCATAATACAGAACAGTGTTAACCTAGTGGCTTCAGCGTGCGACTCTCATCCCTGAGGTGGTAGGTTCGATCCCCGGCTGTGCACCAATGTACTTTCGTTCTATGTGCGCATTTAACATTCGTTCGAACGGTCAAAGAAAACATCGTGAGGAAACCGGCTTGCCTTAGACCCAAATAGTCGACGGCGTATGTCAGGCACAGGAGGCTGATCGCCTACTTGCCTATTAGGTTGAAAAATGATCATGAAACAGACACAGAAATCTGTGATTAACTTTTTTTTGATAATACAATACCTCTAAAAATCAGCAGTTTCAATGATATATTAAAATATCGTTCAATCCGTAATAAACTCATTTAATCTTAATATATATATTTCTTCTGTGCGTGTGTATGTGACTGAACTCCTCTCAAACGACTGGACCGATTTTGATGAAATTTTTTGTGTGTGTTCAAGGGGATCTGGGAATGGTTTAGATTCACAAATCAGCCCGGCAGATGGCACTGCAGTCGGTACTTTCATACTTTGCTTAATATCCTAATCGCTTTAAATATCATGCAGGACAACGTCTGTGGGGTCCACTAGTTTAATTTAAAAATTTAGGAACGAATCCAGCATATATACATCTCAAAATTATTTGACTTAATGTTCGAAATATGAAATCGAAGGTAAGGTACCTGTGAGAAAGGAGAACAAACAAACGCAGCGCACAGCGAGTTTGCATTAGCGATAAAATTATGATATATGGTGTTGTCAGGAGTACTGCTAGGGTCAGTATGCTTAAGTTAAATGTGGGAATATTTTTAACTTTACGTTATTTTGTCACGATATTATAAGAATATAGATGGCTGTCTGTGTATCACATAGCCAGAGACAAGGTTAGAGTGAAGAACGACTCCACAAAGTTTTTAACTTAATAGTAGAGACACTGTTTGCCAATCGCAATGAAGTCTTAATCTCACAAAATACGGGTGATAAATGCAGCGTTTTCTTATGGATATTTAAAGAATAGGTTTAGTCATAGAAACCAGTAAGCCATTGGGTAAAACATTCATGCAATTCTTTAAAAGGTATTTGTATCCAAATATACATACATTTATTTAATTAAGATAGAATATTCTTAACCTATATAGTATTTATAATAATAATTAAAAATGTTTAATAGAAAACATCAATCAATTGTATCCAAATTAGTCACATTCTATTCATTAATTCAAAGTAAAATCTCAGTCAACAATACTACAATCAACAAGCACAATGAAGTCCTTAAACTTTTCAAAAAGCTAATTGTCATTCTGACGAACAGTCCTAGAGAATCTAGAACAATATGCACCCTACTTTACATACAGCAAAGAAGCATGAATCATGTGTAACTGGGTTTTGGTTAATGTGCACGGAGCTTTACCTAGTTCCTTGTTTTATTGTGCTGCTTTTTATTTGAGTCTGCTTATTGTTCAAGTTTCGGAATATCTTTACGCGGTGACATTTTACATATGTAGCCACAAAGAGATTCAGTTTTATCGCTTCAAGTTTTATTTACTATGTATTATAAAAGTTGTACATGTTTGGACGTTCAGCTTAGTTATTATTATATTTTTTTTTTCATATAACGCTGCCCAAGGATACTGTTAGAGGGGTGGCAAGTGCGTTGTCTTTTAAAAATTTGTCCTGCTCCATAGGACAAAATCAAATTGGTTGCTGATTTTTTTTGCTTGTGTTATTTTTTTTTTAAATTATTATACTACAAAATGTAATTATTTTATTTTATCTCACACACTGTTTTATGGTGTTTTTTCTATTAATTTATTTTATTTGGTTTTGCAAAATGTAATGTTAGTAATTCAATAGTAGGTTCGTGGTTCACTTTAGTAATCGCGGAAAAATCGATTATCGCGCACTAAGAATCAGTCTCGGTCTAATTAAGTATCGTATTTTACGATGCTTTCTGCGAATCATTACTAAGATCGTAAATCGGTTTAATAAACAATGCAAATGTAAGTTTTATCGCACAATCCGATAATGCGGTTTTGATTACGAATAATTATAATTTAAGTGCGCGGGAGTTATTCACGTAACGAAACGAAGTTTAAAGTATTTACGGAAGAATAAGGTTTTTTTAGATCTGTGTTCGTTAATATGTGAAGGGAGGCTTTTTTTGGACATTAAAACGTTTAATTTAAAAATTGGCTGACGTTTACTCTGACAGCAAAAGTTTTTTTAGTCGTAATGATCCTTAGGTATTTGGATTAAATTAAAGCAGGTTAAAATTGCTGAATGGTCTTTGGGCTGTGATGAAAACAGAGTATGATTTAGAGGAACGGATACGTGAGTCATACTATATGTATATATATCACACAATATAGCCGAATTAAGCATTACTTAGTTAAATGTATTTAATCATTGTTATTGTTTTTTACCATTCGTAAATGTTTGAACCTTTTTGTATATATAATGTATTCCATCTTTGGCTATATCTCTAGTATAATTGTTTTTTGTTTTATATGTTTTTGTTATAATTTATGTTAGCTGTATTAAGAAATAAATAAATACTTAGCATAGACTTTTGTCAAATCTAATACGTTTGTGATAAATTAGTGTTTTTATCAAACCACTACACGATAATTTTTATTTATAACGTTATAACATTCTGTATTAGGTTAGAAGTTAATTCATTGTCCACAAATGCATATGAAATCAGAGTGCAAATTAAAAATCGACCACTCAATTTGCGTATCAGAAAATCAATTACATTTAAAATCGTAAAAGCACCGATATATGAAAACAAATAGTTATCGATAAAAGTACTCGACTCGTAAAATCCGTATCGAATCAATATGCTCAAAACTGTATTGCAACGGAATTAAATTAGAGGCTTTTTAAATAAAGTTTTTATTGGTTTTAACTATGAGGGTAGGATACGTAAGTACCGCCTTTTTTAATTTAAAAAATGTTATGTAAAATTTATTGTTATAATACATTTGTTACGTTTTAGGTTGGACTTTCCAATATTTTAGTGTTATCACAAAATAGGTCAAGATCTAACCACAAAAAAAAATTAAACTGGATTCAATTCAAAGGATTTTCTTTTACTGGATTAAAATATCAACTTTAATAATATGAACATGAAAATATTTTATTAAAATTGAAAATATCTTTATTGAAAGCTTATATTATAAGGTTTTCATAAAAAAATTACATTCAATTTCCATTGACTAGAAAACAATTTTCCCAAATTACGATCTGATTAATTTCTTAAATTAATACTTCGCGAAACCAAAATGACTGCTCAAGGCTTTTATGTTTATTGATTCATTTCATTCCTAAAAGCTTTCGCGTCCCGCCCAATTTATAAGTTGTCATTAAATTATTAACCCAATTTAACTGTATTAATTCAAAAGAATTTTCGTCATACACTGAATGAACATGTGAGAATAGTGCAAAATCACTAAGCAATTTAGTATTTTCTTAAATCATTTGAGTAGAGTAAGACTTCAAAAAAATTATGACTATGAAATGACTTCAATATAAACTAGAATTCTGCCGAACGATTTTTTAATGAGATATCAAATAAGGCTTGCATTTCCATCGCCACGTATCGTGAGAGAGAATTTTCTTCTCAGGCATTGAATATCTCAGGCGTATTTGAGTGTGAGCAGATAAGAATAGTGTTTAAGTTACATTGACGAACCAAGGGCCTCAAGTGACCAACGTATCTTCGCAGGGATATACGTTATTATGTTGTAATGATTAACTAGATATAAAAACAGTTTGGTTTCTACATAAACAGAAAATTCTAAGCCTCCACAGAAAAAAAATACAGTAATGATAGGGACAATTACGGGCCATTGTCTTCTTAATAAACATCTCTTTGTAATAGGCGCAACAGACAGGCCCTTGTGCTGTTACAGCGCACAGAAATCAGTCACCCACGTAGTCCTGGAATGCGTGGCTGTGTCTTCCCAATGAACAGGAATCCTCGGAGCAGTGAGGTTGCTCCGTGAAGCCCGCGAAGTGCTTAGGAAACTTCTAAGCTTCTGGAAGGCTGGGTTAGTTAGCCAGTACTTTACGCTCAATGGACCAACTGAGCGTCACATCAACAGAAAACAAAGAACTTTTACAAATTCAAGTTTTATTTTTTAGTTTTGTAACACTTAACTTATACTTACTAGAATATTAGTTAATATTATATATAATACACCGAGGAAGGAAAAATAATTATGAATCTCTAATAGTGCATTTCTCCTCACATACATACAGATATATTGACCCCATATCGATTGCTCCCGAAATCTCTGACCGAACAATGCGAATGACAAATGAAATTTGACAGCACCATAAATCTAGAGGTATAATAAAAGATTATCTTTCCCCTGGAATAAATACAGGGGACTGACAATAGGTTCTTTATTACGGACACTACAATGTGATCGTGTTTTGTTTTGCTGGGGGGAATGCTCCATTGTCATTGATAATATTAAAAATCATATCTTTCGTAGTGATTATTAGAAAGCTCTGATCTCCTTTTGTTGATATTGAATTTTAAATGTCAAAATTATGTCTAGAGCAATATGATTACTGTTATGAAACTAAACTAGTAACTAAGTTAGTAACGAATAAAAAATAGTTTTTATAGCAATATCAATTTTTGCATCTGCGTTATTTCCTTCGTAATTTTCTTTCATGATGTTAATTGAATTTTCTGACAAATCTAGACAAACCACAAAATATAGAAACGCTAAATAGCATTTTTATTGCTGATATATTTTCGAATTCACAAAAATTTAATTAAATAATTTTCGCCTAGTTGTATGTTGACATTAGTGAAATGCAATACCTTAAAACACGCAGAATAACAACAGAAAACTTCGAGAACTTTCTCCAAGAAATCCAGATGGGTACTTATAAACTTGTGGATTTTTTAAATTAATAAAACATCTTGTAGAAAGTAGGTTGAGTAATAAAACGTAGATGAAACCGTCACCTCGCTAGAACTTTGAGTAAACTTTCATTAAAACGTAATCAACTGTTTTTGCTTTATTCAAGAGAAATATAAGGTAAGTAATTAATATATTTGAAAAAGGAATGTGGTAATAACGAGAAGTCAATATCATATTTCTTTATTTTTATGTAATAGGAGGCAAACCGGCAGGAGGCTCATCCGATGTTAAGTGATACCGCCCATGGACACTCACATTGCCAGAAGGCTCGCAAGCGCGTTGCCGGCAAAAATTCCTACGATCATGTGTTTTTCTAAATTTAAATTCAAAGTTTAGTTTATGTCCGTATTCCAACTTCAAAACTTCATACTTTTCATTGCATTATGACGTACCTACTTCAAAAATAGGCGTCGTTCGAAGATTATTAGTTTCATATAATTAATTATGAGTAAAACAGGACATTGGGACATCTTTGGCCGTAAAATATTATCTATATAACTTTACCTTAACATATGTACAACAAAGCTATTCTGATAAAATTAAACTCTATGGCCGGTAGTTAATGACAGATGTCAAGCTTGCAACGGTCCCTTCTGTGCCACTTGGGTCACGAATTATATCTTTCTCGACAACAAAATAACATTGTAATACTTAGGGCCGATTCGACCAAACAAGAGTAAATCTTAATCTTAGAATAAATCGTCAGTTAATCGAGAGTAAATCAATTTTACGTTTTACCAACTACAAATTCTAAGAATAGTGTGCTTATTCGGGAATAGCTACTAACTATACCGCCGTTTCGCACGGAATAACAGCTATTCCTAGAATAATTTAATGGCGTCAGTCAGTCCAATCAGCTGATTTCTGTCATTTCACAAATATGTATTCTGTGTTTTAATTTCAAGTCAACGCAACGCACTAAATTAATAGTCTGGCATTGTATAATGAAACGTTTAAACAATTTATTATTTATTTATTTATTTTTAGATTTTTTATTTTCTATAATATTAGAATGAAATTCAACTACGCTCAACAGAAGTTCCTTTTTAGACGAAAGCCTCAAACAAACAACAAATAAAAACTTTTTGTTGGCGTTTGACACCTGTTAAAAGCTACTTTTTCACTCTATAATACGGCAAAATCGAGTTGACATGATGTATGCTCTTACACTGTCCCGTTGTAGAACAACATTTATTTGCCGAGTTTTATTTTCGTTCACCATTCTCTTTGCTATTCGCGTATTGTTATTCCTAGCGCAATTATACTATCGATTACATGGACAAACGACTATGGATTTACTCGAGATTAAAATCATGGAATAGATTATTCTTGGTATAGTTACTCGTGTATAAATTGAAGTTTGGTCGAATCGACCCTTAAACAATAAACTACGGTTTCACAGGTCAAAACAGTTTACCATTTTTTCGGTCCGTGTTTCAAAAGGCAAATTCAATTCATGTCGAAAAATGGGCAGCCTTGAATATCCTTTACAGCAAAAACCACGGAAGTGACTAATTAACAACTGGTTTAGTATTGGCACTTTTTAACAAAGAACTCTTATGACAGTCTAAAGTCCAGTGTTCCGATGTCTCCGATACCGTACGAATTGTATATTTAAAGAGAATTTTGCAAATCAAAATTGGCAATATTTCTGGCGTGTGAAATGTTCAAGTCACGAGGGTAAGTCGCGTGTCAGTCGTTAGTGTATCCTCTCCCTTATTCAGTGATAACTGGGCAATAATAATAAACGTTGAACATTTAGATTTATACAACTTGTAAAAGATATTTCAGATGATATTATAAAAGTCACTTTAACGGGATGGAGGCTCTCCTGAAGTAAAACCGCCGCCTATGGACAATCTCAAGTGCATTGCCGGCCTTTTAAAAATTGGTAGGAAGAGATATTTTCTTGAAGGACCCTAAGTCGAATTGGTTCAGAAATATTTCAGTGGGAAGCTGGTTCTACGTATTGGTGGAGCGCGGCAAAAACTGCCTTAAAGCTGGGTATCGATTACGCGCTCCTGGCGCGCGCGCCATGAATGACCGCACCGAGAGTGCGTTCCGTGAAACGCGTTCCAAATATTTGAAGTATATCAACTAAGCGCGCCTGGCGCGCGTGGCAACTGTTCCAGTGTTCGACCCTTCATCATGGAAGCCAGTCAGCAGCAGCTTTTGTAATTATTCACAGTATTATAAACAAGAAAAGCCAGAGCCAGTGATTTGGCTTTTAGATACTCTCAATTTTTCTCTTCTGTACGATGATAGGAGCACAGTCATTTTTTTCTTTAATTCCGGCATAGGGACTCCCATTTCACTACTGATTTCTCTCCAAGCATCTTCTCTAAGCGATTTATTATGATACGAAGAACTTTTGCTATTCCACAGTAGTTCTTTTGTACCATACAGTTGTATTAATTTACGGCAACTTTGGTTATCCATAATTGGGAGCGCAACAAAAACAAAAAAATACGATATATCCGTCCCAACTGGCGCGCGCGCCACGATTGATGCGTGGTAAAAAACCGACACCCGTCGGAACGGACCGCTCCGCGTTCGGGCGCTCCAACGAACACATTGGCGCGCGTTCCAAAGTGGTATCCATTGCGCGCGGCTGGAGCGCGCGCCAATGTTCGCCCTCTTGGAGCGCGTAGTCGATACGCGGCTTAAAACGCTCAGTTGTCGACGTCGTGTTTCGTTATCTGACCATGAAATGGGGACAGATTTTATTGCCAACTTATCCAACCATAGATTAGATTCAAATTGAAACATTAGCGCCAAGTACTGTTGTAAATCAAAAAGAATCTGAATCTTAGAAAATATGTGCCACCTCTTCGGCTGGATATAAATTATGCTATAAATAAGAAGATGTATAACTTATCCATACACCAATACGGATACGAAAAAATAAATAAATTAGTGGCGCTACAACCTGTATAGGTTTTTAAATCTAATAGGCAAGTAGGTGATCAGCCTCCAGTGCCACACGCCGTCGACTTTTTGGGTCTTAAGGCATGTCGGTTTCCTCACGATATTTTCCTTCACCGTTCGAGCAAATGTTAAATGCGCACATAGAAAGAAAGTCCATTGGTGCACAGCCGGGGATCGAACCTACGACCTCAGGTATGAGAGTCGCACCGTGAAGCCACTAGGCCAACACTGCTGCGGATACGGAAACCATAGCTAAAAGCCGGCATGTTTTAGAACCGAGATTGGCGTCTGAAACCTACTTGCTCATTATCTATACCTATATAGGACAGTAGCGGGACATATTAGAGATCTTTTGGGCAGCCGCGTAAAAATATAGCAGATTAAGCAGTCTTAAAATAGGGGTGTGCCAACATAAAAGATATAATAAAGATCAATATCGTATATTATCGGATTTGACGACAGAGCTTTAATATGGCGAATCCCTAATAAAGAGATTTATGGACAATATGATATAATAGCCTTTCGAAGGTAATAGCCCGATACGGGTATACGAAATATATGTGATTAATTTGATATAGATAATCGAAAAACGAATTGTGTGATTATTTGTTTCACCTCAATAAGTCCTTTGGTTTCGCATTTATTTTAAACGTATTTTACAATTGGTTTTCGTAGGATTAAAATTTACCTCTTTTAGACCTTAGATAGTTACCTCGTTAGAGCTTATTATCAGTTCTTCTCTTCCGTTCTACGCCCTTGATTTGAGAACTGGCAGTAAATGTAAAATTAGAAGCATTTAATGTATATTTCTTTTTTTTGACGTTCATAAGTGTACATTGTGTTACCTACATGAATGAATGATTTTTGACTTGCCTTGACTAATATAATCAATGATATTTCTGCGTTTATTTCAGTGATTTATATATACGTAAAGTATTTTATATAGAATAGGACAATCGGGCAGGAGGCTCACCTGATGTTATGTGATAACGCCGCCCATGGTCACTCTCAATGACAGATGACTCGCGAGTGCGTTGCCGTCCTTTTAAAAAGTCGAATTGGAAATACTTCAGTGGCCAGCTGGTTCCACATAGTGGTGGTAATAGACAACAACTGCCTTAAGAAACGCTCAGTAATGATACATCGGACGTCGAGGTGATACGGTCTACGGTATTTTAAAAATGCACCCATTAACATAATGGCTGAACGGCAGTTGAGTTCGTGACCTAAATAAATAATTATTTAAACCCATAATTCAAGCAGCTTATGTAAGTATATTTCATAAGTAATAGATGGTTTTTAAGCGGTTAATGGGTGGTTCCTATGTTATAAATAACACCTACACATTATATTCGATTCACATTGGACACGCCTTAGTTTCGTAACGGAATTTTAACTATTTGGCACTGTATCAATTTAAAATAGAGGTAGTTGGGTAAGTTAATTTTTATTCAACTCTATTAATAAATTATAAAGCAATGAAATTGTTTTATTTTCTTTACTAAAGGCTTTCTGTAATATAATTTTCTATATAATTTTTTCTTTACATTCCGAGTTTACTTATTGAAAGGTGTTAGGAGAATAATTATTTTTTATGTAATTCCGTAAAATGATTATTGATTGGGAACATGTAACGTGATATAGAAAATGTTTATCGGAAAAGTTAAAACTTTTTAGTCCGTCCTTCAAAGGACCAAATCTTAAAAAGCCGGCAACGCAATCGCGAGCCCTCTGGCATTGAGAGGGTCCATGGGTATCACATAACATCAGATGAGCCTCTTTACCATTTTGCCCTGATCTATACAATTTTTTTAATGTAAGTTCACTGTTCGTAGTGACGTAATACTATTTTTTTAACTATTTAATTCTGATGAACTAAATGATGCATTATGCAGAGACCATGTTTGTGACCCAGTTTGTGTCCTGTGGTTCTAAGATATATTACTCGAGATGCGACGTAAAATGTGTCATCGGGGTTTATATGAAAATTCTAAACAAAGACTTTTATTTCTTGAAATTTACTACAGTTAATTTATAATTGTATCGAAGAGGCGTGGCTTCGCACAGCTGGATATTAATTAATTTTAATATATTCAATTTTAATTTACATACATTCTTTTGGTGAAAGAATTATGAAGTAGTTGTAGTATAGTATTGTCTTTGATTAACATAACCTTTACCTTCCATCTTTTAGTCGATACCAACTCCGGGGAAATAAATACAGATAATGCAACTTTCTCTACAGCTGTGATACTTTTTGACATCTAACACCTTTTGTCTTCAGTCACCGTGACCACGCACGCTGTAAAGCACGCGAAACACGTCGGATAAATTTAAAATTATGTTAAATAATTGTAAATTTATAATAATACATAACTTTAATCCGGTTAAAAAGTTTTTTCTTTAGTTTTAAAAGAGTACCGAGAGTTTTTTACATCGGCTTTTTCTTTCGGCCTACACCCTCTGTCTTTGCCGATGAGTAGGGATGCCTACAAATTCAAATTTAATGACGTGGAATAAGTGATACATGTATCTTATGTTCCATAATAAACATATTTTATTTTATTTTTTAGTTTTAAGTTCATTCGTAACAAAAATGCTAAAATTGGAAACATTTCATAATAATTTTTGGTTAGAACCAAGACAAGCTATGAGATGAAATACCCGATTAATAATAATTTAAAGATGTATAGGACGGTAAATACGTTATTAGCTTTTAATCAGATCAACGACTGTGAGTATAGAGAGATCTTTTTTATATTAACTAAGAGACAATAAAGCTTTTCAAATAAGTAATCTATCAGCTATATATTATATAGAAAACACTTAGATAGTATACAGAGCCAAAACAGAACATACGAAACAGAAAACATAAGTCCATTAAGTACATTGATAGATAATAAAAATTACACTTTTATGATTCAATTCTGTTTACAAAGCTAATCTTAAATAAAAAAAACTAAACTTATAAAATATAATACATATACTTGTAGAAATGAAGCAAAAAATGCATGTATTTATCTCATCAAGGGGTTGCCATATTCGACAAGCGAATTTAAAGTGCAATATATACGTGCATTAATATGTGTTATGAAAAGTGTCGGTTAAAAACAAATTAATAAAGTTGTAACGTGCTCAGATTGATTACTTGATTATGACAGAAAGTATTGTATAAATTCTTCCATCTGTCCTCATCGCGATTGCAGCTAACTTCAACAATTGCGATGTCATAGACTATAGAAAATGAGCTGTCAAAAATCGATTTCGTGACATCCCTAGCGAGCGATAAAGATAAACCACGTACTAGTCGCGCAGGTAATAGGATTGTATTGTTTTGCCCTGTATGCCCCAAATCTGGGTCACATACGCAATTGCCTATATGGACACTAGGATGAGGGCACAGACTAACAATAATTGAAACTACGCGTTCTTCATAGAGTAGAAGAGATTTAATCTATAAGTGTGTCTTACTCTATGTTTCAAGCCATCAATTAAAAAAATATTTCCTTCGTTTTTAAAGGTGTATAGCAATTTAAATACTGAATACTGTCTAAGCACGTAGTTACGGTATAGAGATAATTTACCAAGCATTTACGAAAAGCAATTAATCACGCAGACACTAGTTACAATGCAACTTGCTGGGAACAAAATTGTAACTTGGTGCTACGAACAAAATTGCAACGATAAATTAAAACTTCGATTGTAGTAATCCAGCCATGGAGTATATCTAGAGTTTTTAAAGGTATTAGCTAAGACCGCAATGAAAAATGGTTAGTTCTGTAGGAACTGTTTGCAAGAAAACAGAGAAGGGGATTTTATGTAGCACTTTTTATAGTAATTTAATATTGGCTACTATAAGAATTGTAATATATAATACGCGGTAGACGCGTTATGAAAACGCGTTGTAGGAGTATTATCTTTTTTAACAATTCAAAAACTAGGAACACAATAATTGTAACAGGTGCAAAGTTACGCAAAACTACTTATGGACTTGACAAATCATTTTAAGTTACACTATAGAAATATAACTTGAAATCACCGCGTTATATGAGGGATGGAAATCGCGTTATAGGGGGGATAACAGTTATGTTAGTCCATTAAATAAGCAATAACTCTATGAAAGAATAATAAGTATCAAAGTTTCATTTATTGCAGTGGGAAAACGTTTTTGCACTATTTCAATAATATTGACATGAGGTATGCACAACTATGGTTAGCAGACTAACAGCATTACATAAGGAAGACGGGGTGGTTAGCACCCGGGATTTAAGCTGTAAACATCGAGATCTACAGACCCCCAGAAACCCCTAAAGCAACAACACCACATAATGCAGACATTTCCCAGTTTTATTAGAAAATATGCACAAACCCGAGAACTTATAATCCTTTTATCCTTACATTTGGGAGTAAATCTAGGTTTTCGAGGAAGTTAACAAGAATTCGCGAGATTTTCCGCAAGATGGCGGCGGTAAAGTTTTCCTGCAATTGTGAGCATGTAGGTCGAGCTTAAGTCTAGTTCTTACTTGATTACTTTGACGAACCAACTCGTACCTGCAAATCAGAGAAAGGTATTAAAAATTTGATTTAAATTTTATGATTATTAATTAATACTATATTTGGCTATTGTCGGCCTAGGAAATACTTTTACATACATCCCAATCCTTATAGTACGTTTTAAACACTCGCCCGGTAACGTACAACCGTAAAGGCCGGCAACGCACTCGAGAGCCCTCTGGCATTGAGTGTCCATTGGCGGTATCACTTAACATCAGATGAGCCTCCCGCCCGTTTGCTACTGTTCTATAAGAAAATAAAACAAACCAAAGGCATATGACCAATAAGGCAGTTTTATGGTGTCTTGTAAGACACTATGTGGAACCAGCTGCCCACTGAAGTATTTCCGAACCAATCTACTTAGGTTCCTTCAAGAAAAGAGAGTACTAATAAATAAAAGGCCGGCAACGTACTCGCGAGCCCTTTAGCATTGATTGTCCATGGGCGGTATCACTTAACATCAGGTAAGCATCCTGCTGTGTTCTATAAAAAATGTTAAGTCAATTACGCATCCTTCTAGTATTTATTCTGCAGTGAATTTTGGTATTACAACAAAGCTCTTATCTTCAGAACATTTCATTACATATTTAAAGAAACTTACCTATTCTGAAAGATAAAGCAAGGTATTAGTTATTCCCAGCGGCGTTATAATTTCATAATAACATTACTTCGCTAATACAACCCATTGAAGTCGTAAAAACAAAACATCGTAGGCATCATAAAAGTTATTTGAGACAAAAGCTCATAACTCAAAATCAATGATGGCCCCCGTCAAGAACACAGAAACAATATCTCCACCTCATTTAAATATATTCAGCGACAAAATGTAATGCGCCGACTTTGCATTGATCTTTCAATCTCATTCCAAATCAAATTCCATCTCTTTCTGTAAACTATAAACCAAGAGAGACAAAAGACCCGGCGGGCATCCGCAAACTACACTCCTAGTTATTAAACGCCACCTGAATAATTCATAACATGAGGGTAGATCGAAATAACTTGGTAAGTTCTAGTATCATAGAGTGCAGTAAACTTTAAGCTCTATAGCGGTAAAGTCTAATTCCGATTGGCGTTGAATCGTATTTTTATGTTCTTTGTCGGTTTGGGAATCAAAGGAGTAAAATGTTTGAGAGAATCTTAACAATGTTGGTTTTTGACGCTTTGCGGGTAGGCGTGAATTGGAGGTGACGGACGAACTAATAATGCTCGAATTTAGAGGTTTTAATTTCGTTTCGATTTGTCTCTTTATTAGGATTGTTATTTTGCTAGATATTGAATTAGACGTCAAATGTTATTAAGTTACGTACATTTTTACATAGTATTTGAAAAATATATATATCCACAAAATATTATTAATAACAAGTAATCTCTATTCATTTATTTATCAATAAGGGAACATTAAAGTCACATCTCAAATACTATGTAAAAAATATTAACTAGACGTGTCCTTAAATTATTAAACATATATTTTTTTTTAACTATGAGTAACACAATCAAAAGAAAAACAAAAACCACGAAACAACAAAAAAAATAGTACATACACAAAAGACAATTACAACAAGGATGTCAAAACGGACTTGAAAGTATGAGGGGACCACGATAACATATTATCCCGTCTACTTAGGTACATATATATATATATAGCTCCTGTCATGTAAAACCAATTTCAAAATCGGTTCAATAGTTTTAGACAGTGTTTTAGACAACTTAAGGACTTATTTAGTGTATAAAGACATGACATTACTAGAAATATTATATGTAAAGCTGAAACGAAAAATTTGGCATTGTTAATGTAAGTAAAACTAATTAAAGAAAACACTGTTTCACCGGATTGAAGTTATGTATTATTATAAATTTTCAATTATTTTAAATTTTACAATAGAGGACACCGTGAGCCATTTCTGCCAAAACCCTCCATCTTTTAGTCGATACCATCTCTTAATCGATAACACAACTTTTTCTACAGCTGTGATACTTTTTGACATTCAACACCTTTTGTCTTCAGTCACCGTGACCACGCACGCTGTAAAGCACGCGAAACGTCGGAAAAATTTAAAATTAAGCAAAATAATTGTAAATTTATAATAATACATAAGTTCAATTCGGTAAAAAAGTATTTTCTTTAAATGTGTAAAAGTTATGTCAAATAAAAGACAATAGTATAAGAAAACCTAACATTAAAAATGGAGTTCCTCCAACTACGATTTTGTTCCCTTTGGAGTAGACTCTTGGGCCGTGGGGTTCAAGTGCACAGGCGCTAATTAAAGGTTTAAGTTGGCGCCTGGTAGATTGTACCGGTGACCCCAGAGCTGGAGCTTTCCTCGCTCAACGAATAAATATCGCAATACAGCGAGGAAATGCTGCCAGCGTCAAAGACCAACAATTTTTTTTATGTTTTTTTATTTTTTACTATTACTTTGTAGGTTAAGGTCATTGTGAATACTGTATATTTCATTGTTATAATTACTAATAAGTGAACCTTTATTTTTATTTTAGCTGCATTAAGTAACAAAGTGAGAAATAAAACATAATATGAAGATATTATTCGTCTGTTCACACGATGATACAATGAAGGGAGAAACGTGCTACAGCGACTCCAGCCGCAAAATTTTAATAATGAATTAAAACATCCCTTTCAAAATGTAAATTTTTAATTATGACATCGTCCCCGGCTACGGAGCGGAATTTTCTACTACTTCGGAAAATTGTTTTTTACAATTTTTAAAGCTTATTGGTGATTTGGGTATCTGAAATCTCTTTCGAAATTTCAATTGAAGTGAACTCAAACTTGGTTAAGCTTTTTAAGTGAAGGTTTTAAAGGCTGTATTGGCTAGTCAAACGTATCTAGGATAAGATCGTATGTTCGAAACGTATCGAAATCACGGCTGGTTTTATATGTGCGCGCAATACTTGCTGGAAATGAAAAATCGTGAGGAAACCGGCGTATCTTAGACCCAAAAAAAAGGATGTCTATTACAGAGAATCATGAAGAAAAACTGATCTAGAAAAGAGGCCAAAGTTCGGAGCGCTGGTTTTATATCACAATCGTCATAAATATATATTCACTTATAATATTAAATCCAGGATTCTCGAGCTTAAACCGACACTCATTAAAACTGCAATTTTTTTATCAAATACAAGGTGTAAATTAAAGTATATACGATACCCAACATTACTGATCGTCTTCGATGTTTTTATTGCTTAATAGACAGGAAAGATGTGAAAGTCTTTCCCTTTTATAATAGTTTATAGAAGGAAATACAAACTTATCAACACTTAAATACTTCGTGTAATATTAAAAGCTATAACAGCTATTACTTCACTAAACATTTCAAAGGCTTTCCCGGTAACAAACAAAGGTTTAAATATAAATTTAAAAGCAAATTGAAAGACACTTCTTTGTCTCGGCAAAATTAAGTCGATTCCCCATCATTTAATAATTCTGTTATGCTCCGGACAGATCTGCTAACGACCGAGAAGTTTCTGCAAAAACGACGCTTAGAAGTTTCTTTTACTACGATTTAAGCAATGTACCGTGTTAAACAGTAATACTTTACAATGATTTATAAGCGTGCGAATTATTTTATTAATTATTATTGGGATAAACTACGCATTGTATTATTTAATAATGTGTTCTTTATACACTTCGTCAATTTTTGTAGGATTAATATTTTAAGTAAAACGCACCACTATGTGGAACCAGCTGCTAGTAATTCCGAACCGATTCGACATAAGAAGTACCGTTAACAGATTAGTAAAAGGCGTATTATTTAAATTTGTATATGATTGCATTAGTTAATAATTAATAATGTACCTAATTCTGGCACTTTGTCACAGTTGCATTGTTTTGTTATAGATATACATAGCATACAATCATAGTATGAGTGTTAGACCACTATGTGGAACCAGCTGAAGTACTTCCGAACCAATTCGGCTTAGGGTCATTCAAGAAAAGTTGTTTCCTGCCCGTTTGCTTTGTATAAAAAAAAGGTGCGTGTACTTATGTACGCGCGTAAGAAGTTATACTTCTTTGGCATTATTAAAAATAGTTTTTGATTGCATGCAAATAATTAATTACAATTAAATAATCAAAGACTGGAAAAGGAGTCATTAAAGTCAATAAAGTTCAGTTTACATTTGAAAAATTAATTAAATAAATATTTATTATTATTCTCTTACATTAAACAAATAAAACACTATTTATCTTTAAAACATTTTTATTTCATTATACTATTTATTTTTAAGTGACTCTAATGTCTTCATCAGAATTTCGGTTTGTAATTTTAAATTAATCATTACTTGGTTGTGCATCTACGAGGCTTCTCCAAAACTACTTGCTTTCTGCAACAAATAAGAGAATATTAATTTAAGCTCTGTCCATGCAAAACTTAAAATTTTTTATAATTCATATTATACATTTTTTAACACATTTATATTAATATAATTATATAAATGTGTTAATAATATAATTTGTAGCACATGCTACAGACCTGGATAGCAACTTTCTTTTATTCTATTTAGAGATAGAGATAATTTAAATATAATACCGGTGTCTTCCTTGTAGGTTTCTTTGGAGTTGTTTGGGGATTCTTGTTGTTCAGTTCGACATGATTTTCTTTAACCTTTCTTTAATCCTACAAAATAATGAAATTGTTAAGTTATGTTGTCACTGTTGTGCACACCTTTGTTTAGCTTTTTTAGTATTCAAGTTATGTCAAAACTGATTTATTACCTTGTCATTGTTGGCTTTATTTGCTTTTGGGATATCAATTGTTTCCAAAATGATTTTATTTGTAATAACCTGAAATATATAAATAACATCTATTAATTTAAGTATCATGGTGAGTGGTTCGCACTCAGGTATTAAGGTGTATTATACCCACTGTCCATTATAAGTGGGAATGGGCTCACTTCTGGCAGGACAGAGTTTCGGTACTACAAGTGCAACATGGATGTTTTGAGGTATTACAATATCTCTAACTACCCTGTAGGGGAATAAAGTAATGATGTAAGCATATGCCTATGCTTGAAAGGTTGAACCTTGAACATCACCATACATCATATTTATAATTAACATTCCTACCTCGACACCATCACAATCAAATTCATTGAAATCTACTTCAAACCATTGTGTCTCGAGAAGGTGATGGTGGCTTTGTTCCACCTCCAGTTTTCGATGACAGTTTTTTCACGGCGATAAGATGACAACTCTTTTTTTGTATTCAATTTAGTGCACTTCCACTGATTCATCAATTGTTTTTTGTCTCTTGTCCTTATATTTGCTAGATTAAATCTGATGTTTTGATTAAATAATGTGGTCATTTTTTTGAGATGCAGGTACTTATTAAAATGTTTACTTCTCTGTTATATCGCTCCAAGCCTTCATTTTCTCCTTATTAGTATTCGTGCTTAAATCTTTGTTCTCAATTATTGATATATAGGGTCGTAGAATATTTCTAAAAAGTTGCTGTAACAAACGCAATAAACAAAAGCAATGAATAATGGTTCATGTTTCAGTTTTAATCAACAATAATACTCGATAATACATACGGATAGTTAACCTCAATTGTATTGAAGCACTCAGGAAGGTTAGCACAGTTTTTTCACAAATATTTTATATTATTTCACAAATATTTTGTATAATGAAAATAACTAGGTATATAATTATTAATTTTAAACAATAATTAAAACTCCTATATTTGTTTAAAAGGTAAATGTCATTGTCAGATGTCAATTGTCATGGTCATTCAAAATTCTTGTTAAGCTGCTAAGCTAGAATATGCGTGAAGTTAGCTTCACGCATATTCTATTTCTTTTTACTTGTAGTTTGTCTTATTCCCATCTCGCTCGCGCACGCTATATCACACTGCCAATTTTGTGTCATAGGTGCGCGCGCAATCGTAAAATTTCACTCTCATCAATTTTTCATAACGCGCCTAAAGAAGTACAACTTCAAAAATTTACAAGTTTATTTGTACATCTTGTCACGTTGTTTGTCCGCTATGGACTCCTAAACTACCGAACCGATATCAATCAAATTTGCACACCGTGTGTAGTTTGATCCAACTTAAAAGATAGGATAGCTTACATCTCAATTTATACCCGCAATGTAATTTTATTGCAAAATATTTGTTTATTATTTGATAGTCATAATTCTATCCGATTGTGTGTTGAAAGTACCAACGTTTCACATAAGCTACAATTGAATGGCATAACCACCAAAAACGCATGGTGGACTGGTGTTTTACGGCCGTTTCCCTTGAATAGTTTACTACTATGTAATACATATAACAAAAATCTTAGCCACAGCAACGCTTGGCCGAGTCTGCTAGTATTATATAAGAATTGAATTATTAGTAAATATTAATACATTTAATCTAAAGCCAAAAACTATTTACCGGTTTTAAATACAACATTATTAATATCTCTGTGTCTCATTAGCAACATAAAATATTTTTAATCATCGCTGAACCGGTCCGAACAGCGAGTTCTCGAACATTTAAGTCTTTTGTTCTTAAAGGGACATTTCTCTCAAAGTTTTGGTAATTAAATTTTTATATCCTTTCCCTGAGTTTCTTTAATGAGGCAAAATATTTTTAAAAGGGTAATGATAAAATGAAAACCATTTAACTTTTGTTACTTTGATAGCGGAAAATACAATACATTGAAAGTAGGTACTAGAAGAAAAACCAAATTCTGAGGCAGAATACGACCCGTATCACCTCGACATCCGTTGCTTCACAACTGAGCGTTATTTAAGGCAGTTTTTGTCGCGCACCACCACTACGTGGAACCAGCTACTCGCTGAAATATTTCTGAACCAATTCGACCTAGGGTCCTTCATGAAAAGAGCGTACTAATTCTTAAAAGAGACGTCTATGGGCGGCAGTATCACGAAACATCGGCATCATCAGTGAGCCGTACCCTTTTGCTCCCTGGTATATAAAATAAATGGCCTAGAGATTACTCATACAATTAAGATCTAATTGCAATGTTTTAACGACCGCACTTTTCGTCTCTGTCTGTCAAATTGTGTTTCGGTGTGATGAAAAGAGATGGTTAAGTTCTTTTGTTTTTATCTGGTTTCGTTTTATGACAAGATTTTTTAAATATATTCAGTTGGTCATCGAAATTTACTTCTCAGTAAAATCCGTCTGTTGTAATGTTAGCATTAGTCGTATGCAATAAAAGGCTTTAAGATTCAAAACGAATGAATGTATTTTCATACACAAATATATTCCGCCTGTTAATTTCAGTTTTTAAACGGCTGAAATAAAATAACTCCAACTTGGATTTTGCTCCCTTCCAGAGACTCTTGGGCCGTGGGGTTCCAGTGCACACGCCTAATTAAAGATTTAGTAGCACCGGTGACCCCAGAGCTGGTGCTTTCCTCGATAAGTATCGCAATATACCGAGGAAATACCAGCATTAAAGGTACACAGAGACCAAACTTTTTGAATTTGTTTTAATTTTCTATTTATCAATTTTTAATTTTACTTAAGTATATTGTAAATACTGTATATTTGTGTGTATTTTGTAGACATTTTAGTTTATGTATATAATCTTATATATATATTTTATATAGTATAGTAACCAACACTTGCACTTTGGACATTTTATGATATGTACCAAAGTACGCGGCGATAATAAAATTTCCACATAAAAGCGATATTTCAAATAGTAGTTAAATAATGAGGAATTTAAATTCTTTGCATTCGTTACGTGAGTGACCACCCTTACTTATTTATGACATCGTAAAACGCTAATTCAAATTAAGTTTACCCTTTCAAGTTTTAACCATTAATGTCCCGAATATAACCTAAAGTTAACTATACATAAGCTTTTTTTTCTCAGTCGTATTCTGCGTCGAAGGTCGTGTCACTGTAAGGTGGCTTCTATATCTCTCCACTTTGTTCGGTCTATAGCTTCCCTTAGCGCTGTTGTTATGGGGAGACTCGTGAGAATTGTGGTCACACCAGCGGGTTAGCGATCTGCCCCGCGGGTTTTTGCCTACCTTGCCGACGACAACCAGCTTGTCCAAAGTAATTTCTCGTACGAACTCTGAGTTGATCCAAGATTGACTGGTTTGTTCTTTTAGCGACCCATGGTATGCGAAGTATCTTACTCCCACACCACATCTCCAGTGTATCAATGCTTTTCTTGTCTTGCGCGCAAATAGCCCATGACCCCGTCTGTAGACTAATATAGAGAAAACCAAGTTTGCACAATTCTCATCTTAGTTTAGACTTTCTTATCTTGCCTGATGCGAGTAAAACTGCTCGTAGCATTTTTGGCTATTTGTGTTCTTCGTTCTACCCTGGTCAGACTGTAGTAGGTAATTCAAGACCATATACCTTGGCATATGTGCACATGTAAAAGTGACTATTCGCTTACTAAACAGCTGAACCAATTTGGATGAGACGTTGCCAAGAGATTCAAAAAAATTACAAAAGAGGAAGATTAAATTGAAAATATTTTTATGATGTGATATCGCAATCGAAGGGGTCTATTCAAACCACCGATTTAAAAAGTTTCAATGAAAGCCAAGGCAGGATAAAACCTGCCTAGGATCTGGGGAATATTAATATTGAAATGAGACGAGGGGCTGTTATTTTGTAAACATTCGATATGTTATCGCGTGACTCAGGGCTCTGAGATTAAGTCACGCTCTACATCATATTGTTTATAGTACGATTTCTGTTTTACTATAATAAATGTTAATAGTTCTTTAAATAACGCTAAATGCAAATAGTTTTTCTATTACATTTTTTTTTTTTCAACTAAAATGTTAGAACGGCATTACAAAGTTATGATGATAATCTAGATTTTGGACAACAAAATATTTTGTTTTTATTTTAAAAATTATCATTTTTTAAAACATTTTCCAAAAAATCAACGTTATATTTTCATGCTTCGATGGTCATAACCACAGTCCAGATCAACAATGCCTACACCTAACCTTCCTTTAAGAGTGTACCAATTCTTAAAAATTGAGCAACGTATTAGCGAGTCATCCATATGTGGCTGTCTGACGTAACATCAGGTTAGTTTCCTGCCCTCTGCCTTGCGATTCTGTAACTCACTTTTCGAATTATCTATTAATCAAACAATAAACTACAAGCTCCCACCTCATCAGAATGCCAAATCATAAAATGACTGCTTCGAAAAGTGAGTAACATCGCACACAAAAGTGAATCGCAAGGCTGTTATGTACAAAAACTATTCGTTTCTTTTGCTACTTGTTGGTTTTTGGTAACCTTATATTTGAGTCTGTAATATAAAAGATCATGGGTTTAGGAGCATACTTATTTAATGCGCATGGCAAGAACGTTCGACTTCACTACACACTGCTGTGGGTTGCATAACTGAACCTACTTGTAAAATTGTTTACCTACGTTTCAGAACCAGATATTCGCATAAAATATCGCTCATTAATCGCTTCCTTAGAATCGGCGCCGGCTTATTCCCCACTTGTGAGGGATTAAGGTATCCTTTTGTAGAATATTGCAGAATGTGCGTTCAATCCGAACGCAGTACGCTTCGCTTGCTTTTTTGTTAAGGAAATTTTTATTCATAATAATCCCCGTAATCCCACTGAGGCTGCAATTTTTGTAATAAACAAATTTGCGTTAATAGCTTTAAGCTTATTGTAGGCTTTATTAATCACTTGGTTCAATCAACGGGTTTGTAAAGCTTAGAGAATGGGATGTGTTTTATTTGCCAACTGAAGCATTACTTGCATGGTACTTGAAAAGGAACTGGTAGGCCCGTTCTTCTCAAGACTTCGCTAATGTCACCAGAATCACTCGACCAATCACAGACCAGCGACTCTAATCAAATTGGACCAAACTCACCACTGTCACCGTGGAGTGATAGCTATTTACACTATAAAAATCAAATTACAAATGAATAAGTATCGCAATACAGCGAGGAAATGCATTAAAGGGACACTGCAACAGTGACCAAACTTTTTAAATTTTCCTTTTATTCATTTTTAATTATTATTATTACTATGTTGGTAAAGAATATTGTAGATACTGCATAAGTGTGTTGGAAAGAAATCTGTTTCATCCTAATTCAAACACAAAGAAACATAAAACAATGCTGAACTGAACTGATATTCCCGACATTCACAATATATTATAAGTATATTTTTCTTTATTACTTTTTTTCTTATCTGTGAACGGTTTTTTAATTATAACCTGTATTCAATTGTATGTATTTCGTTTAAAATACAAAGCTATATCAAAATATTATTTTTCCTAATACAATTAATACATATATGTTGATTTTTATTCTAGGTTTCATTAATATAAAATAATTTAAACGTTTTTGTTTCTTAAAACTGTCCAATCATGTATTACGCACACACGTTTCTTGATGATGCGTCGGTAAAACAGTTAATGTATGATCATTGTATGGGTCGGTAAAGCAGTGCACCGTAGTAAAACCGTCAAAATCAACCTCAGAACCTACAAATATACTTAAAGCTCAGACGGTACACTCAGACAAGTATAGATAAATCATACCTACAGTATTGAGCGCCTCTCAACTAGATAAGACTAGGGTTGCCACAAGGGAAATGTATTGACCTGCAGTTTTTCATTCGCTGTTATAAACCTTAATCAAAAATATGTAAATAGAGTTGCTATGGAGGAAATTACTATTGAGAAGTGCTTTTGTATTTGGCCGCGATTCAGTGTCAATTTCACAGTGTTAGGTTTTTGATACTTTTAGTTTATTTATTTGACATTTGCTATGTCGAGTGTCCACCAAGTTTTACTGCTTACCAGAGGTTTCAAAATGTCTAATAACCCACAAATATAAAGTATTTACAATATTCTAATATTTTAAAAATAGTAGTAATCAGAATTAAAAGTTGATAAAAAGAAAACTAAAACTAATTCGAAAAGTTTGGTTCCTGTGGCAGTACCTTATATGCTAACTTTACCTCGCTGTATTGCAATACTTATTGAGCGATGAAAGCGCCAGCTCTGTGGTCACCGATCACCAAAGATATATTTATCTTTCAAAAATTATTAGTTATTAAACTTAGAGCTTTGAATGTGTCTTAGTAAATGTTTTTACCTATATAATAAATTGACAACCCTATTTTCAACGTAGACGAAGTGAAATCCCTAGATGTAAAGCAGTACATGTTCTCATATTTTGAACCTGCTATATGAAGTCACATTATTACCAGATATATCCAATATTCCCAGTTTATTTCTCATACAAATCTATGTTTTGGGATTTAACTGGGATATGAAAGATGAAGAGGATAAAACAGAATATTGAGGTTTGTTGAGATTTGATCACCATACCAGACTGGTAAAAAAGTAGTTTTTTTTTTAGGTTTTAGTTTAAACCGACTTCAATAAACCGAATGTATTTACGTATATATATTATGAGTTCGTTCAAGCAAAACTCTCGCATCCTTGGGTCGATTTGGTCAAATGACTTCAAAAATTAACCTAAGATTTATTTATTAACTATCCTGTCCTAACAGGTGACAAGAATGCAGACCAGTCACCACAAGTAGCACCCGTTCAAGTATGACGCATGGCCAGCCATCGGCTCCTCGTCATATTTTAGGGAGAGAGACAACCCAACGCATGGACGCCGCCACAAGCAATGAAATTTAAACGAGCATGATGATCCTTGAAATGTCGTGTTTCTTAACACCTTATACTTAGTTTCAAAGAAAGCCTAAATTGCAGAATCCTCCAAATTACTTCTCTAAAGTGTTAATTAATATTTTTTTTTAATACAGTTGCTCAAAAAGTGGCGTATTGCAGGGACGTATAGCGTTCGGGATGTGGGCTATTACACACTCGTGCTTTTTTTTTACCTTTTCCGAACTAGTGCGCTTTCTTTCCCAACTGTCAAAATAATGTCTATTAAAAAGAAAAAAACCAACCACGAAGTTTTTACTAAAAAAAAATCATAGAAATTTTTATGATTCATGCAAATATTTCTAAAAAGAAGCTACTGCTTTGTTTCAATATAAGATTTAATGATTTGATTCAATGAGTTAGGTTAGATTTCATTTCATGTCATTAAATTTCATTTCATATCAATAAAAAATTGTACTGAAGACTTGGCTGTATGGGCATAGTTCCCTTTGCCTACCCAGAATGGGTGAAGAAAAAAAAATATCTGCTTATATTCTTTTACGGTGGGCGCCATTTTCCAAAAATGTTCTTTTCGCGTTTAGTTGTTTGTTATATTATATATTAAATATACAAGAATAATCATACGAAATAAATAATAGTTTGTCTCAAACAGTAAATAAATATGCAACCTAAATCTTCTCCAGTTAGTATAAAAAACTGTACCAATGTATATGTGAACAATAATTTGTATAAGAAATAAATGATTAGTGAGTTGAGTTTATTGTTTTTTTATTATTTTATTAAATTGCATAATTTTTTCGCAACTGTATTAAAAATAGTTGTTCAGTACACGTGCGGAACCGTCATTGCAACTTGTTCCGACTGTCAACCCTCACCTTCGGCTGACTTCGAATGACAGGCTTTCCGCACTTGTAATGAAATATACTATTTCCTACAATAAAGTTCACAAAAAAGAGACCGACTTTACATGAATTACAATCTAGCCTTTACAATAATTATGGCTAATAAGGAATATTAGAGCAGTGTTGGCCTAGTGGCTTCAGCGTGCGATTCTCATACCTGAGGTAGTAGGTACGATCCCCGGCTGTGACCAATGGACTTTCTTTCAATGTGCGCATTTAATTTTTGCTCGAACGGAGCAGGAAAACATCGTGAGGAAACCGACATGTCTTAGACCAAAAAAGTCGACGGCGTGTCAGGCACTGAAGGCTTATAACCTACTTGCCTATTAAATTTAAAAATGATCATGAAACATATTCAGAAATCTGAGGCCAAGACCTAAAGAGGTTTTAGCGCCACTGATTTATTTTTTAATAAGTAATATTATGTTGATGTTATTTTCTACAATATTAGTGAATAGCTTAAACTACGGTAATGTTCATTAACAGTATAATAGTAGTGTATAATTCAATATAAACTTATTTTAAGCGAATCAAATAAAAATTTTTGCTAACCAAAGCTAGTTCAAACTCCCCAAATCATAAACAAAGTAGAAATGTAGTTGGAAGCTAAAAACGAAACTGTGTTATAACAGTTAGTTATGAAATAAAAATACTAACTTTTTGACACGAAAAACCACTTTGTAAGCTTTTTTCAAACCAAATAGTTCAGTTACGTTTGTATCGCATTTATTACGAAAATTATCTGTTCACATGACAAGGTAATTGGACAAATAAATTATTACCTATGTATGATTATTCTGATATGACTAATTCAAGAAACGATTGTACCAATTCTAAAAGGCCGGCAACGCTCTTGCGATGTTTCTGGCAATGTGAGTATAGACGACGGTATCAATTAACTTCAAACGCGGCAGCTCGTTTGCCCCTGTTATATAAAATATATACGATCCTCGTCATACAATTATTAATAATAATTTGCATGATTGTAAATAAACTCCAAAAATACTGGAAGTATGTCAAATTTTAACCATTAAAATACTTCAGGGAACCTTTATTCATTTACATAAAAACTAATTACGAACATACACACACATATCTCAAAGCCTACCATTAAGCCCAAGTATTAAAGTATATAAGTATGTACCTAATTAATAATAATCATTACAAAAACGTTAGTTGATTTTAGGTACATTACTTGTATGTTTAAAGAAGGTACATTTAACATTGTTCCATTTTTAAAATCCAAAACGCATTTGTTTATAGTTTATGAAAATAAATATAGATGTTCCATAAAAAATATGTTGTCGTTTTAAATATTCGAAATTCAAATAAAATGATTTTGCTTGCTCACTCAACACGTACATTATTAAAACCGGCAATCTGGCATCAAAAATTGGCAATTACAACATATTTTTGTAGTGTCGTATAAACAAATTCAGTTTATTGCTATACCAATAACTAAATTGCATATAATATCTATTTAGTTAAGTATCAATATTGTCTTGATATTATTGGTTGATATTTATATTAATGATTCTACGATACCGTCGTAAGGATTTTTGACTCTATAAACAAAAAGTACAAAATAAAATCTTCGAAAAAAATCAAATCATTCTAGGCCATAAAATTTAAAAAAAGAATTATTATTGTACTTTTTTTATTAGCAGCCAGTGACTGAAACGATTTACTTTTTTACCTAAAATAATATGTGGCTAAGTCTAAATATTCCACAGAGTAAAATAAGATTTCACCTATTCCCAAAAGCAATAAGCTGAAATCGATGTAAGTGACCCAATTCGTCACAATACGCGACTTAGAGCAATATTCGCTAGTGACGTAATGAACCTCTCTAAAGCCTTTTCAGACCCATTTCCGTACTATTTGCTTTGCCCACTTTCTTCCGATGGACTTTTCTATACAATACAATTTTACGTTTTAGTCTAAGGTTTAAAGATTGAGTTCCTTACACATTTAAATTAAATTTTATGTACATTTCATATTTAAATGTAACTTAAATAGTTCAGCGTGAGGGCGTGATTCTGAACAAAAAAAAAATGACGAAGAATTTATACTCTATATCGCGTACTCTGCGGTTACGACAACTAAAGTGATGTACTACAGTTTTATAGAAGACATCATATGTCAAAATACGAGATACCATATGTCTCTTACAAATTTTATCAAAATTAGCCGAGCGAAGCCGAAACTGAACGCTAGTGTTAGAATATAACAATTTATTAGCTTTTTTTTAAATGTAATTGGAGGCAAACAGACAGGAGGCTCATCTGATGTTAAGTGATATCACCGCCCATGGAAATTGCCAGAAGGTTCGCAAGTGCGTTGCCGGCCTTTTAAAATTGGTACGCTCTTTTATTGAAGGACCCTAAGTCGAATTAGTTCTCAAATTCTACAGAGTGCAGCTGGTTCCATATCTATATCAACAAAAACTGTCTTAGAAAACGCTCAGTTGTGGAACGTGGACCAATATAACTTTGGGCAGTAGACCATTATTTAAATCTTTACCTCTAACCCCAAGACTTTAAATCAATTTTATTTAATTTAAGCAGATAACTAATCAAGACTAATGGTACTTTTGAAAGTCTAAAAGTGAAAAAATATTAGAAAATTAAATTAAATACTTTAAAACAGTTTCCAATATATTAATAAAAAGGGTAATATTTTCTAAAAAATGATTATCTAATTTAAATAATCCGACAGCAAACGAAAATTGTTGACTTCCTTTTACGAATAACGCTCCGTCATTCGTAGTTTAATCTACACTCGAACACTTGTCACGAAAATCATTTACGCGTTGCCCTCTCCCTCTCGAGTTAATTTAATAGGGTGATGTGAGTCAATATAAATTTTGGTGAAAAAATATTGGTTTTGCGCGATCATTTTATCTCTGGTTAACAAGGAAAAATAGTGTTTCATAACTTATATTTGTCAATCGTTACACTGTCGTAGACTATTTGACAATGTAAGTGTTTTCAATAGTCAAATCATTTATTCCAATTAGACTACCTAAAATGACACTTTTGAACGTTAAATAAAATATAAAGATGATTGTAGTTGCCCCTTCCAAAAGGTAGTTTCGAGTGGAGAAGAATGGGCAAAAAACTCCTCACTTACTCTTTTAAAATATTTTGTATTAGTTAAATAATTATATGTGAAGACAATGTACTCGAAAATGTAGAAAAAAACTACTATGTATAGGCACCAATTACTAACAAATTAAGCAATGCAGCGGATAGGTAAATTATTGTATTGTTAGTATACATGTTCCTCACATATTTTCAAATATTGAAATCGTAGAATATTAGACATTAAATAGTAATAATAAAAAAAACAATCAGTGTGTGAGATAAAAATAAAATAATTATAGTTTGTAGTTTGTTGTGATCAGCAACCAATTTGATTTTGTCAAGACTCTGTGATTGTCCTATGAAGCAGGACCAGCATGTTTCCAAGCATTCTTATCTTGAATATAATCCTCTAATTTGTAATATGCTTGTTTACAAAGTGTACTTTTAATAAAAAAAAATCGTTTGTTTAGTTTTAATATCTCACAAACTATTCTATTGTAACATTTAACACAGTACCCCATAAAAGATGCCTAAATATTGGCTAATCTGAAAGATGGTTGAGCTATTTTATCTTTATTTTAACAAACTAAACCACCAACAAATCGATCCCAAAAGTTTGGAGTCTTATGTAAGCATATAGCCGTGACGCTTCAACCTTTATCTAATTTTGAAATCTTTATTTATCCTACTCAATTAATATAACAAATTTTGTAATATTCAACATTATGAATACATAGGGGGGGCATTTTAGAAAGGCTAAGATCGTGAACGGCACAATAAAGGTAGGGAAACATTCTTGTTGATAGTATTGTATATATTATACTATATTATAGTAGTGTTAATTACCGATAAAGCCTTCATTTTTCTAGATAAGATTTAAGAAAAATATTACATACAAATGTTGCTTACATTACACACCGGCACTTGTTGCAAGTTAGGTATAAAATCTTAAACCAGTTAAATAGAAACTTAAATGAAATTATATTCGTATTAGCGTAAAGTGCACCAGATTTTCTTAATAGTTAGAAATAGTCGGTTTCAGCTTAAACTGAACGCGACACTTGGACCTCGTTTGGAGACAACTTCTACAAATTGCGACCTAGATATTAAGACTGAAAAGGGAATATATATACATTATAAACGGTTTATATATATATATATATATATATATATATATATATGTTTTTTTTATGAAAATGGATACTTAGTTTAAAAGTAAAAACATTTATAGAAGCTAACATATAGCATTGGGTCTGGGCCTTTTCTGAATCCGTTTCGTGATTACCGTAATAGACAACTAGGTGATGAGAAATTTGAAAGACTACTGCTCAAGATAGAGTGAGATAGAGCCAGTTGGAGGAGGTCTATAGACTCTATACTCTATAAGTCCTTGAAAATATTATCATTATTTATGTATAAAAATCTTATATAAATATAGATGAATGTTTCAAGGAATAAATGATACTTAATTATTGTTGTTATTATTATTAGATGATCACACACGCCGTCGTTTTAAGCATACCGGTTTCCTCACGATGTTTTGGTTTGACGGGGATGATGAAAGCTTCAAGGATGAGAGAGGCCAACACGTTTACATGAGTTTAATATACAATTAGTAAATAAGAAAGGAAAGAAGAGAGGATGTCCATTAAAAACCTGGGAAGATAAAATAAAGCGAGAAAAGATTGGATAAAGTAGCGATGATAAGTGGAATTTTGATCACTTTGTCGGAGGTCGTGTAGGTACTAATATGAAATATAATAAGAATATAATAATAACGCAACTTAATGCTAATAAGAGAAGAGTACTCGAATACAGGCGAATTTTATATAAGGTATGAAATGGTACTCGATAGAATACAACGCTAAATGCTAATAAGAGAAGAGTACTCAAATACAGGCAAATTTTTATATAAGGTATGAAATGGTACTCGATAGAATACAACGCTAAATGCTAATAAGAGAAGAGTACTCGAATACAGGCGAATTTTTATATAAGGTATGAAATGGTATTCGATAGAATACAACGCTAAATGCTAATAAGAGAAGAGTACTCGAATACAGGCTAATTTTTATATAAGGTATGAAATGGTACTCGATAGAATACAACGCTAAATGCTAATAAGAGAAGAGTACTCGAATACAGGCTAATTTTTATATAAGGTATGAAATGGTACTCGATAGAATACAACGCTAATGTTACAAAAATAATCCCGATACACATCTCGTCACACTAAATGTGTTTGTTTTAGTAAAATGTTTTTTCACATCAAAATAAACTTAGCCGAAGTGCCAAAAACAACCGCTTTATGTGGTTCGAAAGCTAGTGGGTTTTGTTACGAAATTCTAAACAATTTTAAATCTATCTCTTAAATAAATTATTAAAATATTTATAAATTATAAATATGACTAGGCTGTTTTTATGGGCTTTTGTGAGAATTTATCTCTGTTATATGTTTGTTTTTATGAAAAGTATAATGTAAAATCTATATTTGCAATATATGTAAATACATATGAGAGCACTGTGTATCTACCTGTAAAAACAATTTTAACTCATTAAATAAATGTAAACAGTTAAAATGTAAATTCGATCATAGAAAATTAAAATATGAGGCTGATATACAACACCTTCAGTCAGAGATTCTCCATCTGCAGGAATCCTTGAACAGTATTAGTTCTAAATATGACACCTCACAAAAGGAAATAGGAGAATATATACTGGCAATGGATGGCTTGATAGATCTGTGTAGTGAGAATGAAAGGATGTTCAACTCCTTAGTAAACAGTCAAACATCAGACTGTAAAACAGATATGTCGAGTTGTTCACAGCCAGCTGTTTCTCTGGAGTCATTGCCACCTGTGACTCATTCTGCGGAGTTGTGTAATAGCCTCACAAGTACTTCCTTCGCCACACATGTAAACCTGAATGTGAAATCTAATGTAATAAACAAAAATCAAATAATGATATTTAGCGATGAAATGGGCAAAAACATATCTCATAAGTTATACCAAAATTTAGGTTCTCAGGTCATAAATTGTTGTATGCCTGGAGCTTCCTATAAACAAATATTAGATAAAATAGTAAGTAATAATTATTGCCCATCCACAACTATTGTACTTTTAATTGGGAGAAGAGGTAATGTAACAGTAAATATGTTAATCAGTTATTTTGAAAAGTTATCAAAACTTAATGTAAATAAAGTTGTCTTATTTGCTTTTCCTTATGGAAAAGGTATGTCACAGACCGAAAACAATGCTAGGTACAGATGCAATAATAAAATTCATACAATGACACTGTATAATAAACAATTTGAATTTATTGACACTAATGTCATCATTAGATATAATTACTTTTTGACAAAAGATAACTATTATCTTTGTAATCATTATATTGGACAAGTAGCAAATTCGCTATCATATTGTATTTTGAACGAAGCCAAATGTTTGGCTAACCAATCTGCTCCTATTGAGCAGATAGATAATAGTACCTTTTCTCAAGATACCTTGGAATTTGTTCCAAGTAATTATTTAAATTAGATTTTAAGACAAAAGAGGTGATCTCTGGCAATAGTTCTAGTCATAGTTGTTTATTAGGAGATCCATCAAACTCCTTAAATGTCAATAATAAAATCAATAATAAGCATATTTTAAATTTAGTACATCAGAATATTCAGGGTTTGATGGGTAAAGAATTGGAGTTGGAGTTGTTCATGAACTGTAATAACATTGATATCTTATGTATTACTGAACATTGGTTAAAGGACCACCAGTTCATGTTTAGCTTCAACAATCATCTGGTAGCCAGCTCGTTCAGCAGAGTTAATTTAATACGTGGAGGCTCTTTAATTATTGCTCGGAATAATCTTAAATTTAAAGAACGTACCGACATAGTGAGCCTGTCTGTTGAGCGAGTTGCTGAGATAGCATGTATTGAGCTTGAGCAGTTCATTGTATTGAGTGTATACAGGCCCCCTAGTACTTTATACGATACTTTTGAAAAAATCCTAGAAGATGTATTAATAAAAATATCTAATACTAATAAAACAGTTGCCGTCTGTGGAGACTTTAATATTAACTTATTAGATAAATCTAGTATTGTTAATAGATTTTTAATCTTATTGAAATCATATAATTTATATAATATTTTCCTTGAGCCAACTAGAATAACTGCCACCAGTGCCACTTGTATTGACAATGTTTTTACAAATGTGAAGCCAACTTTCTATTCAATTATTAATCTGTTAGATTCAGATCACTGTGGCCAGTTGGTTTCATTTACTAAAGACATTGTTAAAGCAAATCGAAAAAATGTTAATTTTGTTCCAGTAACCAGTTATCGTTTAGAACTTTTTAAAAATAATTTAAATGAAAAACTGCCTGGTTTGCCTTATCACAATAACCCTGACCAAGCTTACTCTTCATTATTTAACATGATTAATTCTCAGTTTAAGAAGGTTTTTACATCTAGATCAGTTTCTGTTAGTGATCGAGTTTTGTTTAGTGACTGGGCAACACCAGGTATTTTTAAAAGCAGAATAAGATTATTTGAATTATATAATGAAAGGAACCATGATCATAGTGAAAGGTTTAGGGAGTATGTTAAAAATTACTCTAAGACTTTTAAGAGAGCCTGCGCTGCCGCAAAATCTTTACACATTAAAAACAAAATACGATCATCTGCAAACAAAATTAAAAGTACTTGGAATATTATTAATTCTGAAATAGGAAGAACCACAGTTAAGAATAATGATTTTCATCTTAAAATTAATGATATAGATGTTAGGATTTGGAGGTGGCAACCGAGTTTGAATCTTTTTTCACTAATATTCCTGTATTAACAACTCAAACTTTGTTGTCGTCTTCCGGCTCCGCATACAACATACTTAAAGACTGTGTCGCAGAATGTGGGACAAGTTTTGAATTTACAGTTGTTAGTGCTAAGGACATTCTAGATGCATTTAAAGATTTGGAAGTAAAAAAGTCCACCGATCTTTGGGGGTTGTCAGTTCAAATAATATCCTCAATAATTGAATGTATTTCTGGCAATTGTGTTCAACTCTTGTGTCGCATCTGGTGTGTTTCCGGACTTAATGAAGTTAAGCAAGGTGATTCCACTCTTCAAATCTGGTAGTACAACCGATCCTACGAATTTTCGCCCTATCTCAATTTTGCCTACACTGAGCAAAATTTTTGAGAAAATAATTTTAAAGCAAATGCTAAGGCATTTTAACAGACAGAATCTTTTTCACTCCAAACAATTTGGATTTACTAAGGGTCGGTCTACTGCAGATGCAGGTGTGGAACTACTCAAAAATGTATTCGAGGCTTGGGAGAATTCACAGGATGCTTTAGGCATATTCTGTGACTTGTCCAAAGCTTTTGACTGTGTTTGCCATGACACACTTATCAAGAAACTACACCACTATGGCATTAGAAATAAGGCTCTTAGACTTCTCAGTTCATATTTAGACAATAGAATACAAAGTGTAGATATTAATGGCAAAAAATCAAAAGGATCTGTGGTAACTATGGGTGTTCCGCAGGGTTCAATTCTAGGTCCTTTCTTATTCCTTATCTATATCAATGATTTACCTTTTTGTGTAAGGGATGATCACAAAATCCTATTATTTGCGAATGACACTTCGCTTGTTTTTAAAGTTAAGCGTCAACTTGAAAATGTTGACCAAGTTAATTTGGCACTATCTAAGGTTGTCCATTGGTTTAATGTTAATAATCTGCTTTTGAACTCAAGTAAAACTAAATTAATAAAATTTTCTACGCCTAATGTGAGACAGCTAAGCACCAATGTACAACTGAATGGAGTAGAGTTGGAACCTGTTGAGTCAACTGTTTTTCTTGGCATTACTGTTGACGCTAAACTACAGTGGGGCCCACACATTAACAAATTGTCTGGAAGGCTCAGTTCAGCTGCTTATGCTGTAAGGAAAATTAGACAAATTACTGATGTGGATACAGCCAGAATTGTTTATTTCAGTTATTTTCATAGCTTGATGACGTACGGCATTCTCCTTTGGGGAAACTGTGCGGATATTAATACAATCTTCTTATTACAAAAAAGAGCTGTCCGCGCTATATATAACTTAGGTCCTAGAGTTTCTCTCCGAGAGAAATTCAAAGAGATAAACATTCTGACTGTAACTTCACAATATATTTTTGAAAATTTACTTTATGTTCACAAAAACGAACCGGATTTTGTCAAATTGTCTGATCTTCACTCCCGAAATACTAGGAACAAAAATAATTTAACAGTTCATGCTACTCGCCTTCATAGAATAAGCAACTCGTTCATGGGTCAATGTATACGCTTTTACAATAAACTTCCTATGGATGTTCGTAAACTTCCCCTTAAGAAATTTAAATTTTTATTAAATCAAAATTATTAACTAAAGGATATTACAGGATATCCGATTATTTAAATGATAGAAACGCCTGGGATTGAGCTGCTCGCTTATACAGCTATCGCTTGTGTTTTTTTTTAAGCTGTCTTTCACTTCTTTTTTTTTTTTTTTTGCATGTTGTACATATTTACAATCTGACATGTCTTGTGCTTTTGCATATGCATTTTATTTTATTCTATTGACATGTTTGTGCTTAGTGCATATTCATTTTTTTACATTTTTTTTTCTCTACATTACTGACATGTTTTGTGCTTAGTGCATATTCATTTTTCTTTTTCTACAATACTGACATGTTTTGTGCTTTTGCATACAATATTTTACACTTTGACATGCCAAGTGAATAATTTTTATATTACGATTATATTTTTCAATTTAATTATTTTTCCTTGCTTTAAGGTACACCTTAAATATACATTTTGTATCCATTGTAAGTGTAAACATTATGCGGGTATATCATAAACTCTTTTGCTTGATTTATAATTTGATACATTTTAGTCTATAGTTATTTTGGGCTGGCGATCTGAGTGAGTTGTTGCCCCACATATCTTTATGGTGCCTCTGGCGGTATTGTTGTGTACCGGGTTGTGCAGCTCCCTCAAAAATGGTTGAGCTGCATGAGCTATTCGGGGCATGCTAGCCGTCTGCTGGCGCAGGCTTGCTCAGATCGATCTGGTTCTTTCTTCCAAAGACCAGTCCAGTAAATTACTCTGCATTTGTTTACACCAACTTATTAATTTATTATTGTATTATCTGGAATATAAAAGAGACTAAGACCCCCGAGTTTGTTTCGACATTTCTTCTCAGGGCAGTCAGTTAGGAAATGTCGACTTCATCTAGTTTAGGAAGACATTGTAAAAGTGATTTATATAGTCCTACTTGCAAGAATAAACTATTTCATTTCATTTCATTTCATTTCTACATAATTAGTATTTAGTTTAAATAATAGTTTTTTTTTATCTATGGTATTCACATATAATTATCAAATCAATGTACATACAAAATATTGTAAACTATTTTAAAAGAGTAAATATGGAGTTTCTTGTCCATTCTTCTCCATAATATGAAACTACCTTTTGGAAGTGGCAACTAGAGTCACTT
Source organism: Pieris macdunnoughi (assembly GCA_905332375.1). Taxonomy (NCBI): domain Eukaryota; kingdom Metazoa; phylum Arthropoda; class Insecta; order Lepidoptera; family Pieridae; genus Pieris; species Pieris macdunnoughi. The sequence goes on along the minus strand of CAJOBZ010000033.1, from coordinate 2,573,977 downwards.
TTTTTTTAATATTTTTAACTTAGAAAAGTGCCTTTTTAATAGGCCTAATTGATATAAATGATTTGACTTTCTTCTCATTCCGCGGTGTACAATATGCTTTATATGCAAAAGGGTGTGGTCAGCATAATTGTTTTCATAAAAAACAGTTAAATCAATCGTTACGTTATCAAAAAACTATATTTATTTCATTCTCAACAATCAATCAACTGCAATATAATCTGTGAAGTAACCGCGTTGTGCGCTGACCGTTTTCCGATGCACTTTTTATTTGTCCCCTGACAGTTGACACGTACCCTTTATTGACATCCGATAGCTCGATTCTGCATTTCCACCATGATTTCCACAGGCTTTGTAGGAATTTGCTTTAACGGGAGTTATGTACTAAAGATATTTCGTATTTGAACCAGCCAGTGGGTCGAGTGAGCGAGTGACTGCTATATTGATGAATTAAATATTTAAAAATATTCAGAATATTTTTTGCCTTACAAAACCTTGATAAAAATGCCTTTAACGAAAGCCCAACCAACGTCTTCCGTAATTATAACAGCCTTAAAATATGGATTAATGAAATACAATCAATACTTTGTAAACTTCTTGTGTATGAATCATCTTAATCCCCTTACAATAATTAACAAAAACAGCTTAAATAAGTCCACATCAAAAGTCTAGAACCAATTAAAGACAATATACCCTCTTTGATATTGAAACGTTTACAGTAATCTAAAGGTGTATCTGACAAAGAGCCATGGAACACAATTTCGCTCCACACGCCCATTGGACCATACTTAGGCTGTTTACTACGATGCGTACAACGGTAAAAAAACGTTAGAGTTTCGTGTCCAACTAGTCTTTTCCATTTGACACGTTAATCATAATTTTATAATTAAACTAGCAGATCCGACAGACGTTGTCCTGCATGATATTTGAAGCGATTAGGATATTAAACAAAGTATGAAAGTACCGACTGCAGCACCGTCTGACGCGCTGAATTGTGAATCTAAGCCATCCAGGGATCCACCCAAACGCATTCAAAATCATTCAAATAGGTCCAGTCGTTAAACAGAAGTTCAGTGACACACTCGTAAATGTTTATGGTAGCTTTTATGTAGTATTGCGTTGTGTATGTGTAGTCAGCGTTTGTTTCTAAAAATGTCTGCATATTTCTATTAATAATAGTTGTCTAACCGTTAAAAGTTTTGTATCATTGTACAATTAAAGAAAAAACTTTTTAACCGGATTAAAGTTATGTATTATTATAAATTTACAATTATTTAACATAATTTTAAATTTATCCGACGTTTCGCGTGCTTTACAGCGTGCGTAGTCACGGTGACAATGTGTGACAATGCGTGCGTAGTGGTGGTTTAATCCGGTTAAAAAGTTTTTTCTTTAAATGTGTTAAGGTTATGTTAATCAAAGACAATACTATAATTGTACAATTTTGAAGTCGGGAAGAGAAAATTATAGGATATCTAGGTTATAGCATTAAAGACGATGCCTCTCCACAAAAGGAATTCCAATAGCGTGTGTTAGTCGCACGCGTGTAAATGACCTAACCACTATCCAGACTCGCATAGGCGCAGTTTTCAGATTTTTAGGTCAAAGCTTTGTCCGCACGATTTGTTAGGCCCGCTTGACAAGTTTCATTTAGACGAAATCGAAATACTTTTGGACTATGGACTGGCGTTTTATGGACTTGGGAATTCCAACTTTGGTATCGCTATAGCGAAATTCCACCAACTCGATTGGCTTTTTCGATGACTTTTCTGACAGCTGAGTTTGTCTATTTGACTTTTATAAAATTGTTTTCTTTATTATTGGCTACTATAAATCGATGTTTTGTGATGAAGGACCTTTTTTGTGTGATATAGGTTTGAGCTATGAAACTGTTATTAAGTGATGGCCTAGTGGCTTTAGTGTGCGACTCTCATCCTCGAGGTCGTAGTTTTAAACTTTGGCTGTGCACCAATGGACTTTCTGTCTATGTGCGCTTTTAACACATGCTTGTACGGTGAAGGAAAACATCGAACAAAGCGGCATGCTTTAGGCCCAAAGTCGACGGCCTGTGTCACACATACAAGGCCTACTTGCTTACTATAAAAAACAAATGATCACGAAATAGATCCAGAAATCTATGGTCCAGACCTAAAAATTTAAGTTAAAGCACCACTCCCTTCATGTATAGGATAAAATAGGATTTTACCAATGTATGTATGTCAGAAGGACAAATTAAATTAAATCGTATATTTTATAAAAACCTATTTATTGGTTAAAACCTTCTGACCGCTGCTGATATAACTTTTCTAAAAATAATCATCAAATATTCATGAAAATAATTTGGACAGTCAACTACAATATTTCCTTAGCGCTGGTTATCGAACTTAACCTACCAATTACACAATTATGACCATTAAGTACATGTAGTAAGGATTAATACCGCTTGGCGTTGAAGTGCAATATTTCAGCAGCTAATGTATGGGACACGTGTTTGACACGTGCAAATCTCGTAAATATCAGTAATAGTGCGGTTGTCAAGAACAGAAGGGTGTGTCAATTGTCAAGGATATATAGGACTACTTAAGTAGTGCTAAGTATATCGAAGGGTCAATAACTTAAAATTAAAATATTTATAATAAACACCTAAAAAATTTTGTGTCAATTGATATTTTTTTCTCTTTTAATAATGAGGCTTATATATGCCTGTTTTCTTACGATATTTGCTTTTTTGTCATTTTAATTTTGCATTCTGAGCTGTCGTCTGGGCTAAAACATGCCGATATCGCCACGACGCATAAAAAATTAAATGTTTGCACAGCCATGATTCGTCAGAGCATTCGAAGTACGAAAAATCAGTCAATAACATAATTGAGACACAGCCTTCTCTCACATAACTATTAAATTTATCATTAATCAATGTTTAAATCTGTTGTAAAAAGAGACACAAATATATATGTCTGTGTAGCTGCTAATAAACAACACCGAGGCGTAATAAATAAAAGCAGGTTTCCTTTTTCGTGCGTTTAAGATACTTGGGGGTATTTCATCTCATAATACTGGTTACTTACAGTATAATGAGGTTAAGGTAATACTTTTTATAAGTAAAAAATATGACAGCTGTTTGGAGAACGAGTAGGAGAAACCAAGTGATAAAAAACCAACTTTATTGTGACAAATCTTTTTTTTTTATATAAGAGGCAGGAGGCTCATCTGATGTTGAGTGATACCGCCCACGGATACACATTGCCAGAAGACAATTGCTCTTTTCTTTAAACAAACAAAAAAAACATTTATTCATGTAGGTAACACAATGTACACTTATGAACGTCAAAAAAGAAATAAACATTAAATGCTTCTAATTTTACATTTACTGCCAGTTCTCAAATCAAGGACGTAGAACGAAAGAGAAGAACTGGCAATAAACACACCGCCACTATTTAATCGCCAAGTTATTTGTTTTACACAACGTTTGTAAGGAGCTGCAACCATTACACCATGTTCCACATGACATCCTTAGTAATAAATAATAATTAAATAAATTAAAAACAAAGATTTGTCATTATCAGCAGGAGGCATGGTAGAATAGGAGCACGCACTTACATTCTCGTGGGACATTCTTCAAGGACCCTTACACCCGAACCCAATAATTAATCCACAATCTGAGATCAGACCGTGACAGTCGATCGATCTCCTATCTGCATCCCAATAACCAATAACCCTACGAAAAAGCTCTTTGTCGTTCCATTTTACCGAGTTTTCACTTATATTTGATAATAATCAATGTAAACCAAGTAAAGTAAATAAAACCGTACAAATAACATTAAAATATACATGTGTGTGTTTAAAACATAACAAACATTTTTTTTAATTATTTAAAAAAATTGGTGTAAGTTAAAATCTGTTAAAATAATTAAAATGTTGAAATGGAGCTTTCGTCAACTGTCATTTTCATACAAAGGTCTATCCACAGACACCGATACGACCTCCCATGGATAGCGTGTATCGACAGATGGCTATTACAATCCATCGATTGGTTATTGGCACACTTGTTACACCATTTGGATTAAGATTACTATCTCAGATAGTGGATCATCGATTGAGATAGGATATTGGATTCGGGCGTTAGGCGAATTGGATTAGATATGTTGAGTACACCTGCAAATGCTTGGCGCCTCAAAAAACGTGCTAAAATGTACCCTAAATTCAGTTAAACTTGTAAAATTCGTTACAAATAATTTATCCTTTTTAAGTGTCAAAAATTCCCTTTCCTCTACAAACAATGGCGTGCACATGGGACTAGTCCCGAAAAGGGACTTTATTTACCCGCTGTGTTTGCTTTATACGATTCCCCGATGTGATTTAGGCCTGTATTACACTGTTCAAGCGTAGCTATAAAATAATTGACGCTTGCTTCCTTGAAGAGTAGCTAAGTTACAAGTAGGTAATATAAGTACTAAGCTAGTTCCATAGACTAAGTAACCCAATATAATATGATGTTGTTAAAAGCCGTCTCCGTAGCACAGTCTTACACACCTTAAAACTTATTCTTCTTCTATCATAAACAAAAATTATTCTATAGAAGCTCAAGTTCCAAGAAAAGCAAGCTATCAAATGAATCCATATTAACCATCTAAGATAATTGCAGTCAATTAGCAATTAAAAGAAAAGTAGTGGCGCTACAATCCTCAGATTTATATATTTGTTTCGCGATCATTTGTTTTTTTCTAATAGATAATCTGCCTTCTGTGTTTGACACACGCCGATTCCTTACTGTTACTTCAATGTACGAGCGATTCTATTGTGCTTTTATGAAACTTAGATTTGGCTATTATTAAGAGCCAGGCATAGCTATATTTAATTTTGTATAATTATTATTATTAGTATGACCAAGTGTCGACAAGCTTTTTCAAACATATGCTTAAAACGTATTTTAAAGCTTAAAGCTTTAGGTGTACTAAACCCTTAACAAAGACAGAAGGATAAGCTTATTCCTGTTTCATTTTCATTAACAAAGAGAATGCAAGTGTCATAATGTGGTCAGTCAGGAGCTTATTTTATGTAAATTTTAGTTAGATATTCTAATATTGTCCTTTTTCACTGAATATTTTAGAAAACACTGCATCATGGCATATTTTGTGTAATCTTTGAGGAGACGATTTCTGTGATATGTACCGTGGAACTCTATTCTAAGTTTATAGTGTGTATAGGCAGTCGATCTGGTAACTAAGAGACTGTTGGTCAGACAGAGACAGTCATACAGAGACGAGACTTTCAATCTTAGTTTTTCGCATTGAATTCCACCAAACAGATGTATAGTAATGTTGATAACTCAAACTATGTTACATAAGGAAGTATGATGTAAAAATTGTCTGTAGTTACAGCCATCAGGGCTCGTTGACCATGTCAACTATAATGGACTGGGAACGTCGAGAAAATCGTTATAAATAAAAAAGAATCGCAAAATATGTTTTTAAACGCAAAACTCAACGACGGCTGGGCCAATTCCAGTATTTTTCTTATTTGTTCCTTAAACTCTTAGGAAGGTTTTTATTCCGCGACCAGTCTCAGATTGCCCTCAGATTTCTGAATCTGTTTCATGATCATTTTTAAATCTAATAGGCAAGTAGGTGATCAGCCTCCAGTGCCTGACACGCCGTCGACGTTTTGGGTCTAAGACATGTCGGTTTCCTCACGATGTTTTCCTTCACCGTTTGAGCAAATGTTAAATGCGCACATAGAAAGAAAGTCCATTGGTGCACAGCCGGGGATCGAACCTACGACCTCAGGTATGAGAGTCGCACGCTGAAGCCACTAGGCCAACACTGCTCCTAAATTTTTATCAAGCGTATATAAAAACAAGATTAAAAGATATAATGTGAATAAAAATGGCGTAAATGAATACCTAGCAATTACATGAACCTCTATAAGTTATGAATATAAGAATTAAATTAAAATCTCGCTCGTTTACAGCAAGCGACGTTGCAATTCTTACTGGCAGCTAGCCAAATGCTCGGATTCAACTCTATTTATTTGTCAAAAACTTATAAAACTGTAATGACCCGTGTCTCTCTTAAAGTATTAGTTACGGCATAATACTACGTAAACTGTTTAATATTTTGTACATATATATTAATATAACTAGGTTAAAAGCTCAGCCCTGTAACGTATGTGAAGCACCTAACCTTATAAATAAATAAAAAATAAATCAGTGGCGCTACAACCTTTTTAGGTCTCGGTATTTCTGTATCTGTTTCATGATCATTTGTCAATCTAATAATAGCCAATATCAGCCTTTTGTGCCTAACACACGCTGTCGACTCTTCTAAGGCAAGCCGGTTTCCTCACGATGCTTTCCTTCACCGTTTGAGCGAATGTTAATGCGTACATAGAAAGATAGGTAATTGGTGCACAGCCGGGGTCGAACCTACGACCTCAGGGATGAAAGTCGCACACTGAAGCCACCCAGCAGCAGTACCATAACATAAGAGTAAGTACTTATAGTTCGTGTAAAATTTCTGCTAACAAAGAAATTAGATTGAACGTCTTGAAGAGACATTCATAGTCTTGGAAACTTCCTTACCAAAACCGCATACTTATCGGTGCATCGTTTCGCACCTTTGTCATAGACACAGATACCCATCAAACTTATAACACCCCTCTTTTTGTGTGGTGATTAAGTCAAGCAATTTTGTTTTTGTTCGTATGTAAAAAAAAAAATTATCACCTCTTTAGGTCACCTAAATCTACCGAACGGTGTCTTTTACCGCTTGCTGTATATTGGCTGGCACTCCACCTTGGGAGTTAGAGGCTGAGGCTCTCACTTTAGTATACAATCACCGGATGGAGTCGAGGGCTGAAGGTATTTACCCTGGTGTTGAGGAAGTCGAGAATTTAAGACGTTTGGCGCGATCAGCTACAATGCAAAAATGGTACCAAGACTTAGCTAACCCAGCAGCGGGGCATAGAACGGTGGAGGCTATTCGTCCAGTACTTAATGACTGGGCAAATAGAAAAAGTGGTGCCCTTACCTTTCGTCTTGTGCAGGTGTTGACAGGACATGGATGTTTTGGGCGATACTTGCATGACATCGTGCGGCGGGAACCAACACCGAGCTGCTTGGAGTGTGGCGCAAATGATGATACTGCACAGCATACGTTGGAGGATTGTCCGCAGTGGTCTCAGCTACGTCACAATCTTATTTCTGTGATGGGTAATAACCTTGCTTTGCCTTGTGTTGTACAAAAAATGGTCGGCAGTGACGAGGTATGGAATGCAGTGGTATCCTTCTGTGAGCATGTCATGCTACAGAAGGAGACAGCAGAACGAGAGAGGGAGCGCTTTAGGACGAATCCTAGGGGTAGAAGACGGGGAGTAAATAGGAGAAGATATGCCCATCTCCTACCTCCTATGTAGCGTATATACACCGGAGGTTTTTGAGTGTAACATGCCGTTGAGGTCCCGGTAGAATGCGACAGCGACCCCGGAGCCTCTGTAACGCGGCTTTGTCGGAATTACTCGAGGTGGTTTTAGTGGGTTTTGCTCACCCAGTCTCTGAATAGCAGAGATTTTGGCGTGAGTCGAGTCCCACATACCCCTGTTCAGGGGATGCGCAAATGCATTTCCACCTCGGATATCAAAAAAAAAGTCACCTAAATCATTAAAAATAACAAAATTTTAATTTTGAGTCAAATTTTATATCAAAACAATACCTTGTTTAGAACTTTCCATTTTGAAAAGCAAATCATTCGTATATTTCCAAGTTATATCTCCGTACTTAAAAGAAAATGAATCTTAAAAACATGATTTCCTCTTGGTACAAAACTCAAATGCGTCTCATTTGGAGCTGAAGGGCCAGGGGGAGGAATATTATCACGTAACAAATTGGTTTCTCCTACCTTTGTCCATTCGTTCCCGGCACATTTGTAGGGATAGCAACAACAATAGGAATGATGAGCCGCAATTCAAAAAGCTCCACGTTGACGCTTAATGTAATTGACAATACCTGAAACAATGATTTGAAATTAATTTCATTCATTCATAGATCAATGTATTAGCACAGTTTATTTTGCATTTGTTTATGATAAAGTTATTTAGAAAATATTTGATTGTTTTATTAAATACTAAGTAGCCACGATTGATATGTATTACATTCATTCATTCATTTACTTTACAAATGTAACAAATAATCTATTTTACTGTCGCTACCCTGTTAAAACCACCGACTTCTTAGTATTGAACACAAAAAAGATTCTTTTGTGAGACGCATTTCAAGAGTAAAGCCTATTCAGACACAATGCCCCCGTATTTACCTTTTTTGTACACCCTACTTGTGCTATTGAACTTCGGTTAGGTGACGGATTTTTTTTCATTCTCATCGCAATGATGAAACAGCTTCCGATTCGCTACTTATTCGGGGAGAATATCTCTTAATGAAGGATATTTTGAAATCATTTGATTCAAAACAATATTATTGAAAGCTCCTGGTTGAACAAAAGGTTCATTCACTTTAAGTTAGTTCAAAACTTATTTTGATTTAAGTTCATAACCTCACCCATCTATTCTCAACTCCCACTCATTGTGATAGCAATCTAAAACAGTTCGTTCATTCCAAATTCAAAATAGAGTAGAATTTTATTTAATTAAGCGCAATTAATTACCAACCGTTAGAACGTAATTATTCCAGGAATGCGTTCAAAAGCGCCCTCACACGGTATTCCTTCACGTCTATTTAAGCATTCTAAATAAGTGCCTGGGCAAAGCTGGCTCGATTAGCTCGCGAAACCATTACGCTGAACGGGCAAATAAATCAGTCGTTCAACCATTCACTAGTTCGTTCATTCGACCGCTGTAGATAGAGCAGGTGTAAAGAACGTCGTGTTTTATTTGCGCACGTCAAATATTTTTATAAAGAATTGTGCCTACGAAATTCTCGATTGTCACGTGTTTTTTCGTCGAAGTGTATTTAACAAAATAGTGAATCGGATTATAGTATTTTGAGTAAGTCTTTTGAATAAATAAACATTGATATACATGTAAAGTTGTCGGTCCTACGTCTCTTCCCCTGGTACTCCTGTCAGGCATCCGACTCACTCTATGCCTGGGTACATGACCTCAATAGAGATTAGAGAATAGACTTGTATTAAAATGATTCAATCAACAGCATTCCTTCCCAATTAACTCGATTGCTTCAATGAATTTTATGTCACAATTATGCAGCAGCCATTATTTCTCATAAATTGATCATTCTAAATGTCAACCGACTGAGATATTATGACTAATAAAACACCACTGCAATTTTGATCCATTAATTTTGTGGAAACTAAATAAGACTGACAATTATTTATTAAAGTTACACCTAATTTATGCTGCATCGCAAGGAAGATTAACGTCGGTATTTCAATTGCATTTTAATCTAAAGTGGAATTCAATTTATTCAATGGCAGTGATATTTCATTCCAACACACAAATATACATTATTTACAATATTCTTAACCTACATAGTTATGGTAATAATTAAAAATGTATAAATTAAATGTTTTAAAAGAAGCACCAGCTCTGAGCTACTTCCTTTTTGAGCGAGGAAAGCACCAGCTCTGGAGTCACCAGCACTATCTACCAAGCGCCAACTTAAATCTTTAATTAGCGCCTGTGTACTTGAATTCCACGACCCTAGGAATTACTTCTCCAAATGAAAAAAAAAAAACTTAATTTTTGACAATAATCTGGTAATATATCCTATTCCTAATTTAATCATAGGAAAATACATATATAGCATCAAGATATCTGTAGCAATATAGATATGATAGACTCTAAAAAGCTAATTATAATTTTGACAATGACGTACAGTCCTATATATACGGCCGCGCACCACCACTATGTGGAACCAGCTGCCCACTGAATTCAAGAATGGAAGTGGTCCAATGGACGGCGGTGTTTTATAAAAAAATAGGGCTTTCGCCTCTTTAGCAAAGATAACGTCAGAAGTAATATTAAAATATTGTGTACGCAATGTATTTCTATAGATACATAGTCGCTTCACTAAGATCTAGCTAAAATTAACTTACATTGTTAAAGCTTCACGTAAACGTTACAAAGTGTATCATAGTGGAAAGTGCGTGCAAAGAGCGTCAGAACATCAAAGTGAATGATGAACGGACGGATGAACGAGTGATTCCGCTTCGTTAGAACTGACCGGAATGAGTTTGGTAATGCTATTATTTTTAAATATGCCAGTAAAAAAATGTGTATGGCCTGTTTTATTCATATTTTTGGATTGAACTTAGGACCAAATTGCATATACATATATATCATCATAGATATATACAACCTACGTAGCGATAATTCTAAAGAAATAAATAAATCAAATTATTTCAAACTTTTTATTGATATTAATTGTTATTTTAATAATTATTCGCAAAAGAATGATGTTAAGTGATACCGCCCCACTCACATTGCCAGAGGGCTCGCAAGTGCGTCGACTGCCTTTTATTTCTCTTATCTTGAGGAACCCTGATTCGTATTGGTTCGGAATCAGTGGGCAGCTGGTTCCACATAGTGGTGGTGCGCGGAAAACGTGCATAAAAGCGCTCAGTTGTGCAACGACGGGCGTCGAGGTGATACGGGTAGAGTTTTTCATTTATACACATATGAACGTAAAATATATTAATGTCATTAAGTTCTCAAATCAGTAAGACATGGCAAGAAAGTCATCGGCACTCTTTTTAATCAATATAATAAAAAAGATATTACAAGATTGCAATGATGATTAATAATAATAAATGGGGGACTCATAGCCTAGCGGTCTTATTAAGTGGCAGCTAGGTGAGGGGTACCGGGTTCGATTCCCGGTTCGAGGGCAAGTTTTAATTTAATTTAAATTTGTTCTCGGCCTTTGGGAGGGTTGTGCGGTACCGGGCGAGTGCCTAAACCGTACATGGAGGACACGGTCAAATTTCTAAAGACAAGCACGAATTATAAAAAATATCCTATACTTGACGCTGGCTAATGCACAAATCGTGCCAGAGCCATTAAAAAAAAATAATAATAAATAAAGTAAACTTTAGTAACCTTTATCACCCTTTATCAGAAGTAGGCAGGTTACAATAACAATGTAGGTACTTGTTCGTGAGTCGAGTTTAAAATTAGATTTTTTTTAAATATTTATATAATTGAATAAATTCTCTTTCAACATTAAAAAGCAAGTCAAAAATGTCTGAATGTGAGATGGGCAGGGAATTGTCATCTATCAGGAACACTAAAACAATCAACGGAGTAGCACAGTTGATTAATTTTGTCCAGTTTGCATATTTTTACACTACATATTGCATTTCTGACCACAGGGACTGTATGACATGAATTCACCAAACAAAAAAATACCTGACAGTATTTCTCTTTAATCAAACATATAGTTTACTTTATATATTTATTCTGAGTTCAGTAATGTGTTCAAAGTACTGTTATAACAAGCCGAAGGTATAGGATAGAAAGCTTGCAAATAATTATTTACTATATATATATTATCTAAGTACTTTGGGTATATAAAATGAATTCAACTGATATCTTTACATAGAGAGAAATTGGCTGTCCCAAAAATTAATCTGGAATTGTATAGGAAAAACGCCGTTTGTGAATTTACCAAAAACATTCAAAGATCTTTCTACTAAAGTTTTTAAAAATCGACTTAATGTACTACTTCTCGAATAAAAATATTATTCTAATAATTATTATTTACGTGAAATATTATAATTAATATTAATTTGATAACGTAATAATATATTTTAATAATGTTATGACGTAGTGATAAAATAGTATAAAATATGATGATATAAATGTAAATTGTATTCTAACTTTTGTAAATTGTATTCTAACTTTTGTGTGGCAGAATATGCGAACTTTAGATTGTACCACCAACATATTTTTGGACCATATTCTTGCAAATAAATTATTATTATTACAATTTACAGGTACCTAATTTATTGTAGACCCAATTAAGGAAACAACAGGTGGTACATGGTACAGAATGGCACAGTATAGACAGGAATGGTGGTATATGGAGGAGGCCTTTGCCAAAGTAGGGCACACAGATACCCAAAAAGAATGAGGTGATATACATATATATATGTTTAAGAGTAAAAGTATCTGAAATAATAGGCTATTATTATTAACTTTAACTGTTTTTAAATGGGTAGTAACAACTTGTTAAGCTGTAATAGTTTCTAGACTTCCTTTAATAGATCTCCACTCAATTTTAAAATTTTCTAATTCCCCACATAAGTATCAAAGTTCGATTTAACTTTCTAAACTAAGTAATTAAGCTATAAGTTTTATTGGTAACGGATGTCACAAGAAATCTTTAACAATAGTCCATTAATACTGTCTTAATTTGAAGTGATTTTAAATTTATACTCCATTGTCCAATGACCACTGAGCCGGTTTTCTTTATTATATATATAACTAGCTGACCCGGAAAACGTTTGTTTTGCCATGTATATTATTTCTAGGAAACAATTGTTTTAGTTCAATAATAATAACTATCTACAATAATAAAAAAATAGGGGTTGATGGTAAAGGGGCGAAAACTAGAAGTTGTATGTATTTTTGTATGCTGTATCATAAAAAAATAAAAACAAAAAAAATTGTGGGGTGGACACCCCTTATCACTTAAGGGTTTGAAAGTTAGGTAGTAGCCGATTCTCAGACTTACGGAATATGCATAAAAATTCATAGGAATCGGTCGAGCCGTTTCGGAGGAGTATGGGAACGACCATTGGGACACGAGAATTTTATATATATTAGATATTATATTAATTTAGTAGGTATAATTTGTATAATGTGCGCGAAAAATAAGAATGAATTGTTAAGTATACATTTAGGTTATTTTATATTATTTTTTAATCATTATTGTGTTCTTAATTGTTACATACGCCGCTAAAGGTGATATTTTAAATGATTACCACTATTACAGTTTCGACAATTATTCCACGATTCCATTAATTGAAGTCGTACTAGGGATAAGTAGTTTGCCTGGTGTAACCCAAAAAATGGTCGGCAGTGACGTGGAGAAGGAGACAGGAGAACGAGAGAGAGAGCGCGCTCTAGGACGAATCCTTCGGAAGACGTGGAGTAAATAGAAGATATCCCCATATATCTATATAGACGAGGTATAGAATGCAGGGGTGCTGTGGTGCTGTCTCCTTCTGTAGCATTAATGCTAGAGAGAAAACTAGGGAGAGAGCGCTCTAGGACGAATCCCACGGTAAGAAGACGCGGAGTAAATAGGAGAAGATATCCTCATCTTCACCGTAAAGGCGTTATGGCTCCGGTAGAATGCGAGAGCGACCCGTAGCATCTATAACGCGGCTTTTTAGGAACTACTCGAGATGGTTTTAGTGGGTATTGCTTACCCAGTCTCTGAATAGCAGAGATTCTGAAGTCGAGTCCCACATACATAACCTTCGCGGGCAGGGGATGCGCATCCACGTCGATATCAAAAACGAGGTGGTTGAAACTAATATCGGGAGCATATTAGTTTCGATACTCTATAAAGGGTACACAGCTTAATTTGCAGCACGTACCATATACATACAGTGGAGTATCTGTATACTGCTGCTGAGACCATGATAGGATATCAGGGCAATAGGAACTACTCAAATTGACGTCATCTTATTCTTTAAACCGATTTCAACCACCATAGAATCCAGAAAACCGCCAATGATGCGGTATATATTTTGTATTTAAGATCAAAGAACCCTTTTGAAATGACGTCATACTATAAGTGTGAAAAATCGATTGCAGAAAATCGCAATATTATTACCGTAACAAATTGTTACAAAGGGCTTTGTGCAAGCAAAAAGCCTTTATGAAACCTAATTCGTTATGAACATATCCTGCCTTCATGCATATGAGTAATATGGACTTTTAAAATTTCATTTTACTAATATTAAAATTTGCAGTGTTAGCCTGGTGGCTTGAGCGTGCGACTCACATGCCTGAGGTCGTTAGTTCGACTCCCCGGCTGGGCATAAATGGGCTTTCTGTCTATGTGCACAATTAACCAATTTTAGACCCAAAAAGTCTACGGCGTGTGTGATCTATTTGCCTACTAGATTGATCAAGATACAGATTCAGAAATCTGAGGCCTAGACCTAAAAGGGTTGTAGAGCCACTATTATTTAAAACTAAAATTTAAATAGTTTTTTTTTATGATGCATAAATCATAAATCTCGTATCATGAATGTCTATTATTTAATATAGAATATTTCATTGACAATTTTTTTAACCGTAAATTTATGTGCAAAAAATATATTTAGTGGTCCACAGTAGTCCATTGTGTTTTCTTTATCGCTATCATATTATGCCTTTGCAAATAAATAACTTAAGTTTATGAAAAGGTTCGTAAATATTTTAATTAAAAGGGAATAAGACTAATCAATAAAATTGCCAACTCAACCGCAATGGAATGGATGCTGTTTAAAAATGGAACACAAAAGTAGGTTAAACGACTTCCCGAATTCAACTTCCGAAGTTAATAAAAACCTTCACAAAATAAAATGATCTGAGTCTGATAATGATTTTTATTCTGCTTCCATTTCCATTTTAAAGGTATCCGTTTTTGAAATTGGAATTTTAGAACTACATACTTGTTGAAATACAAAATTATTTATTAACTAGCTGGCCTGGCGAACATCGTACCGCCTAACAGTCGATTCTTTATATTTTTTTTAATACTTATTCTGCTATTCGGGACACCGGTCTAGCTAGTAAGATAAAAAAAAGAAAGTTGATAAGATAACAAATACATTATGTCAAAAAATAAAAATTTACCTTCCCGGAACCCCTCCACTAACACTTGAACTTTATGATATGGTATTAAAGTTCAAATTGACTTTTAAATATTATTACGAATCTTTTGTATAGAAAAGTGTTGTTTTTTGACTTTTTCACTAATTTTTTTATTTTATCCGTAAGAACCATCCTCGTACTTCAAGGAATATTATAAAAAAAGAATTGGCTAAATTGGTCCAGGCGTTGTTGAGTTATGCGCTTACCAACACTTTTTGCGATTCATTTTTATATTATAGATAAATAATTATATAGGCGAACTTATCCATACTTGGTAAGCAGATAGGGCTGCAATTTTAGCCTAAAATTCACGAGTTTTTCCTCGAAATCAACGACAAACCAGAGTTTAATATTCTAAACGTCCTTTTGCTTAATATTGCAACTTAAGTAAGGGTAAGAGTGCTAAATGAAATAAAAACTCAAGTGCACATACACCACGTCTGTTCATAACGACTACTTCTGAGTTAATTAAAAACGAGTAGTTCTTGAGTAATTAAATAAGCAACGAAATAAATGTTCGCGCATCTCTAGTCAACTATGTGAAATGTAAAATGAAAATATAAAGCGGACTTGTTTTGTCAATTCGCTTATTTTTGCATAATCGTTAATAAGCAATATATATGTAACACGATATACTATAAGTTCTTTAACATTTCTTTAGAAATAATAAGATTATACTTTTCAACCGGATTAAAGTTATGTATTATTATAAATTTACAATTATTTAACATAATTTTAAATTTAACCGACGTTTCGCGTGCTTGACAGCGTGCGTGGTCACGGTGACTGACCTGGTTGGATGTAGTAAGTATCACAGCTGTAGAAAAATTATCGGTATTTATTTCCCCGGAGTTGGTATCGATTTAAATGTGTAAAGGTTATGTCAATAAAAGACAATACTATAATAAGATTATTTCGGACAAACCTAATTTTACCGCAAGAACAGGTAGATCGGATGCTAAGTTATTCGCAATTTAAAGCGCTTTATATATTGGGCCTCAGATTGCATACGTTCCTTTTTTTTTAGATAAGTAGCTATCAGCCTTATGTATCTTGATTTTTGGGTCACAGTATTGCTGATTTCTTTCCGATATATATTTAAATTATTTTGAATTTTTTTATAGTTCAGGGGGCAAACGGGCAGGAGGCTCACCTGATGTTAAGTTATACCGCCGCCCAAGGACACTCAATGCCAGAGGGCTCGCGAGTGCGTTGTCGGCCTTTTAAGAATTGGTACGCTCTTTTCTTGAAGGACCCTAAGTCGAATTGGTTCGGAATTACTCAGTGGGCAGCTGGTTCCACGAAGTGGTGGTGCGTGGCAAAAACTACCTTGAAAAACGCTCAGTTGTTGAACGGCGGACGTCGAGGTGATACGGGTGGAATTTCCTATTCTGACTTGACGTCCGATGATGAAATGTTGGAATTTTAAGACGTGTGTCGTACGCTTAAGGCGCCAACCTTTCGACAATTTCGCCTAACTGGCTTATAAGTTAGTTAATTTGAAGGAATTTCATGTTGCCGCTAGGTTTCAATCTGTTCTATCCAGCTAATATCACAAAGGAAACAATTAGAACTGGAAGTTTCATGGGCGTATCTATTTTGACTCGCTACAATAATTAAATCCCCCGCCATCCTAAAACAACAAGCGACCAATCGAAAATATATTACCTTTTTGACCCGAAAACAAGTCGTATTATAGGGTGATAAATGCCAAAATTGCATGATCTAATTGCATATATCGTAAACTCGGGTTTGCTAATTAAGCCTGTAATTACACCCTTAACGCTTAAATTTTACGATCGGTCGTGGAAAGAAAGTGTTTTTACAAGTCGTTAATATATTTTTAAACTTTATACCAACATAATTCGCGGAAGTATATAATCCTAACTTTGAACATTTAATGTAAAAGCTCCCGCCATATTGGCTTTAATGTCACGTTCTAAAATTTCCATTCGAATTTTAAAATCTTTTAAAAGCACATTAAAACATTGAGCTGGAAGCAAAATGTTTTGAGTATTCGTTAAAAGTGGTTTCTCTTCTGTGGTAAGTTTATAGTAAACATGTTTAAGTAGTTACTTAAGTGTTCTGTCACTTGATGGTTGCAAATTAAGTCAAATATTAGAATATCCGTAAATTTGCTATTATATATACATATATTGTATGTGATGAAGACCGTCGCCCCAAATGATTTTCACAGGGTTGAAGATTACGATCATTTGCTTGTGTCACTTTTACAAAATAATATTAATAATTACTAATACACTTAATATATTAAGATTGTCAGATCTTCCTACACCTACTCCTACGCCTCTTACAAAACCGATCACTATAATTAAATAAAAATAGTTACCAATTCTAATAATGGTACATTAGTGTCGCCAGGGCCGATTAATTCCGTACCAATTTCAGCCATAAACCACATATAGCATATGCTAGTTTATAGATGCATAGAATGCATACATACATAGAGCAAAAAGCTCAGTTTTGTATCGCGCAGCCCGGACATACAACGACCAATAGTCAAGCCTTGACTTGTTTAAGCTAGAAATAAATCTCGAGAAATATGTTTAAAAGAAGTATTAAGAATATCCATAGCGCTAAATCACCTGCACACCCAACGCAACCCAACACACACTCACTTGTATCATAGAGCCCATTCATAAAATGACCAACATTCAAGTCTTGACTTTTTCAAGCTATCGCGGAATATGTTTTAAAGGAGTATTATGAATATCCATAGCGCTAAATCACCTACATCATGAGCACACCCCACACACACCTTCACGTACATACCCTCACTTTTACACCATCACACAACACAGCCAAATTAGGTATTACTTAGATAAATATATTTTATAGATTTTTTCCTTTTGTAAATGTTTGAACCTTTTTATAAATACTATTTATAATACTATCTTTGGCTATAGTATATTTGTTGTTTTTTATAATATACAATTTATGTTAGCTGTAGTATTCCTTCCCTCTCAACTTGTAATGTACAAAAAAACATTTGTCATTTAATCAGTGCCGCAATCTCCGAAAACAAATTTATAGCCATGTATGTACCACTGTGCGTGTTCTTACAACGATTTACGCTTGTCTTTTTGTACCGAGGTGTCAGATTACAGCCTTAAAAGTTGATGACTCGTTAACAATGTTTTTGGATGGATGTGTGCGTCCCTTTTTATCATATAGAATGTATATATATCTCTCTACATGTTTTGCTGTTTGTGGTTTTGTACCAATCGCTTTAAGAGCTGTCAATATCCATAATCATTTATGTTAATAATTCTCTAGAGTTAAATTTGATGGATTTTCGACTTCAGATAAGGCAAGGGCCAGTACATAATTGATTTGGTAAACAAAATTTACGATTTTGACGATTTTGGCAAATATTGACGAAACGTCAGATAGGTTATATCATTATATGTTGGTATATCAATGTATATAACCAACAGTGCTCACGTATTACCTATGTAGAGTATTATTAACAATGCTTACAACTTTTAAATAATTTAAACAAAATATTGTATGATTTTATTATACGGCAAGATAGCGTTGAATCAAAGGAACTTCACAACTCTAGCGTAATCAATAGAACTACACAATTATAGCACTAAGCACAATGTTGCATACCATTGCAGAAATAACAATGGATAATAAATGGAGTCATATTAGAGAAATGCTGACATCCCATAAAGGATTCCGGGAACCGGGCTGATAACGTATGGAGCCGAATAGTGGAACACTTCACGCAATTATAACACTTAAACCAAAGAAACTAAAGCTGCATTTGCTTTGTACTATTACATCTCAGAAACGTCAGTTAACTCATACCCCATTTACACGTAGCCCAAACAAAAGAGCTGATGAATTAGCTTTTTCTACATTGTTTAGTTTATGTTATTTTATGCGCAAAGGTATATAGTTTTGTTTTATGTGTTAGAAATAAACGATAAATATTATCGAAACCTTATGTTTTAGATTTTCAATATAGATACTAACAGGTAGTCGCACACAGTATTATTCCAGTTATAGAAAGTTCTATTATGTAAAACGCTGTATTAAATTAATTACTTTTTACAATAGTCTTTGTCACCTGCTTGCGCCTTACTTATAATAATTTAATCTTTAATAAAACTGTATTTATGACAATATGGTTGTGACAAAAATTCATATATATCTCCAGTCACTAGGGAGTCCCTGTGTTGTGGGTAACTAGATGACATTTATTCCGTGGTACATGGTACATGTTGCACATAGTACCTATTGTCTTTTATTGACATAACCTTTACACATTTAAAGAAAAAACTTTTTAACCGGATTAAAGTTATGTATTATTATAAATTTACAATTATTTAACATAGTCAATACCAACTCCGGGGAAATAAATACAGATAATGCAACTTTTTTCCGCAGCTGTGATACTTTTTGACATCCACCGTGACCATGCACGCTGTAAAGCACGCGAAACGTCGGTTAGATTTAATATTATGTTAAATAATTGTAAATTTATAATAATACATAACTTTAATCCGGTTAAAAAGTTTTTTACAGGTACACAAAAGTTAAAAAAATAATAATTTTAGTGTTACAACTATGTCATATAAGACACTTGGAAAGTCAGTTAATTGTAAGTTTAATAAAAACATTAAGGGTCTGTTTCACAATGTATGGATAAAGTACCAAATAGCTATGCAAAACATAAATTATTTGGAAGATAAATTGTGCTATTTGACATTCATCGGACTCATAACTTATGATGGACTTTATGTGACGAATAGCGCTATCTGACAGTCGTGAAACGCAACAATAGTGTTTATCCTACCAATAAGTAATAAATAGCTAATTTAGAACTTATGTAGAACTTATCCGTACATTGTGAAACAGACCCTAAATCAAGATAAAACACGTTACATTTAGAGGTATGGCAGACAGAATCGTGGTGAAAAATATTGCAAATATTTACGACTTTGTCATCTGAACTAATCCTTGTTTAAGGTGCACTTTTAATGCATTTTCTACATCTCATATTGATTATTTATAAGTGAGTAATTCATCAAGGTACAGTTAATACGTAAAAATCCATTAATAATAAACGCTAAAACTGCTCCCTGTTGAACGAAATACATTTAGTTAAACTGAATACTTTTCATACCATACAATATTCACGTCAATACCAGAAGATAATCGCAGTCTTGTCATGTTAGAATATGTCCCATACAAATGCCCGCACACAGTTTCTCATGAATTTTAAACAAGGAAACAATGGTTTTGAGCAACGTGCAACGGCTCTAAATAACTTCAATACATGTAATTTTAAATATGTATATTAAATTTGCTGAATAGTCCCCGGTGTTTGAACTGTATATATTATACAAATACGCGAGTAAGTACTAAAGTTCAAGTATTACGTAAGCACTGTGGGGGGGTCTTTGATTTTCTTATTTGGTGATTACGTCAACAGTAATTATTTACTTTTTTACTTAATTTGTTGTGTTAGTTATTTTGGTTTATTAGTCAACTAGTCAATCATACAATGATTATAAAAATAATGCATTTTTTTAAAAATACTGAACAGTATATATTATACTAAATATATACGTGTACATAAATACTAACACACCTCTCACATATAGTACTTTTAAAGTCAACACATGAAATTATATACCTCTAAAAATTTTATTCACATATTTTTATTATTACAGAGTTATAGTTAGTGTGAAGACTACCTTATGTAAGAGCAACCTTGCCTACGTACCTACGTACCTATATATGATTTAAATAAAACTATAACTTTTAGTGTTAAGGAACGATAGAAACGTAAATTTATAACATTATTTACACAACAAAAAAGTATATCTTAATATATATATTTCTTGTGTGCGTGTGTATGTGACTGAACTTCTCTCAAACGACTGGACCGATTTTGATGAAATTTTTTGTGTGTGTTCAAGGGGATCTGGGAATGGTTTAGATTCACAAATCAGCCCGGCAGATGGAGGGCGGTGCAGTCGGTACTTTCATACTTTGCTTAATATCCTAATCGCTTTATATATCATGCAGGACAACGTCTGTGGGCTCCACTAGTATGTATATATGTTCTGTAATTTATCGCACGTTTGATGGAATCCTATAATACTTGGGTCAATACAATAATCTCCAAAAAATGCGTGACGTAATACTTGAACGCTCCCCTAGGTATCTGATATACCTTCTGAACCTGAATGAAAAATAAAGCCTTATTTCAAAATTAACACTGTATATATTATTGTAAAATTCGTTTAAGTAAAACACTATACATATATATTTTAATAATTTACCAGCAAGGAATGTAATATACAACTATTTACGAACGAGAACGATACAGAAACCTCATTTGCGTGTCTATCAATACTTAAAGGGATTCACATAGTGTAATGTGATTACAATAAATTCTATTACACCTAACAGGATGTCAGTTATTAGAGCGGTTGCATGCAATAGTCTTGTAATTAGGTTGACTTCCTGTCTACAATGTTGACAAGTAGTATTTATAGGTCCGTACACCGTTCTGGACTCGTTCGAAATTCAAACCTAACGAATATAAGCTGCATCGACTTTTGAATTTCGAACGTGTGAATTTTAAAGTTAAACAAGTGCACTTGGTATAGACTAAATGATCGGCGATTTAAGAATAATATAGAAAATGGTGTCCGATTTTTTAATTCAATCTAAATCCATATGAACGTAAACGAATGCCGAAATATGTTAATCACCAAGTGAAGGACTCAAAAAAGTTCTTACATGCCAAAATGTGGGTTAACATTAATAACGAAAAGTACAATCGTAAATAATCGTAAGAATTTTATATTATCATCTCAAATGTCGAGTTTCGACTAAGACATCAATTAGTATTAACCAATAAATATTTCTAATCCAATATAACAAACTTAATTATATTTAAAAAACATCTCCATTAATGTCAATCAGAATTCCATAATTTACGACACGTGAGGAACATCATTTAAGATTTAATTTAATTTTCGAACATTAAAAATCACCTGCAGCTTTCGAATGATCTTACGTTACGTTTGAATTTTATAACCGGAAATGGAATTCGTATTTGAATAATTTCGAACCTTTTTAAAACTATAAACATCACTTGAGACCTACCTTGTATTAACAGAATAGATCTATCAAACTTGGCAGGTAGCTTTGAATGTAACCAAGAAATTATATACTAATATTAAAGAGTAATATTTTATATTCTAGTATGTTGTAATGAATAAACTTTAAATATAGTGGACGGAAGATTTCATGATTCCATCGTTGGTCGGTTATTTTATGTTTTATTTATTGTCAAATCTACTATCTAAGAAAGATTAAGGTGCATTTTTACGAGAGTTATTTAAATCCTTTTAAACCTTTGCCAGTTGAAACTAATATTAAATAAAGCGACACTTAAGCGAAATAATTTAATAGCTATTTCATTCCTATTTCACAAGTATATTACCTTTTAACTACGATGACGTAAATGCAAAGGCTGCCGACGATCTAACATGCGTAAAACGAATGATTGAACGAAATGAACTGGTTCTACAGATCGCAACTCTTCATTCGGACAGTGCCCGTGTATCGGAATGCATATCCAACCGGCTCAAAACCAGTCCACCCTCGCAGATAAAGAAAGGCTTAAGCGACGTTGACTGACACAATGCCACTTAGGCGCTGTATCAAATTTTTATCTACATCGAAACTTGTATTTAATATAGTTGGAATTCTTCTAGAAATCAAGTTATTGTTAGAGACAATTAGAAGCCTACTTAGACTAAAAGATTTGTAGTAGTAGAAAAAATCTTGTCAGTCGCGTGTCTATTGGCCTTTCTAAAAGGATTAGGCGATAAGTTGTATAAATATAATTTTTAAAGCCATAATGGAAATGGATTTCTGTAATTTAGGCTTGAGTTACTTTTAAGTGGCTCGTTGTAGTAATATGGAACCCGAGAGTTCGTGGAATGAGTGTTACCTGTTTGAAGACTTTAAATTTCGTGTTTTGCGTGCAAATTGGTTGTGGAAATATACTAATTGTATTTTGGATTCACTTTAGTACAATTGGGGATATTAAGAAATAAAATACTTTATCTTTAAATAATAATCTGCACTTCGTTCAATAAATAATCTCTAACGGGAGATAAATAAAATTATTTAAATAACAGTGCAACTCAGAGATCGACTTAATTTTCGATTAGGTAATGAGTGTTTTAACAAGGGCTACACGCCTTAAGATCCGTTTGGACCAACTATAAACTCATATAAAAAGTTAACAATGAAGTAACGAATCTGATTATAAAACGACATTTGAAATTCACATTAATTAGGTTATAGATAACTTTCTACTGGAATCCGAAACCTATCTCTTATGTATTTGTCTTCCGTAAGCATCATGGCAGTCAAAGACGATTTCAAGAGGGTTTCGTTGGAGCATGAGGAGACTGGATGTGAACGCTAAGCGCTATGTAAATTAATCTTGCGTATTATATTTATATAATTAATCTAAAGCGACTTAAGATTCTCACTCCCATAGTCTCAAATTACTGTAAATTACTGAACGATCAGTAATTATTGGAACGCATATTGGTTACGAGTCGTAGGTCTACTTCTCCAAATTGCCCCCCCCGGGGGGTTTCCCCAACCCTTAAAAAACCCCCCGCGGGACCACCGGGGGGGCCGACCGCAAAAGAAAGGGGGAAGGGGGGGGGGGGAGAGGGGAAGGGGGGGGGGGGGGGGGGGTTTTTTTTGGGGAAAAAAAAAAAAAAAAAAAAGGGGAATTGAGGGGTGGTGGGGGGGGGGGGGGGGGGGGAAAACCGCTGTGTGAGTTCGAAAAGTGAGTTACAGAATCGCAGGGCTGGGGTGGGGCACGTTAAGAACCTTGCTTTTATTATAAGGCGTTAGCGCATTAGGGACTCTCAACAATTAATGAATGCATTGAAAATTTCAATCGGCCAATAAGATATGAGCCTAACAAAAGAGCATCGTATATTCCATTTCTCTGAAAAATATCCTGAAAAGGCGCCAGGAAAATAGTAATTACAACTTCTCCCGACCGTGAGCCATTGTGCTCCTCTCACAATGCAGGGGAATCTTTTTGTCCAACTTATCAGTTGCTTGCACCACTGTGCGCATTTATTTCGATCTTATACTGTTTTGTCTGCGCCAATTTAGCTAATGACTTGATGATTGATGATCACATCTATTTATAATAAACCTACAGTTTTTAAAAAGATGTTATTTTAATAAGCTTTGGCCAAACCGTTTCCTAAAGTACTTTCTGCCGTGCACCTCCACTATGAACAAACCGCCTGTCGAGGAATTTCTAAAGCATAGGACTGCTAGGGTCCTTTAATGAAAGAGCGGCAATTAAAGGCTGGCAACGCATTCGGGAGCTTTCTGGTGACTGTCCATAGGCGGCGTTATCTCAACATCAGATGATCCAACTGCCCGTGTGCAGGAGGCAGGAGGATTACGACAGATTTTATAAAGAAAGGATTCTTTATGTAGAAGAAATGTAGAACGCGTCACGCAATTATTAACACGCAAAATATTATTTAATAAGGAGTTTTTCTTAATTTTTCTTTAGTATAACGAAGTCTAGTAAAACCTTCCTTAGCCTGTTCCAGCCATATTAAATCCTTGATATTGCGTACCAGACTCGGAAAAAATTATGTATGAATATATTAAACACTGCTTATGCAAAAAAATCACATTAATATTTCATTTATGCTGCAAAGTCAAGCAAGAGAAATGGTAGCAATCGATCAAATAGTTTATAATAGCTATAAACTTAGTCATAAAACCGGTAGCTAATTTGATTGATACAGATAAAATCTAATACAAAATTTGAGAGCCGATGACCGCCTATGAAGATTAAACTTAAAAGCACTTCTTTACATAATCCTCAATATTTGGCTTTTGTTTATTGTAGATAGATTAGAATTTATGAACGAATTATTTTTAACCTGGGAAACCTGGACGAGGAAGAAGACGAAGAGGACGACAATTAGAGATGGTAGGATTCACCAATGGGTTGGCGAAGATTAGCTCGCGATAGAACCAGAAGGCATAGAGTACCAATGTCGAACAGTCTGACGAAATCGTTGACATAGTCGTTTTGTTTAGCATAAACATTAGTTTTTGTTAATGAAGTTCTTTTGAAGTAAATAAAGGTTTATCTTATAATTTAATATCTCTTACGCAATATTTTATGAAAATGCAGCTTTTTTATATTTAAAATAACAACCTCTCTAAGCACTGTCAAATATTTATACAGAAAATTGGGTAACTCTTAACAATGGATCTTGATATGTGTTCTAGGTCTTAGAATCTCTAACGCGTACTACCTGAGGTGGTTTTAGTAGTTGCTTACCCAAATATTAGCAGCGATTATGTTGTGTGTAGACCCCCCACATACCCCTGCTACATTCAGGGGCAAATGCATTTATTTCCACCTGGGATGTAAAAAAAGGTCCAAGAATGGTCTAAGGAAAATGGAAGTATGCTATATAAATATTTATCATATTAGATCCAATGCACATTCAGGATCTCATATTAATTATTTATCGACGCTATAATGGAATATATTTCTAAGGCACTTAAGATTCATATTACCTCTACGATCCAGAATATTTGATTAGTCTTAATCACCTACTTGATGTCTAGTCTGCATGAACTGAATTTATATTTGAAATTTCGATACTATATTTGAGTTCTTGTTTGTCTTTCAAACAAATGAAATACAAATAGCATAGTTTTTTACTGAAAAACAGGATATGCTAAGAGCGATTGTGTAAAAAACGCAGATTTTTCATTTATTTATGTTAGTAACTATGTACATTTTATAACTGAAACGCAAGTGTGTGGGCCATACGGAGGGATAAGTTGCCAGGGAACCTTTCGACAGCAATCCCCAAGGCGAAAGGAAAACGTGGCCGACCAAGACCCGAAAAGACCTCGAAAGAAACTGGAATGGCCAGGAGTGAAATCAAAAGAGCTGCCCAAGACTGTTCAGGCTGGTCTTCTATGCTGCATGCCCTCTGTCCCACATGGGAAACATAGGATTAAGTCAAACAAAATGGAGGGCTTTAAGTGGGGAAGAAGAACTGGCAAGTAACTCCGCCAATCTATTTGATCGCCAAGTTTTTGATTTACATGAAAATTGAAAGGAACCATTGATACCATGCTTTATGGGTACCAAGCTATAATGTTCTACATATTCATGATCGTAGAACAATGTCGGATTTGAAAAAAATCCAAAATCCACTTTTTATCATATTTGGATACTATGTGTTTTAAATGTCAAATTAATCAGTCGGTAAAGTGACAGATTTGATAGAAACGTGTGATTTTTCTAGAAAACTGTGAATTCAACAGAAGGAAAAAAAAAAAAGGGGGGAGGGAAAGATGGGGGAGGGAAGTTTTTGGGGATTTTTTTTTAGGTTTAGTTTTGCGGTTTGGAGGAATTTTAAGGGGGGGGGTTTTTTTTAGAGAAGTGTAGTTTAATGTTATTATTTTTATTTTGTTTAAAAAAAAACCCTTTTGTTTGCTTGTATGCCAATTTTCACACTAACAGAATATGAATTAAAATAGTTATGACAAAAACTAACATGAATATATTATTTTGAAATGGCTGCCCTGTAAAGTTTACCATTTGTCAGATCCGTCACTACTCTACGACTATGACGATTGAATTCCACTGACTAAGGACAATATACTAAGTATTGATTTATAAATTACATTTTGAGTATCACCTGAAAACGATCTCCCTGCTTCAAGTACAGTCACAAAGACATTAATAACCCCTCAAGCTGCACCCCGGTAATTTACATCTTATCTGTACCCAACAGAACCTCTCACCGCGATTTGACAGATTTCTTCAATCTGCCACAGACTGAAGACAGATTTTTCACCTTGTTTTGGCGTGAAATATTTTGTTGTAAAATTGAAAAACGTTTCTTGTGAGAAAAAGCGTTATGTATATATATATACCGTTGTCTAAATTCGAAGATATACTGTATATTTGAATAGATGTTCGTATATTATATTATTTATATAATAGCAGATTGGCCTAGTGGCTTGGGCATGCGACTATAATCCCATAGGTTGTAGGATCAAAGCCCGGCTATTGATGAATTATATTTTCATTCTTTGTGCGCATTAAACACTCGTTTGAACGGTGTAGGAACGTATCGTAAGGATAGACCCAAAGTCTTCAGCCCGTGTCAGGCACAGAAGGCTGAACATCTACTTGTCTATTAAAAAAAAATATCACGAAATAGGTTTAGAAATCTGAGGTACCAAGAGTACCGTCCGCGGTTTTTTGTTTACGATATAGCGAAACCTTTAATAAGGAGCATCTTGCTATAGGTGTCGCTTTGAAGGTAAATAGGCATTGTAAATTTAAAGATTTTTTATTTACACATAAACGTATAGTTAAACTAGTATTCTATAGAAGATAACAGAATTATTTCTTTTTTTATGATTAACTTCCTTTGTAATCAAATTTATTTGCGTGTTTAAATCCCACGAGAATGTAAGTGTGTGCTCCTATTTCACAATACCTGCTGATAGAGGACAAATGTTGGTTTTTTTATTATTTTTTTTAGTATTAAGTAACTATTAATTACTTAAAGATGTCATGTGGAACATGGTGTAACGGTTGTAGCTCCTTACAAACATTGTGTAAAACAAAAAACTTGGCGATTAAAAAGATTGGCGGAGAATTTATTGCCAGTTCTTCTCGTCCGTTCTACGCCCTTGATTTGAGAACTGGTAGTAAATGTTAAATTAGAAACATTTAGTACGTTTTTCTTTATTGACGTTCATAAGTGTACATTGTGTTACCTAAACGAATAAATGATTTTGAATTATTGAATTTTGAATATGAATTACCCCGAAAGAACGCGTTGTCGCACTGATATTAATTTAGCCATTATGTCATCTATTTTATTATTAAATCAAACAAACAAAATATGAACGATAAAAGAGCAATTTATTTTTATATCAAAAACAATAAAATTAACAAGAATATTAACATAATAGTTTAGGAGTAACAAAACAAAATTAAGCTTTGTAAACATGCTAAAAAATTAGTTGAAAAAATTGTTAAACCTATTCATTATGAATTAATAAAGGTTTTACCCATTTTGACAAGTTTTGGTATTTAAATAAGTCAAGAACATAAGATAGTTTTTCCAACCAATCCAGATAAAAAGGGTCAGGGTCCGCTCTTGTCAGCAAAAGTAAGTCTCAAAAATAATAGTACATAAACGTATAATTTTTTTGTAGGAATCCTCGAAAATGCATTTCGATTTCAAGCATAGACAATGTAAAAAAGTAAATAATTACTGTGCCGTAATCACCAAATAAGAAGATCCCCTTTCCCTCCTATAGTGCTTACGTAATACTTGAACGGCCCCTCATTGGAAATCGGTATCAATTATATTTTCGTTTTTATATATACCAGCTTTTCTTATTCAACTCTGGGCCTATAAATAAAATGGCGAACGCTCACGGGCACGTCGCAAAATTAAAAAAGCATCTACATAATTTATATTCCTCTCAAACTCAAACGGGTTACTGCCGCCAAATTTGCTTAATGGCTGTTTAGATTTTAAATTAGCGATTGAGGCGGGACTATATCTAAATATACTCAGGCAATTAAAGCTAAAGTGCTATAAAGTTCGGAATATAAACTCGATTTAAAGAAAACGACGTAAAGCTTTAATGAGCTTTATTAAATAAGCTTAATTTTAATGATAACGTTTGAATTAAGAATATGCACAGCCTTCAAAGTCCGTTAAAAATAGACTACATTCATAGTGAAATTGTTTTCCTCTGTCGTTCTTGTAACGGCAATTCAAAAAACGGCACTTTCACATTTAAATTCATGTAGCTGTTCGCTTCTAATGTATTAACAATATCTGTTGAATGACTGTGGGCATGGTGAAAGGTGAAGCGAGAGCGGGTTTACGGAGAACTGTAAATCAGTTAGGGAGGGTTCAAGTATTACGTTACGAATTTTGGGGGGGGTGTCCTTTTGAAAAACGTTACGATGCGGGGCGGGGATTGAATTAAGCCGTTATGTTAATATTATTTTCGACTTTACACCACATAATGGTAACTTTTAGGTATAAAGAGTCACTAGGTGGACACGAAACGTTTTCCTATACTGTATATTCCTGTACTGTACTTGGGTGCAGAAAAACGTTTTATAGTAGGACGTCCATAAAAGGCAGTCATCAATCTATGTAAACGAAATTATGTTTCACAAAAATTACAGAAGAATATTCTCATGTCCAAATCGCGTCCGCCCAATTTATGACCGTACCGAAAACAGCTAACACCATCAATTTTATCAAAGGGGCCATAGATAAAGATATTCGAAAACGCCTACATAACTTTAATACATAAACTTAGTGGAGATGCGATCGAAAAGATACCATCGCCTTATTGTGCTTAAGAAACGGATTATAAATGAATTTCGGTGTTTAGAATGGAGATATAGCTTATGTAAGTCTCATACTGTCTTTAACAATTAAAAAATTATAAAAATTATTTATTATTTATTATATATATCATAATAAATATAACACGAAACAATTATACTAATGAAAGATACATAATTTATATACAAAAAGACTCAAACATTAACAAAAGGAAAAAATCAATAAAATTATTAAATAAATAACTAAGTAATACCTGATTCGGCTGTGTTGTGTGATGGTGTGAAATTGAGGGTGTGTATGTGGGGTGTGCTCATGATGCAGGTGAGCATATTCCGCGATAGCTTAAACATGTCAAGCCTTAAATATTGGTCGTTGTATGTCCGGGCTACGCGAAACAAAACGGAGTTTTTATTTCTTAAAAAGCTTTTTATGAACAGTCCCTTTACGTAATAATAAAATAGAAAACAGAATATGGTGCCTCACTTTTTAAACAAAAAATGTATCGTTGAAGTATATTATATATATTGTCTGAAGTCAAAAACTTATTTGCCTCGTAATAACATATTATTAATAAACAGTATGTTTCATACAAAACAGGGGCAAACTAATAGGAGATTTTTTTTCTAATGTCATGTCATCACTGAGACTTCATGGAACGGTTTAGCCTAACCCATAATAAGTAGTTAAAGTAAGAGGCAAAGATTTCAAAGCCTTAAAGACTAAAGTTACACAATTAAACTATTCTGTTTTAATTTGTCAAGTAAAAATCATTTTGTTGACCAGAATGAATCATTTCTTTAGTATATTATTGTTGTAAATGAAGTCGTTAACCGTATATCAATGGTTCCAGTAATCCTACTTTGTAATAGTCATAAAAACTGTCAGAAACAATAAATGGTCATGTTAATATCACTAATCTTGTATTTTAAAGTCCCATAACTCGTTATTGCTTAACAGAAGTATTTTAAGTAATTTTTTGATACTTAGAACTTTTGCTTCTGGGCTTTGAACTTTAGAATTATTCGCAATCAATGTTTTTAAAAGCATTGTCATACAAGATTTGTTCACATAATAACTTTATACCACCTCGAAACAAAATTTGTTTCGTCGGGCATCGAAGCCATCCGGGCGATACACCAACTTACTTGTTAGTGGTATTTGTAATGAATAGTGCATAAATCCCCACCACTCAAATCTCGATGTTAATCTGACATTTTTCTTAAATGAAAAAAAAAACTTAAAAGCATGCTATTAATAAAGATTCCGAATTCGACTTAAATAGTTCTGCTAAAATGTAATTAACAAAAATGTTCACACACTGTCGGTCCTACCTTAACTGAATTGCCACACAAAATCCACTAAAATATTTGATTATTATGAACTATAATACGATTACAGAACGTAATACTACTTGCTTTGCTCCGTACTGATAACTGACCTGCAACAAAAAATAAGTTATGTAAAACAAGATAATAAGTGGGTTAATCTTATTACGCGATAAATAGCCTTATTAAATGACACGACAATTAGAAACTTTATAAAGCAATATAATACAAATTTTACAGTTTGGTTTTTCTTTTCTATACACTAAGCTCCGTGTCGCTCAACGAGCTATCGAAAGGGCTATGATCAGAGTTTTCTCCAAGCAAATGCATTAGAAAAGGATCCATAGAACTAAAGTCACCGAC
Organism: Pieris macdunnoughi; assembly: GCA_905332375.1. Lineage (NCBI taxonomy): Eukaryota > Metazoa > Arthropoda > Insecta > Lepidoptera > Pieridae > Pieris > Pieris macdunnoughi. The sequence goes on along the minus strand of CAJOBZ010000033.1, from coordinate 2,542,968 downwards.
ATAGCAAAAGGGCGTGTAAGCATAAATAGTAATGGGTGGGGCACATTGTCCGAAGAAAGGATGGGCAAAAAGTCCTGGATTGGAGGCCGATGATCTGATGGACAGATGACCGGTGGAACGAAGGCGTTGGATGCAAATGAACCGACCGTACTGGAAATTTATATATGTCCATCAGTGGACTTCTACAGGCTGAAAAGAACGAGGACGATACACTAAGGTGACATTTGACCTTAAAAAGATTTATAGGTTTTGAAGATGTATAGTTAGCTAAATCATAAATATTCCTTAACACACAATCAGATACGACAAAGATATCGTGACGATACCGTTTAAACGCACCAACCATTCAGACGGTACAGTGGTCGTTTTGACATATATTAATGGTGGACGAGAGACGACAGAGAGATAAATAGTCAAGGCATTAATGATATAAAAACGTGACTAACATTATTTCCGTTATGCGAATGGCATTCTGATCATGGATTAATCGTGTCGATTGTTAGGCTGCGATATATGATTATTTTTATTTGAATAAAAATCAGTGACGCCTCAACCAACGCCCTCATGTTGTACAAGTCTTCAGATGTCTGGACTGTTTTATATTTTGACAATAAATCCTACGTTACGTAGGAACAATGTAGCATTCTGGATGAAAGAATGTTGATATCTGACAAGTAGTTTTCAAGTTAATTCGTTACAAATACAAATCTTTCCTCATTATAATATTAAGAAGCAATTATTGTACGTAATTGTATACGTATGCGTTCAAGTTCATTGACCTTTTAACAGTGTGAACACAGCATGAGAACATTAAGGTCTATTATTATTGATATTGAATAGCTTTGAATAAACCTAATGAAGAGCTTTTTTTTTAAAATATATACCGGTTAAGGTTTAGGTTATACTTTACTTTTGATTTCTTTATGGTGAGGTATTGACTAAATTACTTGCCATATAAGATAATTGTAAATTGGTAACGCTTTTGTATAGACGCAAATTCAGACATGTGTACACGTAAATTAAAAAAAAACAACGACAAACCCTGTCAATATTTGATTAACGAACAGAAAAATTTCAAAGCAAATTCGCGCCAAAACCACATGTTGTCGCAGGCAAAGACCCAAAGCCAAACAGGGTAGGACAAACATGTAAACACTTTGAACGACCGCGCTGCGTTTCCTGCCAGTAAAAAAAGAAAAAAAAAGGCCCTTGTCAACAAACTTCATGCGAAAAGGGACCAGAGATTATAATTGATAACGCACCAATTTGAAAATGGAATGCCCGTCCAATGGATTCTATTTTTAAATAAGTAAAATATACACACTCAAACCTTTTTTAAAAGACAGCGTTCGACATTCAAGTTTTTGAAATATTGCATTATTTAATATATATAGCTCGGAGATTAATTCTAAAATCAATTTTTTTTTTCTACTTAATTGCACATACTTTGTTCACATTGCAACCTTTTTGGACGTTGTTCGTCTACAGATTATCACGTTATCAATAATCTGTGGAAACCTTTAAGCGGAATTTGGTATGTTATATATATAGTTTGACAGGATGGTTAAATGAATTATATTCTAAAAACATCCTACGAGTATATTCATATTAATTCAAAACAATATAACAAAGAGCCCCATTAATAACATTATTTTATTGGATAACAAAAACAGCTTAGAAGATTGCCGTGGGAGGAAAAAACAAAATAGATCCGCTTTTTGCTAGATAACTTTTTATAGTTATCATTTATCATAATTATTGCGTATGATTCAAATACCAAAGGCAAGAAACACTTCTTATATATAATGCAAAGAAGACAATTTTATTCTCATTTTAAAATCAGGGTTAAATTTAGCACCAAATATTGACCATAAAGAACCTCGAATTATTAATTTAGATTTATAATTTGACATATATGTTTATTACTAATTACTGATAGTAACTAACTAACTAAGGACTGACATAGGAACTTGTCTAGCAGCTCAGTTCAAGTTTGAAATAAATGAATAATTTGTCCTAACACTTGATCGTATAGTATCTCTTAGAACATTTGATACATCAAACGTGCACCAAAGTATGATTGTTCAATATATTTACATTAGTAGCTTCGGACTTTAAGTTTAACTCCAGGCATAAACCAGCTTCCTCTAACCTTCCTTACTTCCTATTACCATAGCTACAAGCCTGCTGGGAACGTCTTTCTTTTAGTAGGTAGAGAGAACGGATTCAAGTCAGTATTTTGCAAGTATTTAGTAGAGAAACTACAGTGTAAACTTTTTATAACGAATTTAAAGGGACCCAGCATTTTTATTCGTTATAGAGACGGAATAATAAATGTATTATTTTTACGTTATAGAGAGTTGGTTGTTATAACGACTGACGTTAAATAAAGAGTTCACACTGTATATATATAGTTTCTCTACTTCTCTATCAACAAGGGCGTCGCCAGGGTATCTGCCCTCCTAAAGCACAAAAACCTTTTTTTAATAATTCATTTGACAAAAAAAAATTTATTGCGTAATATTTATTAACTACTGTATATTGTTGAGTCTAGACCAAGTTGCACTTTTCACTTACTTTCCCCGTACTCTATCTACTTCTATCGACCCCCGCTCCTCTTGGCAGCATATACTATTTGACAACACAATATGTATCATAATGCTTTGGCAAGTGAAGTTACAACATCTTTACTTAATTTCCCTAGTAAGAATTTGATTTATCAATTAAAAAATACCAATATTTACATAATTAATTGTTAAGCTTAACGATTATGTTGGTGCAAGTTGTAAACGGGAGAGTTTAGTCTACTATAGACAACAAAACCGGTATTTCATGATTACCACACAATCTCTACAAAACATCTAGAATATGCTGTTTACAATAGCTCATCTTAAATAGAAGCGAGAAACATATTTTTTCTTATATTCTTTTAAAAAAATCTTTTTAAATATTAGATATATATTCAAAAACATCCAGAATGTGCAATTATTGTTAATATAACAGAGACTATTTTATTAATGAAGCGCATATTATGTTTTTTTCTTCTTCTCTTCTTCAAAATCATTTTAAATGACATAGTATTAAGCGGGTTCAAAGCATGTGCAATCTCAACCCCGAGGTAGTGGCATTTGAATCCCAGCTGACTACTAATAACCTTTTTTGTAAAACACATCAGGAAACCAAGGCATGCATGAACGAATAATCAACAGCGTGTCAGACAGAACTCTGGCTATTAGGAAAAAATAATTACAACACAAAGAAATCTTTGGCAAAGACAAAGGGACTTATGGTCCCTTTGTCCTTAGGGAAATATATCATATATCTTGGTAATACCAATAAATAGAAATAAGAATGAAAGGCCGGTAACGCACTTGCGAGCCCCTAGGTTATGTGAGTGTTATGTGGGTATCACTTAAAAGATGAGCCTCCTATCTGTTGGCCCCGTTGTACATACAAAATGTTTTTTTTTTTAGGAATCGGTTAATTTTTTTTAAAGGAATTCTTTATGCACGATTTCTTTTTTCTTTTGAAAGCAATCGTTGGACAATCGAACTATGAATTGCCTTCGGTATAAATGTTATGAAGGTTACTGATATCTAATATCAACCTTTGATCATCATTTTGCCTGATGGAAATCACTTATAAACCCGTTGCACTGCATCCTTAAAGGTATTTTCCTTAAGAGAGTATTTATAAAACCAAATGTACTTGTAAAGTGCATTTTTGTTCCCATAACTCAGGGAATTAAAAGTAACAATAAATTGTTTAATTAAGTTAGATATATTCGCGTGCGAAAGTCTGCCAGATTAATCTAAACTCGTGTGCCTACGCATACGGAAGCAATCAAGTATTTATGTTGGCTAGTGTTTTATTTATAGCCAGTGAGATTCTAAGATATGAATGTAATATTGTGACAAATAGTAAAATGCTACTGGACAGATCAAAGGTGATAAAGCGAAGCGATAAGCTAAGCGTTAAGCGAGGCGATTTAATTACGAGTCACCGTCTACGTTTAGTTCTTAACTGACCAGAAGATGACCTGGCAGCGTTAGCAGTAAAAGACGAAAATAAAATCGTTGACGCTACAACCTTTACCCTACTTCCTCAGGGATCAGGGTGTCGCACGCTAATGCCACTAGGCTAACACTGTTTAATAAAAGATGATGCCGTTTAAATATTACATATATATTAAAATACACATGGAGGATCTTTCGTCCGAACATTGGTTAGTTACGAAACTTAAAAAATCTTTTAACATTAAAGCCAAATTTCTTTTTTTAAAGAGTCAAGGACTCTTTCTTTCTAGTCTGTACTAACACTAAATATTGTTTTATGGAGTAACTCAAAGATTAAAGTAATTCTATAACTTTACTATATATATAAGAGATGACTATATCCTCTTTTATTACTTTGATAAGGATATTTATTTATTACAGAAACTTTTGATTATATATATATATACTATCAATTTCCTGCGGTTTCAGTCGCGTAGGTACTCACCTCGTGGGGGTGGGAAAGTCTACTAAGTCGGATTATATATATATATATATTTTAGTTATTTTTTAAGTTCCATATTCTAGCCTACATCAGTCAGTGACTATGCAGCTTTTTAATGGTGAAAGAATTTTTGACGTCAGTCCAGTAGTTTTTGTGTGAAAACATTACAAACATACATACAAAAACACAAATGTTTCCTCTTTATAATATTATTATAGATGAAACCACCTTGCATTAAATATACAACGTAATTTAAATGGAGACTATTAAAAGTTTTAATAATAAAAACATTTAATTCCCATCATAAATCTATATGTCATAAAATTTGATATCGCTTAAGCTTATAACTTACTCGGGTTACAAGAAAAATTCACATTATAATTAGCTACATAAAATTTATTAATAGTACCTTTATAGCCCATTTTTATGTACAGATAATAAAACTAACATAGTATTAGTAAAATTAATGTTTCTTTGACTTGTAAGGTTATTTACCCCATTTGACTAATAATTTACACCAATAAAGCTACAACCTTTTAGGTCTGGGCCTCAGATTTCTAAATCTATGTCGTGATCATTGCTAATACTTGACAAACATCGTCGACTTTTTGGGTCTAGCAAGCCGGTTTTCTCACGATCTTTTCCTTTACCGTACGTGCGAGTGTTAAAAGTGCACATTGACAAAAAGACCATTGGTGCACAGACGGGGATCGAACCTACGACCTCAGGGATGAGAGTCGCACGCTGAAGCCACGAGTCCAACACTGCTCTTACAACATTTGGCTTACTCTAGTAAGACTGTAAAATCAAAATCAGTTAAAATATACTTGTAACTGAAGTAATCTTTCATCTCTTTCTTACAAATTGTTTTTACCCTGTGTTGAAAAGAGATTGTTAATAAAATATATCATGACAACCCGACCCAATGATATGTGTACACACATACACACTAGACGGTTTTTAAAATGCGA